>JARDAA010000163.1:0-382331 GCA_029448695.1 Elsinoe perseae
TCCCCAATGCACTGCAACATGATATAGTTTAATTGTTCATAGAGGTTCATGTATGGCAGGTAATTAGGCTGAAAAGCAGAAGAAGCTGAATTTTGACTACCGAGGTTACATGACTAACGAGCTTGCCGACCACGTTACCAGCGAACACACATGCAACTTGCAAGTTGTTCAACCCAGGCTTAACTAAAGCATGCCGGCCGATGTGCTGTGCATCAGCTGTGTAATAACTACCAGAGGCCTCTGTCAATCTGCATGGCTCAGCGTGACGATGCATTCAGCTCGGAATACTAGCTACTCATTGGCGAGGAAAACACCAGCTTGAATTGTACGACCAGGATTCTTCAGGTCAATCATGACTATGGTAGCTGATCAGCACGATTCAGTAAGTGATATCGAAAGACAGCCCGAGACTATAATACGTTTGTCAACTTCTCTACTATTTTGTTTAGCAATGCGCTATCACCAATCATTCATGAACAAGATTCTCCAGGTTCGTCAGCAATAATAGCACGTTTCATTCAATTCGTTAGACAGGGCGCTGAGGATTGTGTGGGGTCGGCCAAGCAATGAGCGCTGGGGGGGGAGGGCCAGTGGGCGGAGGTGGTCATGATTCTTAGACAGCTAGGGTAGAGAATTGAGAGATCTCCTTTGCTTCGCATGGCGGGGCTTATGTAACTGCTATACTTCTTCTTTGAAACAATACATAATCGTCTAGCATACGGTTCTATGAACGCCCTTGTGCATGGGCCTCCTCGCTTTGTGCTTGTTCTTGTGGTCCAGTCCTTGGCTGCCATGCTGCTTCTCAACAGTGTTTGATGGCATGGGCTGCCATGCTGCTAGATCGAAGCCGTCCTTGAGCGACATGATCTGCTCCATGGTCGCCACGATGTCTTCGAGCAGCTTGTCCAGAAGGTCGAGCGACATGGACTCTCTAACTACCACACGCAAGATTTCGGTCTTCTCCTCGTTTGGCGGAAGAGGATAGTTGGGGATGATGTACTGCTTAGCTCGTAGCAAGTTGCTCACGGCCACTTGCTTGACATTGGGAAAGTCCTTCTTGAACGAATCGGAGAGGGTGAACGCTACGACCGGAAGGCCGGCATTGTAGGACGCACTGTTCTCTTTGTCTGGGCTGTATACAGGGTGACTCGGATCGAACTTGTGCACACCCTTCTTGCGGTGGATGTCGCTGATGCATCTGAAATGGCCAGTCGCCTCCAGGGCCTTCGAGAGGAGCCGTGCATTCGCGAGTGCGTTCTCCATGATGGAACGGTATCCGCTGAAGCCCAAATGGATCAAATTGTAGTACTGAGCAATGATCTGTGCGCCTGGACGGGAGAAGTTCAGGGTGTACGATTCCTCAGTCCCACCAAGGTAGTGTAACTCGAATACCAGGTGTTTGGGCAGGAAGGACTCGTCTCTCCAGATGATCCATCCGACACCAGCGTATACCAACCCGAACTTGTGACCACTTGTGTTGATAGACTTCACTCGTGGTAATTCAAAGTTCCACTTTGGACCACCAACTCCGGCATGAGTGAATGGGGCGATGAACGCTCCGGAGGCTCCATCAACGTGAATGGGAATGTCTACACCGGTTTTCTTCTCATACTCGTCTAGGATCTTGGAAATCTGTTCGACGGGCTCGTAGTGACCCGTGTAGGTCGATCCAAGAATGACGAAGACGCCGATGGTGTTCTCATCTATGTTCTCCTTGACAAGGTCGGGGTCGAGGCGGTAGTCTGACTTCTCACTCACTGGTAGAATCCGAGCTTCGACCTCAAAGTACCGAGCAAATTTCTCCAGTGCGACCTGAGCGTTCGCACCCATGATAATATTCGGCTTGGACTTATCCTTGCCTTCCTTATCCCGCTTCTCCTGCCATCGCCTCTTCATCGCGAGGCCTCCGAGGTGGATAGCTTCGGAACTACCAGTCGTGGCCGTGCCAATGGGCTTCTCCCCTTTCTGTGCACCCCAAAGGTCAGCGATAATGTTCACACAACGAGTGTGCATCGCCATCATAGCGGGGTATTCGTCGGCGTCACTCATGTTCTTGGACAGATTCTCAATCATAAGCTTCTCGGCTTGATCTTCCATGTAGGTTCCTACGAAGCTGGCAAGGTTCAGATTAGGACGGCCATCCAGGTCAAGCTCGTCCTTGAGCATCTGGTGCACCGCATCCGCGGGAGCACCGTCCTTGGGGATCCTGAACTTAGGGATCTCGGAGAGAGCATTGTACCTGCTCGAGTACGGTGTGGTATGCGAGATTGCGTTTTCCGCGGCGAGTCCTTGACCCTTTGCGCGGTGAGCATGGGTATGGAGCTTTGCAATGAGCTCGTCAGTATCGATGTGTCTTGCGAGTCCTGCCATGGTGGAGAGCTGGTTGTCAAAATGTATATTTCGATAATGTTCATCAAGGGAGAAAGCGAAGAGAAGAAAGGAGCTGGTAGTCTATAATGAAAACAGAGCGAGCTCTACTGTACCTGATGCATCACTTGACGTAGCATTGTGTCATTCTAGCCCAAACCTGCATATGAGCGAGACCATTCACAGTCGTCCGGAAAGGGTTGCCGAAAGTCAATTGAAATCAAGCAAGGCGATTATTGCAGGAGCCGAAGGTAAGCCTTTCAACCAGTCGATCGAGTAAGATGCCTGGGGCACATATGATCCACTGGATATTAACTGAGGACTTCGTCTCTTCGGCAGCTTGCTAAAAGCTGGCACGACTCGTTGATGACCATACTTTCGTGAGCCCATGCGCCATATCCTGGGCACATACCGTGCCATATGCTGCGGGAGGCATAGCTTCAAGAACATATTGGGCGGGTGAAACGGTCCAACACTTCCCTGTACGCGTCGTGACAGCAGAGTTCGAAGGGTGACGAAGATGTGGAGATGGACTTACTGAAAACTGCTCGAGGAAAAGAAAACAAAACCTGGATCTCTAGAGCTTCGATCGAGATCAAGGGAGCTTTGACTTCCATAGCTTGTCAGGAAGTCGCGGAAGCTGTCTCGGATCATGAAAGTGGAGGAAGGGTCGGAATATGGATGCCTGGAGCACGCCTAAGACCAAAATGTGCATAGTTGTGCTGGAGATGTGAAAGGGGGGGACTCTTTTGGATGTCAGCATGAGCAGAGGATCTGTGGAGCAGAGGGAGAGGGAAGGAGGGGATTGGATGGAGAGTGCGGGCGAGGGAGCTCTTTCGGGATCGATGACGCGAATCTTCACCATCACGACACCGACGGAGCTCGACTCGTCACCCAAGACATTCAACCTCTCTTGGTATTCACTGCTTCATATGTTGCGCCCTCCCCTCTGAATAGTAAGTCTTCTCAATTCTGGTAGTGTCTGTTCAAATCTGTACACCATGAAGTTCCTCCATCTCGCCCCGCTGGTCCCTCTGGCCACCGCGTTTGTGGTTCCCAATCAAGAAGTGTTTCAAGAGATAGCCTCGTCAGCAAAGGACGAGTACAAGCATTTACTCGAGAAGACATCATGGACAAAGGATACTTTTGCTGGAGTCAAGGAAGATGCGGCAGAGGTCCTCCGCACCCTTAAGTCGCAGGCCGGTGGGCTCCGCCAGTCCGCTGCTGCTACTATGGATGAGGTCCTGTCTTCTACCCACGAGTTTGGTCGCTCTATGACCGAGGAGGTATTTGATGCTCAATCATGGGTTTCAAACAGCTTGGACCATCTCTACGAGTCTGAGAAGCTCCTCAACAGGCCTCCACCTGACCATGACCATGACGGCGACCACCGTCGTCCACCTCACAGGAGACCTCACCGCCCGCATGGCCCGCCCAATCAGACTGTCTACGAGCTCATTGCATCGTCCAAGTATACCACTAAGCTTGCTGGTCTCATTAACGAGTTCCCGGACCTCGTCGAGGCCTTGAACGGCACTAAGGCGAATTACACCATCTTTGCCCCGACTGATTCTGCTTTTGCAAAGATTCCAGAGGATGCACCCAAGCCGAGCAAGGAAGTGCTCAAGAAGATTTTGTCTTACCACGTCAGTGACTCCTTCTACCCTGCAGGTCGCGTCTTGGTCACACACACCATCCCAACCCTTCTCGTTGGTGAGGAGCTTTCCGACAAGCCAGTACCCCAGCGTCTCAGCGTCAACATTGGTATTCGCGGTCTGACGATTGACTATTATTCTCGTGTAGTCGGCATCGACTTCTTCGGCACCAACGGAGTCATTCATGCCGTGGACTCTCTTCTTATCCCACCACCTCGATCTCTGAAAATCATCGATCTGCTGCCAGGTGAATTCTCCACCCTCGAGCTTGCTCTGACCAAGACTGGTCTCTTGGATGATCTGGCCGAGGACAACAGCAAGGGTGGCACCCTCTTCGCCCCGAGCAACTTCGCATTCCAGAAGCTCGGCCCAAGGGTTAACGCCTTCCTCTTTTCCAAGTACGGTCAGAAGTACCTCAAGGCTCTGCTCAAGTACCACATTGTACCTCACACGACCGTCTACTCTGATGCTGTCTATTTCGCCGATGGCGCAGATAAGGGAATGGCCGCTGGTAAGCCATGCAAGCACCGCGCCGACAAGCAAGACGGAAAGGTACCCAAGGGATACTACCACCTGGACCTGCCTACCCTTCTCGAGGACCGTGAGTTGAATGTTGATATTGCCCGCTATGGCGGCTTCATCAGCATCAAGATCAACGGCTTCGCCCGCGTTACTGTCCAGGATGGCATCGCAAGAGATGGTGTGATTCAGGTTGTTGGTGATGTGTTGGTTCCACCCAAGAAGTTCCCACCAACCAGCAGCGCTGAGGAGGCTGGTGAGATGGATGTCGAGGACCTCAAGGAGCGACTGGAGCCATATCTCTAGCTCAGCAGAAAATGCATATTGAGTTGCCAAGGGAAGGTACGCAGGCGAACAAGGAGACGGTACGGAGATGTAAGCTAGCAGTCGACGAAGATATGATTTACAACGCTTCCTTTCTTGTATTTGATCATGATCATTCCTTACATAGTCTACAACGATAGAACAACGTCGCCTCCATACTATCGTTACGTGCATTGGCTTTATTGGAAGTGTTGTGTTGTATTTCAGCTCCTTACAACTCGAGCCGCACACAGTGTGTCTTAACTCGAATGACTTTCTTCATACATCCGTGACATCATCGCTTGTGCCTTCTTGTGCGTTATGCGTGCGACCTGACGTATTATTATAGCTCTTCGCCGCTGTGCAGGGCAAGCAAGTGGCAGGTACAAGGCCGATATGGCGAAGTCTCCGGTCTTCCTGTCCAGAATAAGCCTTGCAACACTTCTTCAGGATCCGTCCTTCTGCTTCCAGCCAAGGATCGAATTCTTGTCAGACCCAAATAGTGATACATGCTGAGTGATCTCGTGACTTTCTCTCCCTTGAGAAATCCCGCTGCGGATCAGAACGTAGACGCTGCAAATGTTGAAGGCAGCATGGTGCTCAAGGACATCAGCTTCGATCAGGTTCGAGATGTCTGCGGAGATGCAATTGTTGCATCAGCTTTGTATGATCCTGGTAGCAGACCATTCCAGATGTTTCGAGCAGTCTCAGGCGTAGACATCTCTGCGTGGCCCAGCTTGATATGCCTGGGGAGGTGGCTGAGGATACTGAGACGGTACCATTCGGAACGGGACAGCCTCGTTCATGCGCTGGTCGCGCCTTCGTGCACACCAGTAGACACAGTCAACGATCGAGAATATCAGATGAAGGCCACTATCAAGATCAGCTTTCCTCAAGAATTGCACAAGCGAATACCATACCCTATGACAGCCAGTAGCAGCAATACGATGAACGTCATAGCGCTTGCATGAGTGGTGCGATAGTTGTTCTCGTCCAGCGGCATGTCACTGGTCGAAAAGTCCCGGTCGTCAAAATTGGTGGCAAACAATCGTACGACGGCTTCAATCATGACACCAGCGCAGAACAGCCAGATGAAGACGTCCAAGACCACTACCAGAGCAGGATGAAGTCGCCTCAATTTTCGAGTCTTGTTGAGTAAAGGAATGATCTCGGCTAGGTTGACGCCGACGGATAGCCATGGCTACAATACCAGTCAGTCGAAAGACGCCAAGTGTTGGCAGTCTGCTCACCGCTGCATAAGTGGCGTAGTATGTGATATTGCGAACTACTGCCAGCCAAATGAGGCATGCAAAAGTACCGAGGGCAACGAAGATTGTGATGAATCTAAAAGCGACCAGAACAGTAGCACCGCAGGATTCTCTGTTGCGTGGTCTGCCCATTGCTGGCTATCGAGATCGTTCGAAATGCACGTTATGAGAAAAGGAAATGTCGAATATACTTATCCAGAATTTGCGATGGCATGAGGCACAGTCGACCCAGAGATTGCATCCTGCCGGCCTTGGAATAGAATCAATAGCTGGGTCGAAAGACGAGATGAACCATTATTTGGGCCGCAGACACGGTGCACGGTCTTGTTAAATAAGGCACACTATTTGGTAAAAAGAGGTACCATTGGTGGAAATGTCTCGCTAAATTTCTGCCAAAGCTCGACCCCAAAACAGTTGGCGAGCTTGGGGATCCAGAGACGTGCCCTGTCCATCTCTCTTCCCTAGTGTGATGCCATGGAGTCTTTGACACATAGACTCCTGCTAAGAGGCGTGGCAACGACCAACATCATGGTGTTATCGCATCGCAATGCATGTAGATCCGCAAGTGCTGGATGCTCGATAGACTGCACCACGAGCGAGTAAGTGCGCTAAGATGGTATTGGAAGCCTGATTTACAAGCAAGCCACTCCGGTGAGTACTACAGGTCATGTTCGAAGGCACACGCGTCCTTCGGCATGCTATACAACTTCATATGGGACCGAGCGTCCCTGGTGGTAGGTAAAGCAAGAGTGTTTCCAACATATCACGAAGGGAAGCAGTACTCGCGAGATTATGTTGCAGTCATGCAGTGGCCACTGGCTCTTCAACGCGTGAAGATCTTCTGCTCTTTCTTGTGTAGATTTCTTTTGCTAGCATCAGCAGTCGCAATTTTGTCAATTGCCATATGGCTCAGCGTCATCAGCCATGGACGTGCAATCTATAGGACGACGTTCGTCCAGGTCTGTGGACGGCATCCAAGACTGAGCACACACTAATCCTCCAGGCTGCGTTCTCAATTGCCATCAATATGGCCGAGGTGACTCCGCTGACCGATCCGACGCGGACCCTGCAGCGTATCTCATCTCGTTGGTTTCCAAGGCTGGATGCGATCATGTACGTGATATCAGCGGGATGCGGCTTCGAGCAATTCTTCGCCGCTGCCTACTTCAGTGGTGGTTGGTCATGGGAGAAGTCCGGAACACCGCCACCCGAAGGTGATCTAGGTGCGCCTTGGGCATTTGTCCTGCTGATCCTAGCTCCAGTGAACGGGTAAGGCTCTTGAACCTGCTAAGGGAAATTGCGCTAACCATTAGTTCCTTTCATCTCGTCTTCTCCTGCGTCGACTGCATCAAAGTTCGTCGACAAGACAGGAAGGAGGCAGCGAGATCCGGCGACGTACGACTTGGATACCCTCGACAGCAGATACTGCCACCTCTCACCACTAGTTTGAGTCCTCGCCACGCTTAATGTTTATCACGGCAGATACTGCCCATTCAGGACTTGTGAAGCGGTCAGAAGTCTTTTACACGAACCACAGGACGCACGTCCAAGTAGCCGAAATGAAGCAGGTCGACAGTCCCTAGTGCACGTGGGAACTGCCTGCGCGCAGCAGACTCGATACCGTTCTTGAAATTGTGGGACGAAGCATGCATGGTACGGGGAGGAAAGGAGGTTCCAAGCAGCCTGGTGCATCCCGAGGCTATCACAACTACCAGACCTTCCTGTACAACCGCCATGCCGGCTCCACAGATGATGCAGCGTATCAAAAGCGAAACCGCCCATCAAGTACCCCTCTACGGCTGCTATCTGATGACCTGGATAAGTACCTCGACGATGAGCTCGCTGATGATAATTTGGTCCCATCACTTTCGGAGACGAGGACAACCTTGACTCTCTCACACCAGAGACAGATGGCAAAGAGATCCTCCGCTGGCACCTGGAGCATCTGGCGGGTGAAGATGACTGCCTTGTGGATGACTCGAGATCCTGCCGTCGAGAATAGCGAGCCGTATCTTCCGAAGGACCCTCACAATGACCTCGCATGACTTGACCCCTCTCCCGTCGATATGAATACGGACAATCACAATGTCAACTCATTCCGCCACAAAGTCCGCAAAGGCGTTGCCGCCTGGTTCGATATCGTCAACAACTATGAAGGGCTGAGAATAATTCATCGAAATGAGCGACCCATGCCGTTGGGCTTCTGGGCGCTTTTGAGTCACCGCAGAAGAGTTCTACTTTCCTTTGTTCATCTTCAAGATCCCGATACATATCCGAGAGCTATATGGAGACGACGTGTGAGGCCTCCACTGGCTTGCTCATCTTTGCGGTCACTTTGTCTGGAACGAGATTCGAGCAATCGAACCGCTTGTTCACAAGGCGGTCGGTATGGAGGCGCTCACAAAGACTGGCCGCGACAAACTCAGAGACCTCAAGAACGGCAAATTCATGAGCTGATCAAGATTATAAAGCACGCAAGCTACTACGCATCTAACGCACCACGAAACGAAAGGCGTCTGCAGACACATCGTCAAAAGTTCAATAGAGGCTCTCAAGAGTATCGATTCTACAGGTGGCTGAGCCGTCAAGGCGTGCAGGTCCAGCTCATACAGCTGAGCAGAGCTTCAGAGGCCTGCCCGACGGATACCTCAAGTGGGACGAGCCATTCTCGACAATCTGCGATTGTACCTTCGTGCGCGTACAGTACAAGCCGCCTTTTTACCAAGACGCCATTCATGCTATGGTTCATCAGGCAGCCGGTTTTCCCGAAATGTTCTGGGAGACTCTCAATGCCGCCTTTCAGCTTATGCAAGGCTTCTGTAAGGACGACGTGTGTGAGCGCGGCATTTCTTTCGAGGCTGTCAGGCAGGCGGTGCAGATGGCTTTCGTGGTGGGCGTGTACAGCAGCGCTGAGACGATGAAGAGGATAGTGTCGGGGATGTGGACATGCAGGCGATCACGATGGAGGCGTGGGAGGCGTAGCGTGCAAGGAATGCGAGGACGTTTAGGTAGCCGGTTTGAAGGACGAGAAGGGAGAAGGAGGGGCTAACGGAACAAGAGTGGATGCCTGTGGCAGGATCAGTCACGGGATGGTGATGGTATTTACTGTTGCAAAGTGGGCGAGCGGAGATGGATGATTCAACTGGGGGAACTGAATGCTACATACGCTGCTGGTAGTCCCGAGATGGCTTCTTGGAGTGCAAGTAGTGCCTTTTAATGGAGGCCGGAAGCTGCTTTCTTTTGTGATCGACCGGTATGACCATTTGTACTGCAAGATAGTCTAGACTTAGCCCGAGCCCATGGGTATCTCTGATGATTTTCCTTCCCTGATCTTCTTCATGATAGCATGTCACCTGGGGGAAAGGGTTGCGTTGGCGTTGGAGTGGTACTTCGCGGAGCAAGCCCGGCTTCAAGAGCACGCATGTCACGTAACACAAGGTGCTTCTAACCTGTGGCGAATTGAAATGTCATCATCCATGCTCGTGTATTACTATCTCTTCTTGTCAAATAATTTAGTGAATGACAACAGCCGTGTGGTCATCCATGAACTTGGAGATGTCTCCAAGGAAACATGCTGCAATGATCGATATGCTTCCGAAGGCAATCGAGACATAGTAGACATACTTGTACGCTTCGGCGTAAGCAAGCTTGCCGGCGCCAACGACCAGTTCGTATGCGAGAGGGTGTCCTGCGATGCCGGGAATCTCGTGGAGCTGGTCCAGAAGAGAAGCACCGGTCAACTCGATCGCCTCCTTGATCAGTGCCACGTCGGTGATGTTGAGCTTAGTGACCATAGATCCGCCCACATAGTAGGTAGCAGCTGGAATAAACTTGCTAATGAAAACGTTGTAATAGATAGCGTATCCTAATGCTGTCGTCAGTATCTGTGTTCAGAAATGAGTTTGCATGGCGAAACTTACCGACTGAGCCGCCGACAACGCGAATAGCAAGGGTAAGCGCCGCGACAGTGGCGATGAGATCATCAGGGCAGACAATGGTCGCTGCAATAGATGCTGGCACTACAATGCCGCCGATACCGAGACCGGCCAGAACCAGGATTCCGAACATGGTCTTCTCGTTGTAGGGTGTAGCGATAGACATGGCACCGCAACCAGCAGTCATGAGAACTGAGCTGACAATCATGAGCAGTCGTAGCTGACCCTTTAGAAGTGTCATGAGCCAGAGCACAATGAATGCACCGGCCAGAATGGCGAAGCCAATTGGGAGACCACGGATGCCGACCTTGACTGGGTCATGGTCATACATATTGAAAGCTTGCGTTGGCCAGAACATCAAGATGGAGAAAAAGTTGCTTCCGGATATGAAAGTAATGACCAGCGTCAGGGCCAAGCTGAGGATGTTAGTGTACTGTTTTAAGGCCCACACAATCATTCTTCACTTACATGCGCTTGTTCTGGTTGAGACGAGCTGGGTACATGGGGTTCTTGCTGAAACGCTGCCAGGCAACGAAAGCCACGATCATGACGGCGCCCAGAATCAGAGGAACCAGCACGTGTGCTGACTTCCATGGGTACTGGTACCCTCCCCACTGAAGACCTGCCATGAAGAGAACCAAGCCACCGATGGACAGGAAACCACCCAAATAGTCGATAGACTTGATGACATCCATCTTGGACATACCGGCTGAGTTGGGACGAGGTGGTGGGTGGTAGAAGATGGCTGTGAAGAGGAAGCCGATGAAAGCCCAAATTCCGCAAATTGCTCCAACCCAGCGCCAGCCAGCATAAGCAGCGATCAGCTGACCATACAGGACACTCGGGCAGAATGGAATGATAGTAAATACGAGGAGAGCGGTGTACTGACCCCTCTTCCTCGTCGGCGCAATCTCGGCGGTGGCGGCCAAAGCAGTAAGTTCGTTGATACCAGCTCCAGCGCCGGAGATCACCATGCCTCCAATAAAAGTGTTCATGGAGTGAGCCGTAGAGGCGACAATCATGCCAATAATCAAGAACGTAGCCCCCATGAGAGCGACGTAACGTCTTCCGAGAAGATCTGAGAGTGATCCGACGAAGGGGCAGACGCCGGCGAGGGCGAGGAGATTGCCGAGCACAAACCAAATCCATCGATCGGCACCACCGATATCAGCGTAAATAATGGGTGGAATACCGCCGAAAAGATAGACGGGGATCTGAGAACCAGTCCAGAGGAAAGCCATGGCAACCAGGGCCATGAAGCGGCGAAAAGTCATTTTTGGCTCCGCATCGTGATCTGTCGTTTTCAGTCAGCAGTCTCTTCAGCAAGAATCGTGTGTCGCGCATACCCTCGCCGTCGCCGTAGGTCCTTAGCCCATCCTTTTCGTAGTAGTTGGAGTGACCCGGCACTCTCTCGTTGGTGTGAATCTGCTCGACCTGCTGGGCAGCAGCCTTGTCGGTCGACGACGCACCGGCGGAGCTGGAAGTTCGCTCCATGACTTATAGAGTGTAATCTAAGGGAAAGAAGAAACGGGGTGACTGGGGTATGGAGAACGTGGAGAAGACAGTGTATATACACAGCAGGGAATGCAGATCTTTGAGCCGCGGCACAAAGTACAAAACTACGTCTCAACCACTCACCTTCTGACACAGTTTGTGTCCCTTACCGTCGAAAGTTGAACGGCGCGAGCGCCTCAAAGTGGTGGGCATGACAGATCTACCACACAACGGTGCTTCAGATTCGTGGAGGGGGCGTAAGAAGCGGAGTCGTGGAGGCGCGGGAACCACACCACTTTGAGACTAGCAACAGTGGTA
Organism: Elsinoe perseae; assembly: GCA_029448695.1. NCBI lineage: Eukaryota > Fungi > Ascomycota > Dothideomycetes > Myriangiales > Elsinoaceae > Elsinoe > Elsinoe perseae. Next base: position 11,860 of record JARDAA010000163.1, read on the forward strand.
CGGAAGGACTCGACGCTGCTGGACGGTTTGCCGCGACGGTCAAGCATTCAAAAAGCCTCCAGAGTGCCTCGGCAGAAACGTTTAAGCTTTTGTGCCGTCTGAGCAATTTGGGGGACGATTGAGCTCCGACCAGGTAATGGAAGTGGTCGCAAATGGACCAGAAGCACGCGTGACTTTCCAGAAATATGGGTCTTGCGAGGGTTTCTAGTTCTGAGCGAGCCTGAGGAGTCTGGAGACCTTTCTGGGGTACGGAGAAGTGTCCCTTGAAGATCGATGCAGGATGTGAAGATCACCCTCCGGCACGAACACTTCCGTGGGTTACCATTTGCTACTCCAAGTCGTTGCTCCTTGCACGTATAGAGATCGTCTCCTTTCCCCAACGGTTCGATAATTCTCGTAACGGCAAGACATTCATCCTCCCAAAAGACACCTACCCAATGGAGGAGTCTGGTGTGCAACCAAATCCATGCGCGGATATTTCGGATTGGTGGAATCTGTGAAAAGTGCCTCGGTATTTCTTCGTTCTTGGTATGCAGAGCCACAATGCAAGGCGCATTCCTTCAATATTGAAAGAATGAGCCGCTCAATCCGGTACGATGGATCGGGTCAGACAGTGTCGATTTCGTTCACATCTTAGACACACCTCTCAAAGGTTGAGATCCCGAGGTCTGGGTACAGCCCAGAAATACTCAATCTTGACAGACAGGGAGTCGAGACTACGAGCTAATGTCACATTGAGACAAGTCGGGCTCTACCTTGCTGAAAGTCAAATCTACAGGATATTAGTGGTGCTTTGGCAGATAATTGCACTGTCAACGTGCACTCCGCAATACAGCTGCGAGCAGTCCGCAAGCAATCACATACCATCAGCAGACTTCGGGCTCATTTCGTTGACGATATCGCCTTGCTACGAGTCGTCGCTTGAAAAATCCTGATACGGTCTTTGTCTTTCGATAGACTCATATGATTAAGCTTAGATTTGCCCTCACGTGGCGACGACCCCGCCCTGTTCCTCTTGGCGGGAATTCGTTTGTCTCGACGGTTCTGCTAAACTTTCGACCTCATCTCCTGAGTCAAAAACACTGCTTTTGGTCAGTTGCTGGTTGGCATAAGTAACTGGAACGCTACCGACTGCGTTGACGGGTCGATGCATCATGTCCAGACATGGTGACGCTCACAGGAGAAGTCGCGCCTCGACGCCGGTCACTGATCCCAGCGACATCGATATCTTCAGCCCTCCTATCCATGCTGTAAGGCCGTCTAGTGGTACTAAGGGCTTTTTCCAAGAGCCGCCCCGTTTGACGAATCCGTTCTACGAAGATTTCACGTTCCAGCGGTTGTTGCATTGTAGGTCTCATTCTATTTCTGTCGTGTTAGTCTCAGCATGTCAACACCTAGGTCGGGCATGGCGACGATCTTTGAGCTACCTTGTTCCAGCCGAATTACCTCGAGTCCAATTCGGAGCCATATCCTGGAGTCTTTATTGCGGAGGCATGTGGATTGGGCTTTCGAGTCTGAATGCGCTCCGTCATCAGAAATCATGTAGTAGGTCGACTAATCTGTCTGACTAGTGCTGTTACCTGCTACTGTACGCAATGCTATCACAGCAGAGCTCTCCCAGTTCGGCGAGCTTACCTTATCAAACGAGATACTGCGGCTGAACGTGGACGCGGAAAACAATGTACCTCGAATTGAAGCGCTAGACTCATTCGGACGGCCCAAAAATGCCTTGTTCACAACAGAAGGATGGCGTCAATTGACGGCTGTTCACCATCGTGAGGGTCTTGTTGCCATAGGCTATCAGAACAAATACAGCCACAATGATCGTCTTCACCAATTCCTCAAGACCTTCCTCTGGTCTCCTTCCAGTGGCGGCGTTACTTGTCCGGCAGCCATGCAGGATGGCGGTGCTGCTCTACTTACTAGGCTCCTCTCCAACCCCAGCGAAAACGGTGTAGATGCGCAGACCGTCCCCATCCTTCGTTCAGCGCTTGACCATCTCACATCCCGCGATCCGTCTCAAGCATGGACGAGCGGCCAGTGGATGACAGAGCGTCCAGGTGGGTCTGACGTACGCAATACCGAAACGCTTGCCACCTACAATCCTACCTCTACCGTCATGGCTGCTAGTGTCGCGTCAGACGGCTCACCTCTCGGACCCTACTCCATCTCCGGCTTCAAGTGGTTCTCCTCCGCCACGGACGCCAACATGACCGTCCTCCTCGCCAAAACACCAGGTCATTCAACGCCGTCACTTTTCTTCGCACCCGTGCTGCGAACCTCCACAAGCACTACTAAGAGTCGAGAACAGCAGCTAGAACACAATGGCATTCATCTGTCCCGCCTCAAATCGAAATTGGGCACCCGCTCCTTACCCACCGCGGAGCTCGTGTTGAAGGGTTGTCGCGCTTACCTCCTTGGCAAAGAAGGTCAAGGCGTCAAAGAGATCAGTACCGTACTGAATATTACCCGCATTCACAACGCAGTTGGCGCCGTCGCGGCCTGGTCTCGTGCGTTGGCTGTCGCAAGAGCATGGAGCAAAGTCCGCAGTAGTGGAGGGCGGAAGCTGGAGGATTGGGAGGGACATGTACGGGGGCTCGCGGAACAGACGGTCAACTACCATGTCGCGACACTGGGAGTGTTCTTCGGAGTTGGGCTACTTGGCAGGGTAGAACATAGTGACAGGGGAAAATGTCCGGGTGGGGAAAGCGTCGACAGGCTATTTCCTGCCGGAAGCAAAAATCAGGATCGACTGCTGAGACTGCTCACGCCCGTGCTGAAGGCGACGACGGCACTGAAGGGCATTGAGGGAGTCAGGGCATGCATGGAAAGCATGGGTGGAGTAGGTTACCTCGAGAACACAGAGGTTGAGATCAATCTGGCAAAGCTACTGCGAGACACCATGGTGTTGTCAATCTGGGAGGGCACAACGGAGGTCATGGCGCTCGATGTGGTGAGGGTTCTCAAGGGAAGAGATGGTAAGCAGGTCCTACAGACCTTGGAATCATGGACGGAAGGATTGATGACCTCATGGGAAGGATCTCACGATACTACGGAGAAGGCAAGAAGATGGATAAGATCGAACCTACGAATCCTGCAAAGCTTGGTGGGACGAGATGCGAAAGAAGTGACCTATCACGCCCGAAGACTGCTTGGGTTTGTGGAGGAGATACTAGGTACTATTCTGGTGGTTGAAGATGCGAGGGACGCAAACACCGTCCGGACGGACCATCTCGCGGAGCGTTGGGTCAACGCTCGCACAACCGACGACGCTGAAAGGAGCTGGCAGAGCGATGCGGAAATTGACAGGCTTGTCGTCTTCGGCAATGACCCTGGGACCAGAGCCAGACTATGATGGCAGTGACATACCGTTTATCAAGAGTCCTGAACATTTCGTCCGCCGTCTCTGCCTTTATGGCCCATTACACAGTCCCGTTTCAAATTCTGACAAATCTACTCAGCGATCAACAAAACAGACGGCAGACATGGACAGAAGATGGTGACTGAGCAGGCTCGTGATCAGCTTAGCTGTAGTGGGAGTGATAGCGAATCGCCTGGCTAAAGAAATGTCAGGATTGATTGATCGGCATGGACCGCCCCACGTGCCATCGATGATAGCCCAGTGACTGCTCGGAAGCGGTAGGGTCGTCAAGAATGGCCATACGGGATTACCATGCTTGCGCCAACACAGCGACACGAGCAGAAGGACGCACGTCGTGGCATTTAGCTGAAGCCCTAGCAGCCGGCACATCATCCTTACGAAAGCAAAGTCCCTAGGTCTAAGATAAGCTCGTCGGATCGCATGAAGAAGACAATGGCAGTCGATCTCCCACCTTCTAGGAGAGCTGCTTGGACCTTCACGTGTGCAATGGGCCAGATGTAATAGTGACCAACGACCAAAACATGTACATCAGAAATTATCACAACGACTTTGTACGATCATACTGAGAGGTATAGCACGAGTCATAGCTGTGTGATTCCTCCTGGTCGGAATCACTAATACCAGCTGTAGCAGAATCGCACGCACAGTAGGTCTAGTAATCTTTTGGCGGATAATACAGAGAATCACGAAGGCTCTGGTAGTCAGCATTTTCTAGCCATCCATCTTGCTTTGATTATCGATCCGGAAAACAAAGACATGAAGAGACTCAGGGCCCACGAAAATGTCAGGGCCCCCTGCTTTGTCTAACAAGGGTGAACGCCCCTTGTTCCGATGAAAATATGAATTTTCTTTGTCTGCAAGAATTCAAACTACCACAATCTCGCAAGATATCCTCACCTAGCCGGACATTGGGGCGGCTATGTGGACGGTATCGACGATGTGCGATGTCTATGAAGGACTCGATTCATTCAGTCATTCTACATGGTAACCATGTATGCATCGCCATATCTCATATCATTAATCATGCATAATCTGGGTATCTTGCAAGCAAAGATTCACATCCCGATCCGTTCGCCATCACAATTCCTCAGGACTCATCAATCTTCATCTTCTTCGCCAACGCCGCAATCTCGTCATCGGCCTTTGCCGCCCTCTTCCTACGTGGGAGTGCCTACCTATGGTCAGAGTCATAATTCACGAGATCGATAGTGCGATATATACCTTGATCTTCCTCATCTGTGTCGACTCCGTCGAAGGTCTCATCTGCACCCTCAGCTCCTCGTGCGGCTGCACTACCAGCTTCGCTGTTTTGCCCTTGACCTCAGGAGGCTCAGTCCCACAAAAAGGACGATCGAGGATCTCACGGAAAACATCATTTGCTGCGAATGATTAGCACCTTGGTCTTTTCCCCGGCAGACAGTAAGCACAGAGCTCGCCACCGCTGTTCTGCATCGCCACCGGCTTTGGCATCTCGACCACGATACCCGACTCGTCCTCGAGAGCAGCTATTTCGATTAGTACTTTGACTCTCACATACCACAACTCGTCGTGAGACAAGATATAGTGGTAATAAGGGGACTACATACAGATATTTGCCCACAGGAGAGCACCGAAGTCGAGTCCTGCTGCTTGACCAAACTTGACGACCTCGGCGACTCTTTTCTTGTACTGTGAATAGTTAGCAGTCTCTCCGAACGGACGTCTAGAGGAACAGCGAGCCAGGAAAGCAAGCTCCTTGCGCTTCTTGGCCTGCGCAGCGTCCATGGCTGGTATTGATCGTCAAGATATCGACTCTGAGAAGAAAAGGTGTGATATGGTGTGAAGTGGAAGAGGAGTGGTGGATCGAGATCGAAGGAGAAAAGAGAAGTATAGATATAGAGCATGTGCCATGGTTGCCTGGATCGATGTGAAAGTGCAGGTGTCTCCCGAGTTCTTTGTGATGCGCAGTCGCATACTAGAATTGAATGTGCTCACCTCGGGTCTTGGCGGTCAGGGGTCGAGAGGTCCACCACCGAGGAAACAGATTCCAGACATCGGTACAGCTCATTATGAAAGAGGACTTGCAGATTATACGCTATCGATGGAATTATTCGTATATAGTACAGTGTAAGTCTAGTGTCTGCCCTCCTTTGTTCCCCATTCCCTGAAATGCCAAGATATGGTATAGTAAATCCACCCCAAGAGCTTGTAGTATTACAAGACATTTCGCGATGCCGCTGTCTATATGTACATGAGTATAGTGATGCTTTTGACAAAAGAAAGAGCCGTCGCCAGGTCTGTGTCGTCGCCTGGCTTGGCGTTGATCCGTATGGTGACACTTGCCACATTGGACCTGAAAACCACCTCGAGACGATAGCGGATTCTCCGGATCGTCTAGAAGCTGAAAGTCATCAACGCTGGGTTCAGCGCGATAGGTAAAAGTAGATGCGATGCCCAACAGCTTGCCATGGGCCACCACGCCAGGAAAGAGTTGATCCTCCAGTCGTATGGTACGAATGATGCCGTTCCAAGTATGATCATCATAACGATAGCGAGGAGGGAGGCGAAGATCGTCGCGCGATAGCCGCCCCAGATGAGCTTCATCTCGATAAGTGCGTTGGAATACGCCGCCTCTTTCACTGTTGATCCCCAGGACATCTCGAGACAAAACATGTGGGACAGGAGGGCTTGAGACACTGGCGAGATGTTAGTATACTGCTCTGGAACGATCCTGCTGTTGTCCGCTGACGGCTAGGTCTGGGGTCGTCGGAGGCCCCGGCGAAGTCAAGCTAAGACCACCGAGAATGATACCGATGAGGGGAGGGGAGCCCTGTGAAGGGGTAGAGGATGACGTACCATGAATAGAGAGACCTCCTAAAAAGACGACGAACATAGGGATCCACTTGACGTTCTCGATGAAAGAACCGATCAATGACTGCTCTCCGATGCGATATCTCATGACGGCAAGAGACACATTACCGAGACCGACGAACACGATGACGAGACCGAACCAGACATTCCAAGAGTCAAGGTAGTATTTATCTGCCGGATGTCAGCAAAGCTCTCGTTTCTCCTTCTATGAGGGTGGACATACCAAGGTATCCGTTGAACCACCCGATGGCGAAGTAGTTCACAAGCGTAAGGATCCAGGCTGCTCCGATGGCGTAGTAGGTACCAATGTAAGACAGGATAGTGATCTTGGAAGTCATACGAATCTGGGAGAAGAGGAACTCCTTGCAGAGAGGCGTCAGCGGACCCCTGGTGAACCAGTACAGGACCGGCTGGAACAACAGCTCATTGCAACCATAGGCGTACTTCTCCCAACGAGCCAGTTCGTCGTAGACAGTGAGCGATACACCTTCTTGGAAGCCATCGCCGGCCCAGGCAGCAAGGCGAATGATGTAGCTAGGTTTGGTTAGCTTTACCCACGGATCTTGTCATAATGAACTTACCCATTACATTGCAGACGAAGAGACATGTCGAAATCTTCGGACACAGTGTTCTCAGCCCAGAACTTCTCGTAGTTGTCCTCGTCGAAGTAGGAAACCTGCTGAATAGCCTTCCATCTCAGAATAGCGTTATGACCGACGAAAGGCGCCACGTCACCGTTGGCCACGGTGTACTTGATGGCCGAGTAGATCAAGTTAGTGAAGTAGGTGATACCGTTTTCGAAGAAAGTCCAAGTGACCTGCATGACTCCAGACGAGAACTGCATGATGCCCACCTCTTGCGAACGCTCCATCTCTGACACTGCGTCAAGGATACAGTCTTCCGGTACACGGGTATCCGAGTCAATGATAATGATGTAGTCGCCAATACGAATGTTGCCATCTGCCCAGGCACGTCCATGGTCATCGAGGGCTTCTTGGAGGGCAATGCCGTACGCCTCGGCCTCGTCGTTCTGGTCCCATTCATCGTGACGCTCAGTCTTTGCTAACTTGGCTTCGACGTTGCAGGAAATCATCATGCCGAAGTTCATGTTGGAGGCTTTCTTGAATTTTCCCTTGCGGACGAAACCCTCAGAACCGTGCTTAGGACGAGCGGTCCAGCCGATGTTGTTGTCGGTGTAGAAATCGATCCGGGCGTTACGTTCGTCCTCGTCAATCAGCTGGAGACCGTCATCGTGGAACAGCATGTTGCATGAACCGCCTTGTAATTCGTAGGTGGACATAGCAGCTTTGCATGACTTAACAGTGGGAGCAATGACTGCTTCGAGGCCTTCTTTGTATACGGGACACTGAATAGTGACGTGCGGGAGAGACCGATCTTCCATTGGCTGAATGCGGCGAGGGAGCAAGGCAGAGTAGAAGCGGGAGTTGGAAGTCACTTGCTTGATGGGACCGATGATTTGAGCAGTACAACCGACGATGACTTGGGCGAAGAACTAAAATGGTCAGCAAAGATCAGTCAAAGCAGCCATGTTACCTACGAGAGTGAAGAAGATCTGAACAGGAGTGAGCAGTAAGAAGAAGAGACGGAACCAGTTCTGGTCGACTGAGATCTCGATAGCCACTTGACGGAAACCGGCTCCAAGCAAGGCGCAGATAATCACCAAGGTAAACGACACCAGCACTGTGTTCTGCAGGTTTGTCGGACGGTCCTCGGGTAGCTCCTCACCAGTGATAGGGTCGTAATGCACCTCCACAACTCCAGGACCCTTCTTCAAATCATCCTCGTCAGTGACATCCTCCTCGTCAGACGACCAAACTAGCTCCATCAGCTCGTCCTCGATGAACTTGGCTCGCTTGATCAAGTGATGCACACTGTCATCCCAGACCACAAGCAGTGCCTCGTCCGCCACGAAAGCAGCGAATTGATGCTTCTTCGCAGCGGGCAGATCCTCCATGGTTGGCAACACCTGCACACGCAGACCGTTGGTGAGCGGTACGTCAATGGCGTCCGGTGTCCAGGCCAAGAAGGTCTTGATAACACGTGAGTTGACTGTCATGGCACAAGCCACATTCAGCTCGACGCAGGCATCAGCAAACATCGAGTCTGCTAGCGCGGGCGGGCAGGCCAAGTAGTTACCTCTGCTCTTCCTCAACATGACGCCCTCGACTTCACCAGTACCGTCAGCGATCCAGAGGCGTCCGCACTGCTGTTGGAATAGGTAGTTGACCATAATCTCATGCTTGAGCTCGTCGAGGATGTTCTCGCTGGTGAGCTCTTCCATCTCCTCCTTTTCATCGTATTCAACGCCACCTTCCTCGACGACGGATTCGGCGATGTCGCCCATCTCATTCGTGAGCATCATGGTCTGGCGGCGTTGGTTGGCGTATCCAGACATTGACATGCGGAAAGATTTGCGAGCAGCCTCGAAATCCTCAGGCGAGGTTTCCTGGGTGTTGTTGCTCATGAAAGAGAAGCGGGAGAGCCTCTTGGTGGGATCCATTCTCGGCAGCGATGCTGTCTTGTCGCCGAAGGAGTCGAATGTGGTGAATTGCTGTGTCGGGGATCCTTCTTCGATTGTGGAGGGTATGCCTGAGAGGCGCGACATTCTGACAGACAAGCGCTTGCTGGCTCTGGTTTCCTTCTCCTCGCCGGTGGCGCTGGATCTCCGTTCCGTGTCAATGTTGCTGGCTCTCCTGACCTTCTCGGCAATGCTCAGCTTCCTGCCCCCATCAGTGTCGCTGGATTTCCTGCCTCTCTCGGTTTCGCTGGACCTCCTTGCGGCTTCGCTGGATCTCCTCGCGATCTCGGCTTCACTGGCTCTTCTGGCATTGCTGGCTCTCCTCATCTGCTCGGGGTTCTTGCCACCGACGAAGTAGTTCTTGAAGGAATCCATGGCGCCGACTGGCCGGACCGGCGACGACCAATCGCTCTCAGTGGAGTTGATATATGTGTTCGATCCTTCCTCTTATGGACTGCTACCTTACGGCCTTGCGCAGAGACGTGGGTATGTAATGAACGAAAGACTGTGGGTGAGATACCTCAACGCAACACGAGCAGTGTATGAGCAAAACAATCAAGCGAAGCTATCAGGGAGAGATGGTAGTCAAATGTGCTTTCGCAGTACGCATACTATCAGATAGCAACAGCACGGCGACGGCCTACCGTTGAGATGACTTACTCTAGAGCTAACAAGCTATTTTTTTCAAGATGCATAACGGTGTCGACCAATGCCTGGCCCGGTCGTCGGCAGGAATGATTTGCAAGACGTTTAGTCGGTGTGGGTGATGCCCGAGGACCTGGACTGTATGTCCATGGGGTAATTGAAGATCGGTTTCAAGCATATTGGGTCCTAGACAACACCGTTGTGGTTGGCGACGGTTCATGCCAGAGGAAATGCCAGAAGCAGGTGTACTAGTGAGCGGTTACGTTGAGAATAACGTTTGAGACCCGAGTAACAAAAGCCAACAGTTTGCAGATGCTCGACGGCTATCACAGAGATCAGTTGCAGATATCAAGAAAAAAGGGCAACAATATTGGTGATCATAGTGGTATATTGACAGGGAAGGATGAACAAAGAGAGTGCGTGAATGTTGTCGTCTGCAAGGACCCTTTTTGCCAACCTCGCCCATAGACCACGCCCTTTCGAACTACACTCTGCTGTGTTCAACATCCCTGTATATCAGCCACGTCTTAACATCATGAGTCCGGCCCAATAGCCTCAAGCCGCAAAAAATGGATGAGGTAGGAGTACTCCATGCTCCAGGCAAGCCGGCAGAAGCTTGAACTGAACAGACTACGTATCCAGGCGCTGTTTCTCTTGAATCATCTAGCGCCCCATCGCAGCAGGGGATATTCAAATGCCGCCTCTTATCGATCCTCATAGACTGCTCCAGCCAGATTATTTCCAGGTGGCGCTCGCAAATCTTGAAGACGTTTCGCGAGATGAAGACTTACTTTCGCTTGAGAACGTTACGAGCGTTCAGAGCTTGATCCCGTCTTTACCAAATATCAACAAGATCTCCGGTGGTTGAAGTCATAGACCATGAAGATATGTGCAGAGGAAACCAGCGAACATGCTGTTCTACTCTGTCTTTGCAGGAGAAATAATCGAGGCAAACCTGGAATGGTAACATGCACTTTGTTCAAGCGGTGGTATCTTTCATTCGACTCTCTGGTGTACGCATATGATCACTCTTCAGAGTTTCCTATCATTGATTCGTCTTCATCATCTTGGCATCAAGAAGATCGAGACCTTGATCGCGGAACATAGCGGTCGTCTAGAGCAACAATCTCTGCACAAAATTTATCCAGCCGGTCTCAAATGAATTGCGAACAAGACCTGAAGCGGACCGTTATTGCTGCTACAGGCAACCAAAGGTGTATCATCGGTGGTTAGACCAACGGTTTGGAGGGGCTGACAGGTCTGCACGCCAAGTTCGCAGGGCTTAGACTGAACTCTGTTGGAGCACACCCAAGATCTGTACGGTCTAGTATCGTGTGAAGATCGTGATGCGGCGGGAGCTGCGTTTCATGCCCGTATGCTTGCGGATGTGCTGCTCGATAATGGACCGATGTATTGTCTAGCGATACTGGCCATGGCACTGCACAGGATACGTGCGTAGAACCCTTGACACATCATCATCCGAGTGGGATGCGGTAATGTCTTTCTTGTAGATATATGATGATATCGATGTTTACATTGAGCGATCCCATTTGTAGAAAATGAATGACTGGAGAATGAAATCGATTCTGTAGAGCTCAATGCAAAGGAAACTATCTCTATCCTATCTACATGCCAGCGCATATCCTATGACCATCATGATGCGCATCCCAGCCAAACCCGACGCCATACCAAAGCAGATAAAGGTATTTGAAGAGGATTCAAAGAAGTGACTGGCTTAGCAGCCGTTGTGGCCTTGCTGCTGGTAGATCTTGACGTTCTTGATGACGAGCTGTCCATCTGGCTCCCAAGTAGGACCCCACTGGTCGCGGGCCTCCCAGAACTGCTGCTTGGCATTGGGCGCAAGGTCGACCCATGGCTTGCCGTCGAATCCGTCACCAAACCAACCGTTGGTACCACCGACAGCAAGGTTGATGATGAGGAAGAAGTTCTGGTCGAAAGGAGCAGCCTTGGTACCGCCTCCCCAGGGATTGACGAGAGCGGTACCGTTATCCGTAGCAGCAGGGAAGTTGCCCTTCTCCCAGAAAGTAGTCTCGAAGTTCACGTACATGACTTGTAGAAGACGGGTGTCGATGTAGGAGTAGATGTACTTCTCGGACCATTCAACACCAAAGGTGTGGAAGCCTTTGGCGTAGGTGGTGTGCAGAGCCTGACGCTTGACGTTGTTGCGGAACCAACCATCGGCAGATGGTACGGGACCCCAGTGCAGAGTGGAAGAGACAATGTTGTTACCACCCTGGGGATGAGTGTAGTTGTTACCACGAGACTCCACAATATCGATTTCACCAGATCTCGGCCAGACACCGTAGACCGAATCTGTAGGCATCATCCAGATGGCAGGCCAGAGCCAGTCACCAGCAGGCAGCTTGGCCTCGACCTCGACCTTTCCGTACTTGATGTTGGCGCCAAGCTTGGTGTTGATACGGCCGGACTTGACAGGGTTGATGATGGTACCGTTGGTGGTGTTGGTGGAGGCCACACAATCACGCCAGAGCGTGGATGTGCAGGTGCCGTCGGCGAGCAGATTGATCGTGGAGTCGGTCTCGATCAGGGACGCGTCTTGGATGGTAGGCTTGATGTAGAGCATTCCATCCTGGATGTAGACGTTCTCTTGAGTAGCGGTGGTCTGCTCGAATTGCCCGTTTCTGTGCTCGTCAGAGTGAGTTCATTGGGAAGCCGCATCTTACTTACCCGTATCCACCAAGTTCGACTTCCTTCGTCCAGACGTCAGGGTTCCACCCCTCCGACCAGTCCTCGATCAACACCGGGCAGTAATTGTGATGGGCGACACTCTTCAGTCCATCGTAAACGAGGAAACCAGTGACACCCAGGCCAACAAGGATACCGAGAATTGGAATGATTGTCACCCACTTCTCTTTCGGATCAATCTTGTCCAACCATGGCTTCTCGACTTCTCCCTTCTTCACACGTCTCGAGTGGAAGTATCGCTGTGTCGGAGGCTGAACGCCATACGACGACGCGGTCGTGGACCCAATGGCTGAGGCAGGCATTGATTGTGCTGGAGTGGTGAATGGGTTTGTGCGGGCAGAAGTAGAGTTCTCATTGTCCGGAGAGGGTTGGCGTACAGGAGTAGCCATGGCCGTTGGAGGTTGCGGACCGTTATAGACGATAGTATAATTTGAATGTTCGAGACAGCGGTCTCGGCTTTGATTAGAGTCGTGAAATCGTTATGCAAAGAAACGCAAGATAGCAGTATTAATTTTTGTGAAGCGAGTGAGATGGAAGGAAGACAAATTCCTCCTGGGACAGAGAGGGTTGATAAGGAGAACGGTCTCAACGCAGGATAGGATTCTATTTGAGCTGCACGGGCGAGCTGCAAGCCTCATGCAAACTTACTGCAAACGGGACGCAGTCGAGATAGGGTGGATGAGCTCCCTGCGACATGCATGTGCTTGGAGACAGGTCCAGAAGTGGAAAATCAGCCACGGGCAGGGATACGTTGAGACCGCCGCTAGATCGGATTGAGCACTATCATGCATGAAAAGACGTGGAAACTTGCTTTGAAAAGAGAGATAGATAGCGGCCACGCCGTCTTGATAGTACACAGAGGTTTTTTAACGTGGCGGTGGTGACATTTGGTGAGAAGGAGGAAGCTCTGGAACTAAAAGACGGCTTGTGGATCGACGTGCATATCCAGGGGGCACGAAAAAGTAGCACCTTGGACCGTTTTGGATGCATTGAAGCGCTAGCGACAATGATCATCCCGCTTCTGGCGCTGAGCAAGGCCAATTTTGGCCTGTTCTCTCTAACTCCCGACAGCTTGTCACTGTCAGAGTTTTGGCACCTCTCGGACCGTATTGGTTCCTCGTCGATCTTCGGTTTGCAAGCATTCTGACAAGCAGCCGCTGATGGAAGATACAGAGCAGGAGATCTGCTTGTGTTCAGCTTGCCTTTTGACTTGCATTTTATTGCTTCTTCGCATAGCCAGACAAAACGGTGCGTAGATCGTCTTTCTCAGTAGTGATAGTCCAGAATGCGTTGTCCGTCGCAATCATGGTGTTCTCGATGACTGCAGTGGCATAGGGTCCTTCGCTAGCCTTTGAATAGATCCGGCGCTGGTTCTGAGATAGATTGGCGCCAGATACCGTGTTCGACCAATCCACCCAACCAATTTTTCAGACAGCCACAGTGAATCCCAGCAAAACGTGCAAGCACCCAGATCAGGGTGCGGGAGAGTTGCGAGAGCTATGGACTTCATACGATCCATCCATTGACTTTGCCTCGCGAGATTGACGACATCCAGGCTCACGGTGCTGGGTACTGTCGTGATGATGTTCGGGCATAACGCGGCGACTTTTTGGCAAAGCGGACTGACCCGCAATCCTTTAGAGCACCACTGTATACTATTTCAATCATGTTTCTTGCCGTCACAATGCTTCGAGTAAAGAGAGAGTGTTTCACAGCTAGAAGCGCGGCAGATGGAATCACGAAGTCGTATGGGAAGTAACCCTAGCCGTATCATCCTAAGGAATGGTGGTTGGTTGCATGCGCATGCTTGCTCTGATGACTTGGTGATTACTTAGGGCAGCGCCATGATGACCCTTCAAGCTATGTCCCATACCATGAATAGAGGGGTATGGTAGCAATAGCATTAAGATCGATCTGGAGGGCATAATCATCCTGCGTCTATTGGGCAGGCAGATGGCGATGGTTGAACACGTCCTTGACTTCTCTACATGCTTGACTTATACTTATGGATCAGCGCATTTTTTCGAAGGCCCTCGGTGCGGTAGATGTTGTATGATACTGCGAGTACGAACTCAGGCCGAAGCAACGGAATTCGTCCGCCAGTCCCTCAAGTAATGTCTATGTAGCTTGGGCAAGTGTGTGCAAAGCTAAAGCCACAAGATAGCTGGGCAGAGGCAAGAGACCTTCCTCGACATATGAAATACTTACGCAGGATAGCAAATTCGACTGCCATGCGAATGAAGCAGAAGACCGACCATACCTATGTGCATTATAGCTCGAGGTGTATCCTGTCAAGGGCTTGACGCCACAACCAGTGCACATACGTCAGCGAGCGATATGCTCGGTGACTCTGATGCTGCAGCTTCATGCAATCCTTCTACTTCAGAACGTGACCTACCCTAATCTTTTGACGCCTTTACAAGCTACGCTTGCAGTCATTGCAAAACAGAGACCCCATGGTCATTCATTATTCCGTACGGTACGAGGAGTCAGGCAACAGACAGCCTTGCCACTTGCCACATCTGCCTCCAAGCACGATACATCGCATTCTTACCTTCACTCTTCTGAGGACGTGAAGGATACGTGTGTAGCAAGGTAACAAGTCAGTAATCATCTCTATCCCTTCGACCTCGGCTGATCTTGGCACGGGATCGGCTTGCATCGGCCATGACCTTCCCCACGGCCTTCTCCAGGTCCCTCTTCCGCAATCCAAAAAATACTTCATCTTGCCAACAGCATCCATTGCCCCTTGACGTGCTCAATTGAGGCATTGAGAATCTCACGAAATGTCCCTGGCTGCTCAGCGCATCAGCCGGACCGCCTTCAGGACCATTAACACCAAAGCCACCACTCGTACCGTCGGAAGCTTCTCCACCCCTCGTCTGAGCACTTCCCGAGCTCTACCCTCAGCATCCAGCGGTTCCCAGTCTTCAAGAGCATTCTCCATGTCGATTGCAAGGCAGAGTGTGCCCAGCAGCGATGCTACTGCTGAGCCACGAGCTGGCGCTCGGGAGTTCGACTCCGAGATCTCGGACATGGCTAGCTATATTCATAGCTACCAGGTGAAATCTGATCTTGCTGTATGTTTCACCCCCGGAGACTTGACGCGGCTGGCTGACTCCCGGTGCAGCTAGATACCGCCCGCTTCGTTTTCCTTGACACTCTCGGCTGCGGCCTCAAGGCCCTCGAGTTCCCTCATTGCACCAACAACCTTGGCCCCATTGTCCCAGGCACTGTTGTCCCAAATGGCACCAAGGTTCCAGGTACACCATACCAGCTCGATCCTGTCAATGGCGCCTTCAACATTGGTGCTATGATCCGATGGCTCGACTTCAACGACTGCTGGCTGGCAGCCGAGTGGGGTCACCCGTCTGATAACCTCGGCGCCATTCTGGCTGTAGCAGACTGGGTGTCCCGCACCAACCGTGCAGGCGGCAATATTGGCCAGGGCAAGATCTTGACTGTCAAAGATGTTCTCGAGGGTATGATCAAGGCACACGAGATTCAAGGTTGCTTGGCTTTGGAGAACAGCTTCAACAAGGTCGGTCTCGACCACGTTGTTAATGTCAAGGTGGCCTCCACTGCGGTCGTGAGCAAGATGCTAGGTATGACAGAGAGCCAAACCCGTGACGCCATCTCGCAAGCCTTTGTCGATGGTCAAAGCTTGCGCACATACCGTCACTCCCCGAACACCATGTCTCGTAAGAGTTGGGCAGCTGGTGACGCATGCCAGCGCGCCGTGAACCTCTGCCTCAAGGTCTTGAACGGCGAAGGCGGTATGGCGACCGTTCTCTCCGCACCTACATGGGGCTTCTACGACGTCCTCTTCAAGGGCAAGAAGTTCGAATTCCAGCGCCCCTACGGCGAGTACGTCATGGAGAACGTCCTCTTCAAGGTCTCCTACCCCGCCGAGTTCCACTCCCAAACAGCCATCGAGGCCGCCAAGCGCATCAATAAGAAGCTGCGTGCCCAAGGCAAGTCCGCTGCAGACATCAAGTCCGTGGTCAACCGCACCCACGAAGCCTGCATCCGCATCATCGACAAGCAATTCAAGGCCATGGACAACTTCGCCGATCGCGACCACTGCGTGCAATACATGGTCGCGACCATGTTTGTGTTTGACCGCCTCGAGGCGACCGACTACACCGACAGCAGCGAGGCAGCGACGTCCCCGCTCGTGGAGGACCTGCGCAAGCGCATTTCGTGCGTCGAGGACCCACAATTCACAAAGGACTACCACGACCCGGAGAAGCGGACTATCAGCAACGCGCTGACTGTGACGCTGAATGACGGTACGGTGCTCGAAGAAGAGGTCGTGGAGGCTCCACTCGGACACAAGTGGCGGCGCGAGGAGGCTAAGCCCGAGATCATGGCCAAGTACCTGAGGCACATCAGCCCGCACTTCGGCAAGCAGAGGGTCGAGGAGCTCGTGAAGCTGGGCAATGACCCGCAGGCGTTGTACAAGATGGAGGTAGACAAGTATGTGGATCTGTACGAGACGGAGAAGATCTTGGGTGGCAAGTAGGGGTATATATACTGTCAATAGAGACGTTTTTGCACATCCGGCATGGGTTAAGCTTGATAGTATTGGTACGCGTGGTCGTGGCTATCTCCCTCAGGATTGCCTAGGTTATCTTCGTCCTTCGCTGTGAGTGCGTCTCCTCATGCTTCCCAGCTTCTCGACATCCACTGCCTCGGCCTCGCTAATGGCCCTCTTTGGAAAGCCCTGGGGCTGTCGTGATACAGTCTGCTCCTGTTCCTGCTCTGCTCCGTCCGTTCTAGCCCTCACCTTCCTCGCCGTCGGCCACAAGTCACCCTCAAATCCACTCAGGTCCTCCCTCTTCTTCCTGCCTCTGCGCCCACCAGTCCGATCGACTTCCCGCTCAAGGTCCCGGAACTGCATCCTCTCCCTCCTCAGATCATCATCGTGCAGATTCTTCTTCCCGCTCCCCACTACGCCTTGGGCTTGCATGCCGTAGAATGTCTGCCTCGGATTTCTCCTCTTGCTGTCTTTGTGACGATCTGATCGTACGAGGATCAAGGATTTGTCGGAGTCGGAGGCAGGCGATCTAGCTGATGAGGAGTCGGACATTGGCATCTCGTGGGAATCGGGTATCTCGTTGCCGATGAGAGTGAAGTCGTGTGGGTGCAGAATGATGCGCTTCCGGTGCGTGGGAAAGGCGTGCTTCTGGTTGTCGGAGAGGTAGGATGGAAGGGTAATGACTAAGAAGAGGCTGAAGAGGAAGACGGGGCCGGCGACATATAGGTACCATATGGGTGGCCAGTCAATGGTTGATATACCAAAGATGCTCTATTGGGCGTTAGCGAAGTAAACCCTCGGAGAAGTGGGAAGGTTCACTGCGGCGAAAGAGACTGGAATGAACAGGGCACCGAGGATCGAGAGGAATCGGGCATTAGCCGCTGGAACGATCAGCAGAGTGCAACACTGAGTGAGGTTTGAGGATGACCGACACTGAGTGGCATTTTCTATATTGAACTCCAGCTCGATCAGATTGGTGAAGCGCTCCTTCATGGATTCGAGATAGTTGTCGTATTGGCCCAGGTCATCTAGTGCATCATCCATGATCTCCCATATCGAGTCCCCATGCTTGTTCTGCGTGGCCTCAACAATCTTGAATTTGGAGAGCTTGCGAAAACATCGCATATGGAAACGAAGATGCTCGTCAAGTGCGTATATGTGATCGACCTCCCGATGTAAACGTCGCGTTCGGTTCTTGATGGGGAGATCGCGCTTGCGGCTATCAATCTCCTGCGTGCATGTCAGCGTCTTATCTCAGTGCGAAGTACAAATTCATTACGTACCGCAGCATTCAGCTTCTTTCTAACCTCACTGATGATGTTCTGCCAGTCCGAGAGGAGGTTGTAGAGCTGGTAGAACACCCAGCAAACAGCATCATCTGCTTCTCGATCGTCATAGAGTTCTGCAGCTTTGTAGATGTGAGGGAAAATGTGAGCTTGGACGACATTCTCAGCAGTTACAGTCGGTCTTGTGAAGATGACCACCACTGGAATCTTGCTATCAAAGCGGTAGGCTCCTTGATCGCAGACCCAGGCACCGATTCGGAAGCGATAGCTGTCGACTGAGTGTTGTCAATGTGCCTGTATCACTTTCAGCGTGAAGCGTCTTACTGTTATTGGTGTGCTGCTCTTGGAGCGCATCTTGTTGAAACGACCATTTGAACACTTCTGGCAGATTCATTTGGTCCAAGATAAACGTCCATGGTACCCGACCGGCTTGCCGATCCGCGCTCTGAGGTAAATGTACTGACTCTGAGAATTGGACTTCACGATTTGTGTGCCCCAGCGCTGGGTCCAGGTTGTTGATGCATGATGCTAGTAGGTCGTCGAGGTAGGGAGCAAATCCATTGATGGCACTTGGATAAGTAAGCTTTGACCATTTCTGCCTCTTCCCTCCTTACATAATGAGAGGCTCCTGTGAGTTTGCCTTGACGCTTTCGAGCACCAGCTGCTCAAACTTTTGGCTGTCTCGATACCCAGTAAGCTGAAGAGGGATGAACGAGGCTGGGACGCTGCGATTGCCTATGCGGACATCAATGGCATCTCCGTCCATGTCCTATCATAGATAATAATGTGATGTGGCTTAAGACGGACGGCCATTGGGTGCCGTCACGGGCTTGACGAAGCACGCTGTGTTAGTCTGCCGACGAGGAAGGTGCAAATTATTAGCCGTGCCTACCTGATGTGCAAGCCATATGCTGGAAGGTTGCCCCTCTGCGTCTCCACCGAGTCGCCGTCCGATCATTCCAGACCTGGATACTATCCCTGGCTCCCAGAATGCATCATCGCCATGGACGATTCACTCGAGCTGCAGTCTGCATCAATCGCCAGGAATCAGCCAAGTCTTAGTAAATCGTACTACCATAGCATCTCTGCGCTCATGTGCTGAATCGCCAGGCAGCTAGGCTATAGGTATTTTGATATCCTCGTGTTGTAACAAGGAGGAGGGATAACCATTCGGGATTAGCAGCTTGTCTGACTGACCACGTTTGCCTCCTCCTAACACAAAGGAGACTAGCTCATTCAAGCAGCGCATGATCATGGCACAGATCCCTACAAACCCTGCCGTCCCCCAAAGAGCGTATGTTCGACTCACAATATCGTCGGTACGAGGCGGGTTTGGGGGTTTCGGCCCTTCTTGCCTCTCACTATGCATTCAACGGACCTTGATCAAAGCTTTACTCGAGCTGTTCTTGCAAAATGCCTACTTGGATCTTGCTCCTGTAAATTACCAGGCAGGCCTAGAGTCAAGTACCAGCCCGTCAAAGCGCCACGTCGTGAGAGCCAGCAGAGTGCCTATTTACTTGAAATGCGCGATTTTGACGAATACGATGCACGTGTGAATGCTCGCTTCGATACCTTGTGGAGTGAGTGAAGAAGTGTAATCATCTGGAATCGTTCACTTCAGGATTCCTTGCGGCGCGTGGAACGCGTGCAACGCGTCACTTTCGTGAAGCGGACTTCACCTGATAACTACCATCACTACCTCCTCTGTGGCATTATCCATTCCATCGATGGAAATCATGTCCAATCCCACCTCAGCTTTGTAGTCGTGTCGCGCGGATGGAATGCTTAGCATAATACCCTCGTCTGTCAAGGCGGTGTCAGCAAATCTGCCGTACATCAAGTCATATGAGGTATGAGTGTAACGACAGTGATCTCTCCCATCCTTCTCTCTGCATGTTGGGGATCTCCTTCACCTCAAAACATCTAAAGACATACCTGACGGCAGAAGCGAGCGGCCTCTTCAAGGTTCACCACAATACCATCACCAACGCACAGTATGGCGCCCGAGTGCGCGAGGACGCAGGAGAGGCGCCCAGCGACTGGCGAGACATAATAAAGCGACGCGTCCCTCCTTCCTCGGAGACCTTATCCTTCACCATGATCTAATGGTAACATCCATGCAGTGTTCAAAGCATCAAGTAGTATGATGGTCCATCCTATTCGACTACAAAACCAGTGAGTCTATCATCTCGCAAGCTTGGAAAGTATTGGCGCAGCCAGATGTAGCAACTAGCCCTCGTTGCCGACGCAAGTGAGCAAAAAGTGAGCTGTGGCAAACTTCACATGCCTCAGTCTAGGCTTGAACCCAGGACCTTTTGCGAGCTAAAAGCGATCCTCATTTGGAGGATCGCCAAACTCGTCTTTAGACGAACCAATCTGGAGATCGGCTGGCTTTAGTCGTCGACTGGTTTGTGTTATGTTTGTTTGCGGCGGCATTGAGAATCGTCGCTGACTGAGCTACTGGGAAGCAACCGCGATTCATATATATCTATCTAAGAGAGCGCTTTGGCTCGTTGTTTGTGTCTTTCTTGGGAATGGTACGGCGTAGTAGATATATAGAGTGATACTTACTATCTGATAGTCCGACGTCACGCGAATTGCACTGCTCGAGGAAGAATGGTATGCTCGAGCCAGATCCAGGACACACTCGTTTTGAGAGTTGGTACTGGGGCTTTGAGAGCGATGCAACATGCTGATATAATTTTGCGCATCGTGTGTGCGAATTCTCAGACGAGTGCCAAAGCTGGTAGTAATCCCTGTCGAATTGGTAGAGGTGGTCTGCCTCGCCCGCCAAGTCGCCATGATGATAATGTCTCTCCTGCAACAAGAGTTATGCAACTTTGTGGATGACTATGAATTGGTGGGGAAGCTGCATGGCCTATGATCCGACTCTGATACCCACACGCATGTGCCCTTTGCCCTCTCGGTTCGCTCTGAAGTAGTATGGGACGAAATTGAGCTTGTCAATAGTCTTGCCGTTTGGCGTCTTCACAACGCCTTGGGAAGAGCCATTGACCTCAGCCCCGACGGACTGTGGCAGTGTAAAACTAGGTTTCTTGCCACCGCCCATGTCATTGATAGCAGCGTACGGTCCACCAGTACCACCAGCCTGACCGAGCTTCATAAAGCTAAAGTGATTGTCGATGTGAAGCATGATAAAGTCCTCACCAGTGCCCTTATCCTTGATCTGTGATTCAGTGACCCTTGGCACTTGCGGGTGCACATTGAGCTGCAGAGTCTTGAAGTGATCTGTTACCCAGTCATTGTCGACATCCTCGACGCAATAGATCAATGGGCCACGAGCAAGTGCGACAATGTTCTGGTTAGTGAAGGGATGTGGAGCGACAAAGCGTGGCTTCATTGGGAAGTCGACGGTGAAGCTGCTGTTAGCTGAGGTGAAGTCGGGATCAAGGTGCAGATAGCCATCCTTGACCTTGCTTACGTCTACGGATGGCGAGACCTGAGGCGAATCAGACAAGAAGAGCGTATATGGCTGTGGGGACTGACCTGATAGCTTGATGATGCCCACTCTGGGATGCGTACAGCAATGGTACTTTTCACATTCGAACTATTAACGCTGAATTTGACAGAGCCATCCCACGGCCAGTGTGAATCAATGTGAAGCTCTACCTTCTCGCCGCCAACATCAAGCGAGGTAACGCCAGCTTCAGGCACATGGACATTGAATTGTGCCATCTTCTTGTTGTCGTCCTTTGTGGTAGTGATCAAGTAGCCGGCGATAAAGCCAAGAGTTCGCGAGACGTTCGGAGGACAGCAAGCGCAAGTGAACCAAGCAGCCTTCTGGTCTGGATCCTGCTCTGACGAAGCAAGTTGGTTGACATAGGTAAATCGTTTGCCGTCAACACTCATGCCACAGAGCATGGAATTGTACAAACAAAGCTCCAGTACGTCCGCATATTTACTGCTAAGGTCGATCTGAAGCATTCTCTCTGCAAGCATCATTACGCCGATTGCAGCACAGGTCTCGGAGTAGCAGCCTCCTTCGTCGGTACCGTGTGGTAGGAAGTAGTCGATGCCAAAGCCTTCCCACTTTCTCATAGCGCCGATTCCACCGGTGAGGTACATTTTCTTGTCAACCATGTTATTCCACAACCGTTCAAGGGCCTCACGATAATCCTGTCGCTGCCTGTACTTATCCAAAGCCGCGACCGCGGTCAGCAGATACATCGACCGAACACTGTGACCTTCGACTGAATCCTGCTCGACAATTGGCTTGTGCGCAGTATTGTACCAGTAGCTCTTTGGCTCAGGGTAGTAGTTGGGCCGTTCGTACGGCCGTTCCCCACGAGCTTCTGCCTCAACCGTGTAGAAATGCTTGCCATCCTGCCCAGTGGGATTGCCGCGCTCATCAATGAAGTACTGTGCGAGCTCGAGATGCTTGGGATTCTTCGTCACTTCATAAAGCCTGATAAGAGCGATCTCTATCTCGGGGTGTCCAGGATAACCATGCTTCTGATCCTTGCCTGGTCCAAGAACCTGGCAAAAGAGATCGACGTACTTGACCAGAGGTTCGATAAGCTGGTCATTGCCATACAAATCGTGATGAGCGACTGCCGCCTCAATAAGATGCCCTGCGTTGTACAGCTCGTGCAGGTCGCGAAAGTTGGTGAACCTCTCCTTGGGAGCCACAACAGTGAAATGTATATTCAAATATCCGTCATCTTGCTGAGCAGATCTAATCATGCCCACCAGCTCGTGGATTGCCTTCTCGATCGTCTCATTCTTGCCGTCATGAAGGAAGTAGACAGCCGCTTCTATCCATTTTCCAACATCCGAGTCCCAGAATAAGTGATTTGGGACTGGCCAGTGGTCCGGGTCGTCATTGTATACGTCCTGCCACTTGAGCTTGAAAGCGTCATACCTGCCTGTTTTCTTCAAGACGTCAAGCTGGTACAATAGCGTGTTCTCTCGAACAGCCTCTCTTTTGCGATCCAAAAAGCTCCCCGACTTCAACTTCGTTTGTAAAAAGCTGACCTGAGGCTGTGCCATGTTAACGGTGGTTGTTGTTACTAGCCAAACTTTTCCCTACTCCTCAGATATGTCTGGCTCTTTTTCTTCTGTCTGCACTCAGCCCCGCAGGAGAAAGCGTATTGCTCCACGTGCAGATCTGATAGACCGAGAGATCCAGTGATCATCGTTAAATTTGCTACATGAGATGCAGCGAGCCACGCGCGTCAATGGCTGACCGGCACACGAATGTTGACATATGCAACACCCCCACCGGAGACGGGAGAGTGCTTGCATCCTGGTAAAGGTGGGATGTGGAAGAATTTGGTATGCGCCGATCTTCCTTCGAATGTCAGAGATCGGGGAGGAAAACCCCGAACATCGGGAGAGTTTGGGGACCGGGGCGGGGAAACCTGGGGGCGTTTTTCAACCGGACCCTCGTTTAGACCTTGGCCGTGACCTTGTGCGGCGCCGACTTCGACTCGTACCAACTCTGATGATGACGAAGGGATATTCATGCCGAGACCCGGCGAGGAGAATGTGACAGAATGCTAGGTAGGTTGGTAAGAGCCTCAATGCCCTTGCTCTTTCCTCCTTCTCTTTGCATGTCACATCAATCACAGTATCAAGATGGACTGGTATCGACGTATGGTGGTTCCTGAGGACCGCAGGTCTGTCAAGCTTCTCATAGGCACTATACTTGCAACGTCTTACAACGGATACGATGCTGGCGTCATCGTTGCGATCATTGCAGACCAGCAATTCATCGACTACTACAAGATTGACGCCACTCGATCCGGTCTCTTCGCAATTATTCCATGGGCAACGACGGCGCTATCGTACTTGTACTTCGGGCCTGTATTAGCCTCATGGCTCGGCAGGCTATGGGCATTGCGTATCGCGATTCTGATCATGTTTGTTGGAGTCGTGGTCCAGGTAGTGCCGAACACTTTTGGGGTGCTCATTCTTGGTAGATTGATAACGTGAGTTGTTGCCACAAAGTCCAAGTGATGCACTGACAAGGACAGGGGTCTTGGATTTGGTATCGTGTATATCGCATCAAACCTCTACATTGCTGAATGCAGCCCAACCAAACTTCGGGGCAGTTTTGTTGGATTCTTGTCGCAATTCGGATACCAACTTGGTACACTCATCGCATTCTGGACAGGATACGGCATGAGCGGATATCGTGAGCCGTACAACGTTGCATGGCGAGTATCCAATCTCATACAAGTACCGATCGGCACACTCTTCATCGTCCTCTCGTTCTGGTATCCAGAGTCACCAAGATGGCTGCTTGAACATTACCCGGAGCAGCCAGAGAAGGCTTTGAAGCAGCTGGCTTGGCTCCGTAATGGCATACCCACAGACGAGCATGTTGCCCGAGAGTTCCATGAACTAGTCGCATCTCGAGAATTTCGCAAGAGATTCACTCCAGGCTACCTGGGTATCTGGAAAGACCGCGGTCTTCGCAAGCGCCTTCTATATGGCATCTTCGCCATGAGTCTACAGCAATTTGGAGGTATCGCTTCAGTCACAGTGTACGCTGTGTTGATCTACCAATCCCTTGGCTGGAATGGAGGTGGACAGGCACTCGCCATCAACGGCATTCAGTCTGTCCTCCAGCTTCTCATTGTGTTTGTCAACACAGTCACCGTTGATCGCTTCGGTCGAAGGGTACTACTTATGACTGGCTTTGCAATCCAGTCTGCGGCATTGCTCGTTCTCTCCTCACTTACCACCTCATTTCCCAACAACGATAATCGCTCGGCTGCAGTCGCTGAAGTTGCAATGCTCTTCATCGTCGGTCTCACATACTGCTTCTCCAATGGTCCTATCGCGCCCACCGTCGCCACCGAGATCTTCCCTGGCCACGTTCGAGAAAAGGCGTTCGGTATCTCTGCTATCGGACAAGCTGCTTGCCTGATAGCGCTCACTCAGCCATGGCCAACCTTCACTGCGCAGGTCGGACCAAGGAGCTACTGGCTCCTTTTCTCACTGAATATGACCGCGTTGGTGGGTACTATAGTCTCCATGTATGCTCGGCAGCTAATTTGCGCAGATCGCGGTCTTTTTCATCTTACCAGAAACCAAAGGTGTCTCACTAGAGCGTATGGACAAGATCTTCGGTGCCATTGATACTGTCGCTGCGGCCGAAGAAGAGGCGGAGTCCAGCAAGAGAGAGGAAGAGCTGGTCGATAGAGCATTGGGGAGGGTCAAAACGAACGAGAGCGACAACAAGGGAAGCGATGAGAAGCTTGAGCGAATAGGATCAATGTAAACAAGTAGTATTGGAGTCCACTAAACCCAAGCATCATTCTCATTCCAGTTGAGAGTCCGCAATGGGACCTGCTTGTATTCTTCGAGCTCAGCAGTGTCTGGCCACACCGCCTTTCCCGGTGCTCTTCTGGACGAGCCCTCCTTTTCCTCGAAGTATTCTGCTTCACGAAGCTTGAAGTCGTCTTGCCCATCTGTGTAGCAGTGCGCAGTCACATAAGTGACTTTCTCAACCTGATCGCTGTCCTTGAAGGCAAACGTCGCATGCCATCCTTTTGGATCCTCTTCACGTTTGCCGTTCCCGGAAGTGGTGAGGTGATTGTCGGATCTTCTCATGTCAGTGATTCATTCGGCTTACGCATATACAGCTCCCGCGTATATGGATCAATTATCTGATCAAGATCTCCTAGGGATACAATTGCCACTCACGAGCTGCCGCGTAAGCGAGGGCAATGAGCTTGTCTTTCCTCCGTTCGGTGATAGTACTCGTGGCATAAAAGAAGTATCGTACAACGTTTACAGTTGACATTCCTAAGGAATAGTTGCAGTAAATAAGGTACTGTGCTTACCCTGATAACTACCACACATTGTATATAATATACTCTATTCGTCATAATCGCCCTGTACAGCACTGAGACTTAGGGGGCTGGTATGACTTGGGGTCCCAACAGATCGATGGTTGACAACGTGCAAGGATACTGAGGCTGATGCAATCCAGCCGATACTAACAGGTTCTCTTCGTACATGATGGGCGCTTGCGACGTCCATAGGTCAGGACAAGGACAAATCTTGATATGTCAAGCCGCGTTGGATAGGGGTTCATGGCGGAGCTGAATGATTGACTTATCAGGATGCATTTTCAGACGCTGTGAGTCGAGACTGACTTGTACACTCATGGCTTTGGTGTAACAGTGAAGGACCGCATTAACTACCACTATGTTTCTAGATCTGACCTTACGACATGCCCGGCCCTGGTACTTGTTTGTGGAAATACTCGTTCCAATTTGTAAGCTCTAAAAATTCAAGGTCGCCGACTGCCCCTTTGACGGCCAGATCGATGAGCACTACATTGAGGTCTCTGTCTGCGTCGAGCCCATATCGCTGGATCGATAATGCTGAACCCCTGGAGATGTATAAATTAGGGGGCTACCACCCTACCGCTCTTGATGACGTCTTGAAAAATCGCTATAGAGTCATCGACAAGCTGGGACATGGCGGCTACTCCACGGTATGGATGGCTCATGACACGCACTTGCAACGTTACATCGCACTTAAAATCGCGACGGCTGATGAGAAATCTGCTGGACGGGAGATACAGATCTTGCGCGGACTCACAGAACGTAAGCATGATCCTCTATCGCCCTTGGCTTCATGGGACCTATTTCCTGAGGTACTGGATGAATTCGAGCTAGACGGTCCGAACGGTCGCCACATATGTTACGCTTTGTCCCCAGCCCAAGGAGATCTGGCAGAAGCGGCTTCCAATGGCCTCTTCCCCATCTCAGCCGCCAGAGTCCTCGTCTACCGACTATGTTTGGCCGTGCACCATGTCCACCTACAGGGTTACGTACATGCTGGTATGCGGATCCAGATCACGAAGACGCCCCATGCCATGCGATACTAATGATTCGCAGACATCCAATTGCGCAATGCACTTGTGAGGTTGCCAGCCTCGCTCGGTGATATGACAGTAGAGCAGTTCAGAGATAGATACGGTAAGCCTGAAACGGAAGCAATCCGACGGAAGGATGGACTACCACTCGCGAACAACGTCCCTCGAGAGGCAGTACTGCCGCTCTACCTCGGGAAGGAAGCACAAGATTTCTCTATCAACGACGCGAGCAACCTCATGCTCAGCGACTTTGGTGAAGCGTTCATGCCTAGTTGCGAGCAACGGCTTGGCCGAGATTGCCATTCGCCACTCATGAAGCGTCCACCAGAGACATTCTTCGAACCTGATTCCCCCATATCATTCTCGGCCGATATCTGGAGTCTTGGGATGGCGATTTGGGACATCATAGCAATGAAAGCTCTACTCGCAGAGATGGAGCCAGCTGATGAGCTCATCGCCGAGCAGATAGATCTCTTGGGCCTTGACGGATTCCCAAGAGCATGGTACGAGCGGTTCGAAGCAACGCCCGGCGCATCCTCTCCGACTTTGCCTAGGAGACTGATGGTGGAACGGGACGTGTGGCCGACACTAGATGAGGCCTTTGAGGAGTTCGTCCAGATGTATCGACGGAAGAGAGGATGCGTCGGAGTGTTCGATGAGAGGGAAACCCAGGCAATACTGAAGCTACTGAGGGGTATGCTGAAATTCCGACCTGGGGAACGCATCACTTCGGAACAAGTGCTCCAATCCGAATGGATGAGTAAGTGGGCTCTACCTGATCTGAAGAGAGCTCTATCACGTGTGGCGTCTGACACTGGTGTCTGAAGCTAGTTTGGAGTCATGATCGCAATTGGGATTGAGTGGATTCGGCCTTTTCATACGGTTCAGTCCATAATGGCATCTCACAGTGCGAGGCAGCCCCTACTATCTTCCCCTCTTCGAACAGGCCTATGTTCGTACTTTGTGCGCGGCCTGAAATCTGCGCCTGTCTTTCATTTGTCTCCATCTCTGCAGTCAAAGCAGCCATCTCCTCCGTGCGCTTCTGCTTTGATGCATCTAATTTGGTGATCAGCCAATTGCACTTCGGAAACATCTTCTTAAGAATGGGTTTCTTGGCTTGGCTCGGCGCTGACCGTCTTCTTCGACGGCTTTCACCTCCTCCTCAACCTCATCTATTTCGTCCAAGTGAGCAGACGATCGCCTTCAGTACATGAGGCTTTAAGCTGGATAAAGCCGGATGTTTGATCGGGCATGCGTCAATCGAAGGACGTTGAGTGAGTGATTCTCCGTCGCGGAGGTAGCGAGGTCCCAGCATATCATGGGTCTCTAGAGATTCTCCATCGATACAATACGCGAAGCTGTGACAAGTACGATCGTAGATTGCGAAGGCGATATCCTCTACTGCTTTTGTCATAAGCGCTGTCTTCCTTGCATGCGACCGATCACGACTTATCCGGCACACAGAACTCCTCGAACTCCTGCCACGCCTTCTCCAAATCATCGTTGACAATGATCCGATCATGTACGCCAGTCTTCGCGAACTCCAGCTCCTTCTCGGCCTGCTTCAACCTCTGCTGAATGTCCTCCTCCTTGTCCGTTCCTCTACCTCTCAGCCTCTTCTCCAGTATCTCGACGCTCGGCGGCTGCAAAAATAAGAATCTCGCTTTGAGGTGGCTGTTCTTGATCTGCTTGACGCCCTCCATCTCGATATCCAATATGCAGGTCTTGCCTGTTTTCGATACATCGTCTACTGCTGCAAAGGATGTGCCGTAAAGGTTGGAGCCGAATTGGGCATTCTCGATGAAGCCGTTATCCGATATCTTCTTCTGAAAGTCGTCCTTGGTAACGTAGTGGTAGTCCTTGCCGTGCTCCTCGCCAGGTCGGGGTCCGCGCGTTGTGTGGCTGACTGAGAAGCCAAAACGATCTGGGTACTTGTCGAGGAGACGCTTGAGGAGTGTGGACTTGCCAGAGCCAGAAGGTCCGGACACGACTATGGGCTGATTGGAAGAGGCTAGTGGGGGTCAATTGATATTGCTTGAAGCGTGAGCAAGAAGGTAGGGAAGCACATACTGGGAGCCATTGCAAAGGTACGGAGAGAGCAGGGAGTGCGATTGACGCAGGAGATGATGCTGCGATAGATAAAGATTGGTTTGCAGCAGAGAAGTAAACTTTGCATGAATATTGAGTTGTATGACTCAAAATATTGTTTGCTTGAAGTTCAAGAGGTGAAGCGGGATACTTGGCGGTCAAAATGGTGGACCCTGCATCGCATGGCGGGGCATCTGACAGGAACAAGAACAGAAGCAATACAAACCTCGTACAGATTCGGGAATTACGATCGATATCGCATTCCAGGCTTGGGGAGAAGTCAGGTACTCTCAGCCCCTGAAAAACTTGCTCAATTGTCTCGTCTTTGCTGAGGTGAGCATTCATCCGTTGGCCACGATATCCGGAAGAAGAGCACGCCATCTCCGGCGCTCGGTTTCACCGCAGTCGCTTAATAAAGGCCCTGTAATCTTGCGCCACGACTACAACTTACTCGATATTCTTATACCGCAAACATCCTCTGTGCATAAACCACTCTTGTAGCTTTCAGAAGCCCTTGACAATTGCCTCTGTACAAGCATCCCTGTCATACCAAACCCCCACATTCTCCACTCAGCAAACATGTCCGAACACACCTACAACTTTGACATTGCCATGAGCTGCGGCGGCTGCTCCGGAGCTGTCGAGCGCGTACTCAAGAAGCTTGATGGTATGGAGAGTGTGCTCACTGCAAGGCCGAAGCTGACTTGTTCCACAGGCGTCAAGACATACGAGGTCTCCCTCGAGAAGCAGACCGCCCACATCGTCACAGAGGACTCCTTGGACTACGCTACCGTTCTGGAGAAGATCAAGAAGACAGGCAAGACCGTCAAGAGCGGCTCCGCAGACGGCGTGCCTCAGACCGTCTAGACGACTGATATGAGAGATGCGATCAGAAGCGTGGAATGAGAAGTAGCATTGGGAAACGGGAGTTTGATAGCGCAAGAGATATCCATACAATGTTCACACTATTTACAAGATGCAGCGCCCTTTTCCTGTCCCGACATACTAGAATCTGGCTTCGACTTTCTGTTCTGTGTCCTGTAGCGCCCAATCGTTCCGGGCCTTTTGACTCCTAACCTTGTCCACTTGCGACTTGGTGAAACCCTTGGCCTCTGTGGCAGGGTTGTAGCCCAGCCCATTCTTCTTCCCCACCTCAGCATTGCTCACACTCGACGCCTCCTTACCGTCCGCCCGCTTGTACACTGTCACCACTACCGCACCCCCGAGCCCGAGGTTATGCTGCAGACACGCCTTGGTTCCCTTGACCAGCCTGTTGTTTGCCCACCCTCTCAGATGCCACACCAGCTCCGCGCACTGTGCTAAACCAGTGGCTCCAAGCGGATGTCCCTTTGAGATCAATCCACCGCTAGGATTGATGACGTACTTTCCGCCATAAGTGATGTCCCCGTTCCTTACCAGCTCATGCGCCTTCCCCTTCTCACTCAACCCCAGTGCATCAATGACAATCATCTCGTTTGCCGAAAAGCAATCATGCAGCTCCACCACGCTGACATCCTTGACCGTCACCTTGGCCTCATCCAACGCTGTCTTGGCTGCAACTTGGTTCATCCCGTAACCCATGAGATCAATACTACTCTTACTGAACAAACTCGGCTGATCAGAAGCCAGACACTGTCCCGCGATCAAGACCGCTTGCTCCTTCAAATGCGGCCTCGCATCCAAGAAAGCCTGGCTGACCACCACGACAGCCGCTCCGCCGTCACTAGTAGGACAGCACTGCAGCTTCGTCAACGGTGCATGGATCATCGGGCTCTTTAGGACCTGGTCGAGGGTGTACTCGTCGGTGAATTGGGAGTACGGGTTGCGTTTACTGTGCTCGTGGTTGACGCGGGCGATCTCCGCAAAGTCCTCCTCCTTGGCGCCGTATTTCTCGATGTACTCTCTGCCTGCGTTGCCGAACATTTGCGCCGCGCCGGGTGCGTTGGTGATGCCGCGGGTTTCCTTCATCATCTGCGCCGTTGTGCCCGTGGGGTTGGCGCGGTCGTTGAAGAAGCTTTGCAGGCTGCCCGGGAACATCTTCTCGAATCCGACGACGAGCGAGCAGTCGGACATGCCGCTTGAGACGAACTTGCGAGCGATGGCGAGGCCCGTGCTGCCTGTCGAGCAGTTGTTGTTGACGTTGAAGATGGGGATGGAGGTCATGCCGAATTGGTAGAAGACGCGCTGGCCGCAGGTGCTGTCGCCGTAGCAGTAGCATGCTATGCCGTGGTCGACGTCGTCGTAGTTGATTTGTGCGTCCAGGAGGGCTTTAATGCCGGCTTCGAAGCCTAGCTCGGTGTAGTCGATCTTGCCTCGGGGCTTGACGAATTTGGTCATGCCTACGCCGAGGACGTAGGCGGGGGCGTTTGCTTTCGGTGCCATAGTTGCGACTGCGGAAAGATTGAGTCACTTGGGCGTGAAGGATAAGGAGAGTAGGTTGTGAATGTAGGCATGTGAAGATGAGCTCCCCATGGGGTTCGGAGTTTGCGGCTGTGGGAAGCGGGGGCGGGCCAAGCTTATTCTCGATTTACCGAGGGACCTTGAATGAAAAGATGAGTGATATACTGGCAGGGTGCTCCATATGTGGATAAATATGCACGGGAGTCAACCTGATCCTCACCATGTGCATACATCGGTGGATATGGTCTGCCGGTCACCTTGATTAAAAGGATGCCCGAGTCTGAATATCCTAGGAGGACCTGTGCCTCGGCCACATAAGATCGCAATGGATGATGCTCGTAAATGAATGGTCGTTATTGGTCATCTATCAAATACTAGGTCTAGCGTCTAGTGGGTCGTGTATGTCTAATCCTCCTCGCACTTCAATGTTGTATTGAACTTTTATCCCACCTTAGTACCATGCAAATATACCCTGCTCTATTTCAACGCCTTTATCCCATCGCTCAAACGCAGCATAAAGAAACCAAACAATCGCTATGAGCGGAGATATCAAGCCATCATCTTGCCTTCAATCTTCTGCCTCTCCCGTTCTAGAGCGAACACCTTCCTGCTAATCTCCAGCACTGACTCGAACCCTTCCCGTCCCTTAATGGCGTTCTGTCTGAATCGATCGACCGTGAACTCCTCGATGCTGTTCTTGATCTTTTGCCATCCTCCGCACAGCGCGATGATCTTGGCGTGTTGGTCGAAAACTGTTTTGCCATCCGGATTATTCGGGCATGGTCGGTACACGACAGTCTCTCGTACTGATAGCAGGTCGGACCAAGTCATGTTCATACTACACATCGTGACCTTCTTTGCCTTCGGATCGACGTAGGATGTCTCGTAGACGTGTGATACCTCCTTGCCGCCAAGAAAGGAGTTGAGCCATGCCGGTGCCGATTGCTTGCAGGTGATGAGTCGTTCTGTTCGCAACTGCAATGACCAGTCAGCATTTGTCCCGAACTACCAGACATCTATCAACTTACTATGCCAGTCTCGGAGTCCACATGTCGGTTCAAAGTGTCCACCGCGATAACGTGTGTGCTCTTATCATTCCATGGCGAGTACTTTTGCCAATTCGCCGTGGATACGTGATCCCACGAGTAGTTGAACTCATGCTGTGACGCGAAAATCTTCATCGCTGAATGTGTGGTCGTGTGATGGTCAAAATCAGGCCCGGGTGAAGTCGTGAGAACTTTTCCAGGGCACGCGAGCGGTATATGCCAGCCGTTGATTGACCGTTTGATAAGTCGCCGAGAGGCTGGACTGGCTGTTCAAGGATCGTGAGTCGTTTAAAGCAGCGCGATTAATGAATGAGAAGTGTCAAAAGTAACTCGCTATGGTTGAGGCGGAAGAAATTCTCCATGGAGAGAAATGGGTGAAGGGGTCTACGTTCGGGATGAGGAAGCAAATCTATTGGATGTATCTCTTTGTGCGCCACGCGTTGTATCCGATCCGGCCCGAGCTCTTAGACGGGCGTTCCGCGAACCACTTATTCGTGGAAAAGTTGGCATGTGAAGGTCGCGTGCTTCCATACCAACCACGCGTCGTATATCCAAACATACATTGACTCACATGGTTGTGGTAGTACAGGCGTGTAGACTTGTCGCGTCTGCCATCCGACAAGCTCAAATGCTATGCCAACGAAATAATACTACCAGGTCTGTATCTGAGCGTCCAAGTGGGGATTGCATGGGACATCAAAACACATCAAAACACTGTGTAAGTATATCAAGCAGTGGAAGTATGTCCTCGATAGGCAGCAAATGCATTCGACGGAGATCTCTTTCTTCTCCCAGAATATCATAACTACCAGGCCACACAAATTCCAATCCTCAGCACGCGCCTATCATGGTCTCTCAAAAGCTGCTACTCTTCTCGCGCTATCTCAAGTTGGCACAAGCTCGTCAACATGGTCCAGACAGGTCAGGACTTGGCCCCTGTCAGCGGTATGCTATTAGGATCCTTCGTCGAAATGGTAACTTATATTCTTCAGGAAGTTCTACCTACAGTCACACAGCCCGACGCTTGGCTCAAGCTTGCCATGAATCAGACACCATCACTGAGGCAGATGCATGGTCGGTTAGTGGTACTCCGCGGTCTCAAACACACGCTGACTTCTCTCCAGTGATCCCCTCGCGTGTGATCAGACTGGGCATCCAGGTGTTGGCATCGATCTCGTCTAAGCCAGAACGGCTGTACGTTTTGAGAATGTTCTGATGAATAGTAAGAAGGACGAATGAGAAGATACATAGTTACGGCCCTTAATGTTAGGAACGATGTTGAGAAAAAGATCATGAATTTAATAGCAAGCATGTCAAATTCAAGTAACGAATACACGACGATTCATCGAGGCTGAATTTATCTTAGCTTCTGGCGCAGGGTGTGGTTGAAAGACGGTCGAATTATGGTTAAAACAAATACTGAAGTTGCTAAGAAGTCCGCGACTTGTAATCAATGTACCGCCCACCCAGCGGTCGTACAGCCTTCCATCTCACTACTTTCGATCAACCAAATACACCACATCCACGTGTGCCAATTCTAACACATTTACGACCGGCGACAGATTACTCTCCGTGCCTTTGTTTTAAGTCGGACTCCGGGATGTAGCAAACCTCCGTCTCCTGCATGAGGCCCATCTTTCATCGTCACTGCGGACAAGTGATGATGCAAGAATGTTGCAAGCAGACGCCTGTCCCGCTATGCCCCCTTGTCTGTTGGAAGAGAATTGACACAAAATGATGGGCTCGTAATGCAACAAGGCAGGTTTCACAGTTGATAAGTACCCATGTCTTGCTCAAGGATTGCTCGTAGTGTTCTACGCTCGAATTTATCAATCTACACCAGGAGCTCTGTAACCACCAGATACACCAGAACATTCACCTCAACCACGACCTTCAAAATGCCAGAATCAGTCCACGATGTCACTCCTCAAAGCGACCCATCAGTGGTCAAGCAATACGACCGCGAGACCCCCACCGACAAGCAGATCAGCGACTTCTTCGGTGTCGCCGACGGTCTCAAAACCTGCCTAATGACCACTCAACGCAGTAACATCGGCCCGGTCTCACGCTCCATGGCCGTCGCCAAGCGCGTCGGACCCGACTTCCTCTTCCTCGCCAACAAGAACAGTCAGAAATTCAAAGACCTGGACAGTGACAAGCAGATCCAGCTCACGTTCCAGGACAGCTCGAGCCAGAACTGGGCCAGCATCACCGGAAAGGCGACCGTGACTAGCAACTCGGACCCGCGTATCAAGGATCTAGTGAACCCATTTGCGGCGGCGTGGTTCGGTGATCTGGGCGATGGCGTGCACAATGGCAAGGCTGAGGACCCGCGGATGGCGCTCATCGAGGTCAAGGCTGAGTACATTACCTATTGGATCAGCACGAGCACGAAGCTGGGTTTCTTGAAGGAGATCGCGGAGGCGAATCTGACGGGCAAGGTGGCGGCTACTGGTCTCACGAGGGAGTTGAAGGGGAGCGAGATCGAGGAGGCGAGGAAGCTGAAGTGACTATCTCAAGAGGAGAAAGGGTTGGCAGGTAAGGTCAAGGAGTGGCCGGCGGCGAAGCTGTAAAGCGACCATGAGAGTGGCTCATATGACTAGATAGCGAAGCATATCGTCCGGCATCTCTGCTTACAGGTTCTATTGCGCTATATGCATTATGCTCTGGGATGTATAGTGTCTATCCATTATTTGGATGAGCAGCAATCATAGCTCGCCCTGCTCAAGTCACGAGTAGTAGTGTGACATTTCAAGTCCAGCTCGCTTAAAGCCGCACTTCACATAGAAACCCTCGTTAGCTTCCGAGCAGTCCAGTATGCTCTGCTTCATGTCAGCCACTATCCAAACTGCCCGAACACTACCGACACTCACCTTGTAGCATCCAACCTTCTCAGCCACGAAGTCCAATGCTTGTATTATCCTCAATCCGAGTTTCTTCCCTTGCTGGTCCTTGGCGACTGCGATGTCCTCTATGTGGCCTACAAGACCGAGCTCGTGTATGCTGTGACATAGTTAGCCTATCTGCACCCATCCTGTTCCATCCTGCTCGTCCATCCTCATGTCCGAGACCGAATTCTGAGCTTTCAGTACCCTCCTATCACCCAGCCTTCATGTTCAGCAGCAATCGCCCTCTGCCCGACTCTCCTCTCGTATCGTCTCTCTTCCTCTCCCCCCTTGCTAATCTCCTTCCTGCCCACATGCGCAGCCCCCAAAAGACAAAGCAATAAAATGGAAACACCTACAACTTTCTCTCCACAACCAGCGCCCCCGTCCCAACCACCGTCCCCTTCTCATTCAGTATAACAAGCACATGGTACCCCGCCCCCGCTCCTGTATGGCTACTGCTCATCTCATCGAACCGTTTCCCGAACGCTTCCTCGCTGATCTCCCCCACCGTCGTCAAGACCCGCAACACATCCAGGAAGCCGGTGCTGTAGTCGCTTTTCTGCAAGGGTCGGATGCTGTAGCCCTCTGGTAGGGCGGAGGAGACTTGCGGGGATATGAGATTGGGGGGAAAGAGGGGTTGGGACATCTTCGCTTGCTGTGTACTGGGACTGGGGTTTGCTGGGATCGAGGAGGTGGTCAATTGGTTAGCAGTCTGGCGCACACGGCTTGTGCAAGGACGAGATGTGTGATTGGTGGTGGGAAATTGGAGTGAGGTGGAGGTTTGAGGTCCTGCTCGTGTCGGTGAGTTGGACACTTCGTACCTGGCAGCTGGCAAAATTGTGGACCCTGGATGTGCCCCGCTGCCCCTCCATGCCTGCTCGAGACAAGTCACATCAAGAACAATCTACCAGCGAGACGCTTCTCCAATACCTGGAGAAGCAGCAGAATCGATACATGGTAAGATCTGATATATAGACGAGATAATTGGTCAATCATGCTTCTCGGCGTCTATTTCATAATTCATAGCTATATACAAGCTTAGTAGCCAAAGGCCTCAGTGTGCAGGTAAATGCCCTGCGCACCTGTGCCTTTGTGCACTGCTCTCTCATCACTGAGCTGCACGGTGACATTCCTCACATCGTTGATCAAGCCCTGAGGTCCGCAGGCCAGGACCGCACTCTCGCCCAACGCCTGCTCCAAGGATGTCCTCATGATGTCCTTGATCATCGGTCGGCCGGAGTATAGATTGATCTCGGGATGCAGGAGAGGCAGATCCTTGGCTGGCTTCTTGATGTCGTCAAAGCTACTCGAGTCGTCGCTGCTGGATGCTTCGACGCCGCAGCAGCTGCATGTGCAGAGTGGGGCGGAGGTATCGTTCTCGTCTACCTCGCCTCGGCAGCAGCAGTTTTTGTGGCCACGAGGTCGTTCTTCGATGGTCTCCACGAAGGACTTCTCGCCCTTGCCAGTCACCGATAGTTCTTCTCTGATAGGAGCAACACACGGACTGATCTCGTCCTTCTCGTTGGAGCCCATGTGGAGACTCTTCCGGATCGAAGCCAGAGTTGTGTTGTGCTTAGTGGTGAAGTCATCATCACAGGTGACATAGAGGCTGATGCTGACCTGAACATCCTTCCCTGTTGACCGGACTGCCTTGGTATCCTCGATGACTTGGCTCAATTGTTGTCTGAACCATTCTAGCTGGTTGCCAGACTTGACCACCCAGACGTACTTGATATGCCTAGTGACTACCTTGCCTTTGGTGTTCCAGCGATATACTATATCTCGGAGTAAAGGTGTTGTGAAAGTAGCGCCAGTGCTGCCGGCGAAGAGGACGACGCTGTCAAATTGTTCGAGTGGTCGTACCCGACCATACGGGCCTTCGATGGCCACGTGCCTCCAGGGGTTGAAGTCAGCTTGAGTCTGTGGAAGACATCTTTCGGCATGTCTCATGAAACGCTTCGTCCCACCAGTGCGGCTTTGCACGATAAACTCCATCTTGCTATCGCTCGGTATCGATGAAATGGTGAATGGATGAGCTTGAAGAGGTGCGAGGGCGTGGCAGGACAGAAAGACGTGCTGCCCTGGCTGCCATTTGCAAGGCGGCTCGCCGAGAGTAATCTTTGTACATCCTCCAGGAAGAGCCGTAAACTGTGCCCTACTACCCCAGAGATCTCGGTGACTTCCGGATGCATTTGGCTGTGCGTGGAATTTGAAGAGATTATTGTAGAGGTAGTAACCACCACGGAGGAGACGATCGAAGAAGAAATATCCAACACAGATCCAGATGAATATGCGGTGCTCCTCTGGAATGTGCAGATATATCAATGCTGTTAATGCAGTGAAGGAAATGACATGCTGAACAACGAAGACTTCGTAAGCCCATCCTCGAATTGGTGACATGGAGCTGAAGACGATCCAGCCAAGAACTGCCCAAGCAGCGATACCTCGCTGGGTGATAGGATCCGATTTGACCTTTCGTGGAATGTACTTGAATCGATCCCAATCAGAAAACCAGAAACCCATATGGATCGTGGCCGAGATGAAGAGGATTCGTGAGACCCACCGATGCAACCAGTTGATTCTCTCGTATGATGTCCCCGCCAGCGCAGCCAAAATGTTCCTCTTACCCGCCAACAAGAATATCAATGGTAGTTGAGCAACCGTAATGTGGCCGGTCCGGTATCCAATATCTTGCCAATCATACTTCGACGTCGTGTTGTAGCCATAAAAGAACAAGACCAATATCGTCACCAGATTCGCAAGTACCAGACTGATCTTACCAATAGTCGGCACCTGGCCAATGATCCGTGACAACAAGTTGTAGGCAAAGGCTGGTGCATTTGAGACTTCTCTTACAATTGCTGTGGCAGAAGCCATGAACACAGCAGGTGCTTTGGTCGGCTTTGCTGGCGTTGGACTTGCTGACCGTAACCTGAGATGTGGTCAGTCCTGCATTCCAGTCACAGTTGTGCACTGCTTACCTCTGCCACCGCAAATACTTGGTGTATAGATTTACCAACGTAAAGACTCCAATTACAGATCCCACAGCAGCCCAGTACATCTGCTGCAAGTAGTCGTTGCCGGGAATTCCATCTCCTCCATCATCGTCCATACCACTCATGTCACCCATGCTCATAGAGCCACTGCTCATCGAGTGCCCGCTGTGCGACATAATGGCGACTTTGGGAGCCCGCTACCTCTTTGCGCAATATGATGAGATAGAAAGCTTGGTGAGGCAGGGAATGTTAAGAGCAAGAAACATCTATGGCTGATATTACCCTAGCAGCTTTCCACGAGATCTGTAGGAATTGGCACATGGCGAAAGCGTGGTCCGTTTGAGCCGCAGGGACATTCTCAGAGTGCATGTCCGTGAGGGTCTCCGAAGTCTAGTTCAACGGAAGTGGATTCGCTTCAATCTCGGCGGGCGTGACTTTGGCTGTTTTAGGAAGTTGGCGTTGAATTGAGCAAGTTTCGAGGGCCCAAGGTGGCTTCGGACTCGACAACCCAAGACAATGAACCGAATTGTTGGCCACCGCAAAGTTCATTAGGGTAGACATGACTGACGAAAGCTACTCTTACAGACTCAACCTCACCTTTCATCGTAGTCCGGAAGACTGATACTTGATATCGGAGTGCTCAGCCTGGTGTGAATAGTTGTCATCGCTGCCCTGATACCTCCATCACGAAATATCCAAGACATCGATAAAAGGGCATAAAGAACACGACACCTCGATCACTCCAGTACACATTTCCCACAAAATGGAGCGAAGACACGCTGGACATTCTTCCGACTCAATGTCAATGTCAATGGCAATGTACTTCACAACCGCACAAGATACGCCATTGTGGTCGCAGGCTTGGACGCCTTCGTCTACAGGAGCATACGCCGGGACATGCATATTTCTGATTGTTCTGGCCGTCATCTCGCGAGGACTAGCAGCATTCAGACAGCGAGTGGAACGGAAATGGCACGACGCAGCTATCAACCGAAGATATATTGTTGTTGCTGGCGGGAGCAACGAAGGACAGCTCAGCAATCAACTCAAGGAGGAAGGCGAGGGAGGTGTCTTGACTGCACGAGGCGTGGATGAGAATGTTCAGATTATCAAGACCAAGGCCAGGTCGCGAGAAGGTACTGCGTGGAGACTTTCAACGGATCTACCACGAGCTGGCATCTTTACCGTTCAAGCTGGCGTTGGCTACCTCCTGTGAGTACTTACATGCGGATGCATTTCATATCACGACTGACAATTCACAGCATGTTGGCGGTCATGACATTCAACGTTGGCTACTTTCTCTCAGTATTGGCAGGTCTGTTCGTTGGCGAAGTTGCTCTCGGACGCTTCATTTCTCACTACGTTGAACATTAGCGATTGCATAAGACGGCGAGCTCAAGCACGACGATAGACATGACCAAAATATCAATCATGACCATTTCCCTCGTATCTGATGTGAGATTTATTCTGTTCAAACGGCCTGGACCTCTTAATCCGCCATGCACGAGGAACCTAGTGGGGTAAAACTACCTCAAACTCCGCAAGCGCCTTTTTCGGTGAGAGCAGCTGAGACCCCTTCTCGCCTATCTCCCTACCAATTGCCCTGCATTGATCGACGAGCTTGGCCCTTTGAAAATTGATGAAACGCTGGGATCCAGAAAATCATCAAGCAAATCTGCCGTGTCTGGGCGGCCAATGTTGGTTCGAGGGCGTTGAAAT
Organism: Elsinoe perseae; assembly: GCA_029448695.1. Lineage (NCBI taxonomy): Eukaryota > Fungi > Ascomycota > Dothideomycetes > Myriangiales > Elsinoaceae > Elsinoe > Elsinoe perseae. Next base: position 51,823 of record JARDAA010000163.1, read on the forward strand.
CGACCGTGATGGTTTGCTTAAAAGGAATGTGTTTGTCGCTTGTCCCTCGTGTTGACGCTTTGTCTCTCCGAATCACTTCAATCGCAAATCATGAAGCAATTCACCTTCCTCGCGGGCATTGTGCCCCTCGCCGCTGCTCACTGGGAGATGACCTACCCGCCCCAGCGTCAGACCGGTAACGAGGATACCATGCCTTCGTTCCCTTGCGGTGGTATCAACACTGTCTCCAACAACAGGACGCAATTTCCAATCAGTGGCGCTCCCATTCAGCTCAACATGGGTCATACCGAGTACAATGTCCAGGTCCTTCTCGCCGTGGGCAATGACCCTGGCAGCGCCTTCAACTACGTGTTAGTTCCTACCTTCACCCAGGAAGGCCCCGACAACTTCTGCATCGGTGGTGGTGCTATTCGCTACCCTGAAGGCCTCAATATTACCGACGGCACGAACGCGACCCTCCAAGTTGTGACCAACGGTGATGGTAGTGGAGGTCTCTACAACGTAAGCTGCTGTGGTAAAGACACCACGGATTGCCGACTAACATGGTACAGTGCGCCGATATCACTTTCACAAATACGCCTTTGTCCACTGCAGACTACAGTCGCAATTGTCAAAACAGCACCGGTGTCACTACCCGTCCGCTTGAAGGTGCAGCTCGCAACGCCAACGAGACATCCTCCGGTCACAGCCACGGTGGCGATGATGATGATGACAGCTCGAGCGGATCTTCCAACTCGACATCCAATGGCACCAGCAACGGCTCATCCACCTCTGCCAGCACTGGTCTGGCCTCGCGGGCTACTTTTGCTTCTTGGGGAATGGCTGCCATGGGTGTTGCGGCCGGTCTTATGGCCCTGTAAGAGGCTCGGATTATGGCCTATGATGATGCATAGCGATGAGAAACTTTTTGGAGCGAATCAATTACGGTCCATGACCTGGAACATCTTCCATGTGAAATGTCTAGTTCTGTTTGCAATGTTTGCCGCAGAACGTAATCCCGTCAGCACAGGGAGCAGCGAACCTCTCAGATTACGAAGCGTATGTCATGCAGATGAAGAAAGTCGAGGTGAGAATGTGCGGCATGGATAAAAATCCAGACTATGGAGTTGTACAGACCCGCATACTCCGCTGATTCAGCAGGTCTTGAACAAACTGTCCATACGCGCGGAGAGAGCGTCCCCGCCATCCGAAGCCATTTCCTGCGTTCACGAGGGTTCGGATCGATCAACCGACAGCCCTAAACGATAAGTCGGACAGTTTTTGGCCGCTTTGGTTAGGGCTACGGACTTTTTGCGCAGGAGCTCCTTCACATGCTCTTCCTTGGTCTCATCTCGATCAAACCACGTTGACAAACACTCACCCCGTGCGTTGGTAATCTGATCAAGCAAGATAGTCGCTTGCAAATCGACAAGGTCGGTGCTACACTGAGGTGAGAATATAACAATCAGGCAAGTTCAGTTAAGCAGGCCATGTATCTTCAATCTCACCGTCACACAAATACAGCCATCCTGCATCGGCACTCCATCGGACTTGAGCAATACACAAATTGCACGAACCAACAAATCCAAGCATTGACTAGCTGCATCCTTTGCTGACGTCCATTTCCTACTTTTACATCTCTTCCTCCTAGTACACACTCCCGCCAGCACACATCCTACCACCTCAATCATGTCTGCAGATTCCAAGGATATCGTCATTGTAGGCGGCTCCTATGCCGCCATCAACACAGCACATTACGTCCTCAAGTTCATCCTGCCAACCCTCAGCACGCCTCACCGCGTCGTTCTCATCTCCCCAACCGCGTCCCTCTACCACCGCATCGCTGCACCCCGCGCCCTCCTGTCACAAGAAATGTACCCCGAGACCAAGGCTCTCCTCCCCATCGCACCCGCCTTCAGTCAGTACCCGGAGTCGCAGTTCACGTTCATTCAGGGCACCCTAACCTCGATCACCCCCTCCACCCACATCCTCACCCTCACCATCGACGGCGCAACGGAAACCCGCCCCTACCACGCCCTCATCCTCGCTACCGGCGCCCGCAGCCAGGATCCCGTCCTCAGCTCTCAAGGCGGCGCCGAAGACGAAATCACCTCCGCGCTATCCGACATGCACGCGCGCCTGTCCAAAGCGCGCACCGTCGTGGTCGGCGGCGGCGGACCCGCGGGCGTCGAAGCAGCGAGCGAGATCGGAGAGTATCTAAATGGTAAACCGGGTTGGTTCGGCCCCAAACCGCGCAAGGTCGAGATACGCTTGATCACAGGCGCGGACAGACTTTTGCCGATCCTGCGCCCGGCGCTCGGGAAGCAGGCGGAGAATATGATCAAGGATCTTGGGGTTGATACGACGTATAACACGCGGATCACTGGTACGAGTGAGCTTGCGGATGGCAGGACGAAGGTGGAGTTGGGGAACGGAGAGACGGTCGAGGCGGATGTGTATATCAATGCTATTGGGACGGTGCCGATGACTGGATACGCGCCCGAGGGGTGGCTGGACGAGAAGAAGAGGTTGAGGGTTGACAAGGCGCTGAGGGTGGATGGGGAGGAGAGGGTTTATGCTGTTGGCGACGTGCACGACAAAACCAGGGGAGGCATGCTGGATTTGTTCGACAGTATACCCGTTCTTGCCACGAATCTCAAGGCGGATCTGCTGGTCGCTGAAGGCGGGGAGAGGACGCACGGCGACAGACTCTTCGAGGCACACACGGATGAGTCGCAGGTGGTGACGATCGGGCAGAGTAAGGGTCTAGGGGCCTTCGGAGGTCACAAGTTGCCGAGCATCATGATCTGGGGTCTCAAGGGAAGGGATTACATGTCTGGCATGACAAAGGACGCGGTCGAGGGGAGGAAGTGGAAGAAGGAGGTGGCGTGGAAAGCGACTCCGCTGAAGGCCGCTTAGAGTGGTGGTCATGCAGCGGTGTGGTTCCTTGCATTGCGGTGCGCGTTCAGAGTATGCTTTTAGATTGCAGATACCTTAATCGATGATGCTCACAGACAGGACGAAGCCCTGCATGAACTGTAAAGATTGTGGAGCGAAACAGGGAATGTGGATACTTGGTCGGTGTTACTTGGAGAGCCGCAAGGAAGCGGAGTCTCCTCCGTCAAATACCAACGAGTGTCATAGCTTCATCTTGGTGGGCAGAAAATTTAAGCCGTGCGAATCGAAGGGATTCATGATGCAGAGAAACGAGTGATCCGGCTGCTCCGTACTCCAAGCAAGGGGACCATATTGGCTGTCTCAATATTATGTGGTACTGGATGATGATGACTGGAGCTCTCTTTATCCGAAGCAACCTTGATGATACTCCCGGCAAGATGACACTCCACAATCAGAAAAGCTTGGCTGTTTCGTGATCAAGAATGCTCGTCTGGCTACCGAAGATCGCTGACAGCTCCCATCTACCATTCGACCACATGGCCAAAGTCTTTACGGACTTGTAGCGGTGAAGGGTTATTCGTTCAAAATGATGGCATAATTTCCGCATCCTGTAGCGGAGAGGCGTTGATATCCGAACCGTAACAAGGGAGGTAGCGTGACCTTTTGTGTCAACTTTTTTGCTTCCTGGAGTCTGTGCATCAGTGACAGCGTCCACTTACTGCAGGGTAAGGTTTAGTGCGGCTAATTTTGATTGAAATGAGTGGCGGGGAAGTGTGAGCATTGAGCAGACTGGAGCCACGTCGGTCTCTTTCGACGTCATGGGCCCAGAATTTGTCGTAGCCGTGAACATCATGTTCCCTCCTAAGTCCCGGTCAGGCCAGACTCGAGAGGGCGAGGGCTTTTCGTAATAAGATGACCGTCTGGTCGGGTTCTTGCATTCGCTCTTCCTTCCACTTGTGAAACCATTCGACCTGCCTACGTCCACGTACGTGAAGGAAGACGACGGGATTCTAGTTCGAATTCGATAGCGACGGGATAAACTTTGGCCGCCGAGGACAGCCTATCATACTACTCTCGAGCCACCTATACCGTTCAATTTTCGACACCACGAATTCCTGGACTCCTGAGAGGAAGCGTAGGACGAGTCTAGCTGCAGGGAATTCTTCACCATGGCCGGTCTGGCTCTGAAAGGGTAAGTCGCCATCCTACTACTGCATGAAACCAGCATGTGGCGGCGCGGGACAAAGCGTTCCACTCATTTGCGATTCAGAGCAGGCCATTGTGAGATCGAAGCATGTGCTGGCCAGCAAAGACCTTGCGGTATGGAGGATGTTGTACTTCAACTCCAATTCTTCATTTCATGACTGAACGAGGAATACAACATCTTCCATACCAACATGGCGACTGCAGCGGCCATTCCATGGCTGACGGGGCACCTTTTCGAACTCGCTATGGTCAGGTAAGTCTCTGAAATCGCTTTTGATGCCGAATGCGGTCGACACATGTCGGCTTTTCCCGCGCCTGCCATTTGCACTGCACTTCACCTATCACTCACCACCTCCACCAAATCTTTACCCGCACATTACACAATCAGGACACTGGCAGGGCTACTTGTTTGCGCCGGTAATCAGCTGTGTCGCAGCAAGCAAGCTCTGCTAGTCGCCCTCATCAGTCGCAATAGTCCCTTCCTTCCACAATCACACTCATCTCCACCCCCACCTACCATGCCTGTAAACACCACAGGGCTAAGGGCATTGTGCTGGAGTATCCTATACGGAGTAGATAAAATTCCCGATACGTGGTTCGACAAGATCCCCTACTATCAATCCGAAGAAGCGAAACAAGCGAAGAAAGCTGCGAAGAAAACCAAAAAGGAAAGCAGACACCGCCGCCGTGCTTCCGCGGACGACAAGTACTACGAAGACCATCATGCCCGTAGTGATGGCGACCACCGAAGAAGACGCTCCTACGACGACGATGATCCCTACCCCGACGACGACAACCACAAATACCGTCACAGACGCAGCCGAGCCGGAATAGACGACAGACGTCGCAGCGACGAAGATCGAGACCGACGTGGCTACGACGGAGCAGGGAATGGCGACTATGCTCAGCCTCGCGCTCATAGAGCCAACGAGTATCCGACAAACCATGCGAGTGTGGTACCGCAACCTGTGCCTGCGGTGAATGGATATGGCCATCCTGCCGTGAGTGTTGATCGATCTATAGAAGTCAACAAGGACTTGCTGACAAGTTTCAGAATGGCACCGTCGTCGGAAACGCAGCATATCATGGTCAACCCGGTTTTGACCGCCCACCCTCTTCTGGCCCAGTCCCTGGATACGTTCCCTATTCGAACATCTACAACGGGAGTCCTACCCAGGCTAACTACCCAACCACCGACCGGTATGGATCCAGGCACGGATCTGTTTCTCATAACGGCACCCCTCAAGCACATCCTCGTCAGCCCCGTTTTGATGACCAGCCACGCTCCTACCATGATCGCAGGAGAGACTCGCGCTACGACTCTGACTCGTACGATTCCGACGAGTCGCGTCATTACCGTCGACGGCGTCGTCACTCTCGCGATCGCGCATCGTCCCATGGTGGTCAGCGTCGCAGGTCTACCTGGAAGTAGTGGATCTCCCGCTGCTGGGCCCATCCACGGCCGAAGTATTTGCTGGACGGTTGAGTCAGGGAGTGGAGGAATGCTCACCGCTCTTGCACAAAGATAGATGAAGGAGGAATTTGGCGAACAGGACAAGCATGATTTTCTCGATTCAAAGCGAAACGAAAGCGGAGCAGCATTCACGACAGATCACGAAAGCATCGAGCGAGCGAAACGGTCCGGGAATAATCAATCTTTGCTTTTGTCGTCGAAATAGCATTTCACATAAAGTCCCCGAGTATCAAAGCGGAATGGACCATCCGTAGACCACGTGTTGGTCCGTGATCATTGCTCGGCGTACCTGCGTAGAAGCCCTGTCCCGCTTGTCTAGGCACGCATGATGAACGGGGATGTGATCCTTCGCCGTCGATAGATGGACACGTACCAGCCCCACAATATTACCGACAGTAGAGAAGACCCCTGTCCGCATCTTCGATGCTGCCATCCGGCAACAGAGATAGGGTTTGTGCCTTCGATGCGGACAATCCGTGCCAGCGAATTAATTGGTAGCGGAGGTTGATACAAGTCCTAAAAGAGTATAAGACCATCCCTGCCAATCACGAGCCGGCTCGCTTACGACGCCACACCTTGTTCATCACTGCCCGTCATCTTCACGCGATCGACGTCATTTCTTTCAACCTCGTCCGAAGACATACGGACAACATGGCAGACGAATTAAGACAAGTCACGAAATCAATGGCGAAGGAACTGTTAATCTTCGGTCATCTCTACCTCGGAATCTCTCAAATCTACCATTCACCATATCCTAGCTGAAAAGATAGTTTTGTGTCCCGCCGATCTATGAGGCCCAAGCGGAGTTGGGATCGCTGGCTGTTGTGGACGATTCAAATACCGATTTACTGGAATCTTCAAGATCTGACAACCTCGCGGGCACAGACTTCCCATTAGCTTGGATCATATTGCTCCATAATCTTCCACCAAGACAATCCCCAAGCAAATCATGTAACCACTGTTTCCGGGTCATACCAGTGCCCTGACCGCGGGAGATGAATAGTTGGGCTGTCCGGAACACAAAATAAAGCTTTACCTTTGATGATCGACGTCGGTTGCGTATCCCGTTGGTTGGACTTGTGTTTCAATAGCGGACACCATGACATCTCTGAGCTGACCGACACACCCCCTTCCCGCCGGTACGCAGTAGACACCACTCCTCATATGACTAGGTGACACACGGATACTGTTCGATCATTCAGGGACGCAGAATATCGAAGGGGGGGCTCCCGCCCATCGAGCGCCTTCTGTTCGTCCCTGCGTGGGTTGTTCAAAATTTCATCCGTTGATTTCAGCTTCAAGCGGCAATAGTATGCTTGTCTGCTGTGGTGGTGGAAGATCATCATTTTGCCGTCCCCACGCCTGCAGGTAACTTCTCTCATAAGAGACGCCGTCTGTCGACCAGATTAGGCGCCACAACACCAGATTAAAAAGATCACCTGACTGTGCACAGGGACATATACTTTCCCCACCAGGAAATACGTCAACGCCCAGTCATCCACCTTCCAACCTGGAGAACATACCGTGCCGCTTTTATCCTCACACGAGGATACCACGACGGCAGAATGTCCGTCAAAGAGCGTGTTCTCATCTACGTCCTAAGACGGGATTTGAGAATCGCTGATAATCCCATCTTTCATGAGGTGTCGAAGCAAGCCCAGCAGTCACAACGGCCGTTCACACATTTCCTACCGGTATACATCTTTCCTGCCAACCAGGTCGAGGTCAGCGGGTTCGTGTCCGGTCCTGGGAAGCAATCACCATACCCTGACGCGCGAAGTGAGGTCGGCGGCTTCTGGAGATGTGGACCACATCGAACTAAGTTCTTGGCCGAGAGTGCTTGGGATCTGAAGAAGGATCTTGAACATCTCAAAAGCGATTTGACGATACGCGTCGGGACTGTCAATGACGCTGTACGATCGCTTTTACAAGGGTTCGCAGAGGCAAAGGGCGAGAAAGAAGTGTCCGCTGTTTACATGACAGCTGAGGAAGGCGTCGAGGAGAAACGCGAAGAACGCGACGTCAGAGAGCTTTGTGGCGAATTTAAAACAGAATTCAAGCTGTACAAGGACGAGAAGTACCTGGTAGACGAGTGAGTGATGAACAGACAGTCGCGTCTAGGGTCGCAAATGCTGACACGCATTAGCCGCGATCTGCCTTCCAAAGATGCTCGCGAGCTATCTGACGTCTTCACGTCTTTCCGCAAGACGGTAGAACCCTTGAGGAGTGCTCCACGCAAGACGCTGCCAGCACCTTCTTCACTTCCACCGCTTCCATCTTCCATCCCACCACAGTTCTCTCCCTTCTCCATCCCATCATCTCTAGACGAACTCATCTCAGCTCTACAATCTCCTCTCTCTCCCACCATGCAGATCCCAGACATGCCCTCCTGGCCCTCAAATGTGTCATCCGCACATCCTTTCGCCGGCGGTTCCAAGACCGGCCACGAACGTATCCGCCACCTGATCACTTCCGGCTCCATGACCGCCTATAAAGATACTCGCAACGGGCTTCTCGGCGAGGACTTTTCCACCAAACTCTCCGCCTGGCTAGCACTAGGTTGCATCACCGCGCGTCAAGTCCACTTCTACCTCCTCGACTTCGAAGACGCCCGCACCGATCTAGGCAAAGGCACGACAGGATATGGCAAAGGCGAGAACAAGGGCACGGCAGCCATGCGCTTCGAGCTGTTGTGGCGTGACTACATGCGTCTCTGCACGCGCAAGTTCGGGCCGCGATTGTTCCGTGTCGAAGGCTTCCGTGACGACAAGAACGCGAATTGGAAGTACGTCTCGCCGTTGGGGAAAGGTGGCAAGGCGAAGGACGATACCGAGAAGGCAGTGTTGCGCTTCCTTCAAGGCAAGACGGGCACGGGGCTGATCGATGCGAGTCAGCGCGAGGTGTTCCTTACGGGTTACACCAGCAATCGCGCGAGACAGAACGTGGCGAGTTATTTGGCTAAGCATCTCGGTATTGATTGGAGGATTGGCGCGGAGTGGTATGAAGCAACACTGGTGGACTATGATGTGAGCAGCAATTGGGGTAATTGGCAGTACGTTGCTGGTGTAGGGAACGACCCGAGAGGTGAGCAGAGGGTGTTCAATCCCGTCAAGCAGGCGCTGGATTACGATGGTAAGGGAGAGTACGTCAAGGCTTGGGTGGAGGAACTGAGAGGCTTGGGTGACACGGGTGAGGAGCTGATGGGTGTCTTCCAGGCTTGGAGATTGAGTGAGGGACAGAGGAAGAATCTGGGACTTGATGGGGTAGAGTGGGTTGAGAAGCCACTGGTCAGGATCGACTTTCAGTTGAACAGAAGAGGTGGTGGAAGTGGCGGAAGAGGAAGGGGCAGAGGCAGGGGTGGCGGTGGTGGCGGCGGCAGTGGTAGAGGTAAAGGTGGCATGGGCAGGAGAGGCATGATGGAGAAGGGCGGCATGATTGGATGAGTATCCCGATGTGTCACAGTATAGTGTACGATTAGAAGTCTCATTTAGAGCTAGCATGGCCTGGCTAGGAACTTAAGCATTTCTTGACAAACCCCACACACTGACAGCGTTCAGTCTTCTTCTCTTGTATCAGCTGTAGGCGGCTTATTGGCGGTATTGCCACATCACTCATTACTGACCAGAAAGCAGCAGTCGGCGCTATTCCACATACTACACCAGCTTAGAGACTTTTCAAAGCTCTCGTGAAGGCATTCGCCGGAGGCACCACGAGCAAGCAGCGCTTTTACTCCGCAACGTCGTCGGAGGCGCATTTCAATCAAATCACCCACCTTCTTGAGGCTGACTAATTTCTTTATAGAAATTGGGTATTCTCTCCAGGTAGATGAAGTGCAAAATACGAGACCTCGCCACTGTGCAACATAGAATTCGACCAGCAGGTACACGTCGGTCAGGATGTATGTGAGTTTAACACGAATGGATCGCCTAGATTCTTGACAGGAATCGACAACACCAGAGGGAATCATGACACCTGAAATTTTGCCGCTATGCAGAACTTCACGCTACCCAGACTCTTCACATGATGCGGTCTTGAGAGCTGCTGTAGCGGCCGGTCTGCTTCTTGACGACTATCTCCCAGATGACTGGATTCCAATTTCATGGACGCCAACCACATTTCTATCAGAGCATTTTGAGAAATGCATGAACAACCTGCTCCGTAACCCGAACGTGCTCTCGTCGCATCTGTTCAGAGCAGATGTCCTTTATGACTCCAACATGGATAAAACACTGCTTGGGTGGACGGGCGTAGGAGCACCTTATCCAGATTCAGACTCGTCACAAACGAATGGCCATGATCAAGGCACCGGTCATACTCCAACTCCAAGGAGCCTGTCACAGCATATGAGGGCCGAGCTCCGCCCACGACCTCTTCGACCCAAGTCTTGTCAATGGAGAAGGACAGTGGTCCGAGAGCTTGTCCCTCGCAATCAGAATCTGGACAAGAAGATGGCGCAAACAGTACATTTCTTCTCTCAGTCTGCATCCTCTGCCGAGACGACTTCTACACAGGCCAAGGAAAGCGAAGGGACAGAAACGTCCCTCGTCTTCTACCTTTCCCACATCATCTCTGCAGAGGATATGCCTTTCTACCATCCTAGAGTGCGAGGGCTATGCTTTGTGCACTCCAGCCCACGTTCTTCACTCTCGTCCCATCCGTCGATTCCCAAACCCAGCTCAAACCAATGTCCCTCCTCGCCGCCACCAGTCATCGAAGGCGGCCTAGGCATCCACGTACTCCCCTTCTCCTCTTCCAGCGAACCTTCATTACCTCCAAAGATAGACAGGGTGGTGACAAATCTCCTCACAACGATCAGTAAACACTCCCACGGTGCCCAAACAGGATATGAGAAACGAGTACATCACGACATCGTGGTACCACAGCGACGGTTTCAAGATACATATGCACGACTCAAAGAGAAGTATGCCAAGAGAATGTGTGAGGAGTGGCAGGAGGTGACGGATCCGGGAAAGCATGTCTTTGAGGATATAGGGATCGCCGCTTTTTTGATTGAGCTTTGGGGTCAACTTTATGGTGAGCGGAGTCGGAGTACTGGTGAGGAAGGGTACGAGGGAGGCGGAGAGGAAGAGGCGGGGAAAGATGTGGCGAGGGAAGAGGGAACGATGAGCTTTCCTGGGTTCGTGGACATTGGGTGCGGGAATGGATTGCTGGTCCACTTATTGCGAATGGAGGGGTATGAAGGGTGGGGATTCGACGTCAGGGAGAGGAAAAGCTGGGCTCATTACCCTCCACATGTAAGGGCAGCGCTGACAGAGATGATACTTGTGCCGGATGTGCTTGTGTCGGGGAGCTCCTCGGACAATGATCAGAATGGCGACACGAGCATGAGCGACGGTCCCATCACGATGGTCGGATCGAAGGGAAGGAAGCAGCATAATGGCATGTTCCCCTTTGGCACGTTCATCATCTCGAATCACGCGGACGAACTCACGGCCTGGACACCTCTCTTGGGTCATCTGAACAATAGTCCTTGGATCGCTATACCATGCTGCAGTCACGATCTTGGAGGAAGGAGATTCCGGGCGCCCAACGAGCTCAGGTCAAAACGGAAAGGGAAGAAAGACGAGACTAAGAGTGTCGCTTCGTCGCGGTCGAGATCGTCGACGTCTTCGAGCATTCATGCCACGAGTGCGGAGAGTGATGGTGATTTGAGAGGCAAGCAAGCTGCTGAGACTGGCTCGCTCAAGAAATCAGATCGCCACGGGAACGATGTGGCCGACGAACAGAGCGAGCATGGTAACCAGGCTAGACAGGCGAATGGACAAGAGGCAAAGACTTCAACGAAGAAGGATACAGTGAAACCGCAGCATCTCTCTACATATGCTGCATTATGCAACTATGTCTCTCAAATAGCAGATGCGGTTGGGTATGAGCCTGAGACGGAGATGCTTAGGATACCCAGTACGAGGAACGCCTGCATCGTTGGACGGAAGACGAAGACGAGTATCGGTGATCACCTCGACGGAGAAGAGAGACACAGAAGAAGGAAAGTGGTGCAGGACTTTGTCGAGTCGGAGATGAATTTGCCACTCGACGACATCAAGAAGGAATGGCTGGACAGAGCAGGTCTGATAGCTGGAAAGAAAGGTGAAGGACACTGAGCCTTTTGATTCATCTCTACAATTTGGGGTATCATGTCTGTCGTCCACGTCCTTTGCATTTCCTCTGTGTCGGCTGAAGCCTCTCACCGCTTCGACTCCCCCAATACCTGGCGCCACTCGCTCGCCTTCTTCTCCGCCTCGCTCACCAGCTCCCTCATCCCGTCTCTGCCTACCTTCCCTCCGCCACTCTTCTCGATCCTCCTCACCTCCCCCTTCTCTCCCACCACGACTGTAACGTTTTCCTTGCATACACCCTCTTCAAAGGCGTCCAGATCCGACAATAACCACTCCCTCCCATCCTCGCCCCGTATCTTACTCTCCGTACTGAATACCCCAAAACTACACGCGACCGGCCTTTCCCTCAACCTCAATCTCCTACCTTGACTCTTCCGCGGATCACAAACCACCCTCTCATTATCAGCATCCCACTCCGCTTTGGGCAGGACCGTGTCCCCCAACGCCGCCAGCATAGCCAACCACGCAGCGTCAAAAACATTCCCATCATGACTGATAAGCAAGGTATCGATATACAGCGCCCAATACGCCTTCGTAACCACCTGCTCCTCCCCCTCCTCCGCATCCTGCACCCTAGCAGTAATGCGCAGATCCCCTGCCCTCACGACGCCAGCGCAGTGCAGCAAGCTATGCAAACGATGCGTCAGACTCTGCGCCAGATTTGACGGGGGATTGCCGGGTAAGTTGGCTGGCGAGGAGCCGGTGCTGAGTTCTAAGTTCGGGACAAGGAGGCCTAGGTCTTCGATTTCGTTGTGGTCTTCTGGCTCTTGCTCTTGCTCTGTCGCGCTGGGATCTGTCGGGGAAGAGGAGGGCAAGGTCACAGGCCGGTACGGGTGCGGGATGTCCTGTGCGCGGAGAACTTCGGCTCGTACGCCGCATACGATGGAGGTGCCCCCGAGGCGCACCACCGCGGAGCCATTGCTGTGCGTTAAGCTGCCGGTGTGGATGGAGGGGGTGCGGTGGGCGAGGGGGGCGCGACCGGAGGGGCGTGTCGGGGCGTGATTCGAGGGAGAGAGGTGCGCGAGGAGGTAGAGCGCGGGGGAGAGTTTGGCGAAGGTTGGTGCGGGGAAGGAGAGAGGGGAGAGAGTGGATGAGGTGGCCATTGTGTTTTGGGAATGGAGGAGTGAGAATTTGTGGTATTGCGTGAAGAGCTCGGTTGGGATAGCTGGAGAGAGATGAGATCGGGTAAAATTGCTGTTTGGTAGAATGGGAGATCGAGAGACGTCATTGGTTCCCCGGATTTTTGGCACGAGATCTCGAGATATGAGATCTGGGAGATCCTCTTGTTCCTTCGCGGACTTGCTTGTAGGACGAGCGATCATGAATCCTTGGGCGCTGGTTACTCCTGCCTCGAGAGGTATTGGACTGGAAGTTGCGCGACGGCTGCTGCAGACAACAACGCTGCCAGTCGTCACGACAGCGAGAAAGGACTTGGATCAGACGAAGGAGAATGTTCTCTCAGGACTGGATGGAGTAAAGGAGGACAGACTGCATGTCATGAGGGCTGATATACTAGGTATGTGTCCAATCACTGAGACACAGCTGTGTACTGACAACTTCAAGACGAGTCGACACTGGAAGAAGCAGCGAAGCAATGCTTAGAGCTCTTTCCAAAAAAGGACAATTACCTTCACGTCTCGTTCGCCCTGCCGGGTCTATTGTTTCCAGAAAAGTCACCACAGCAGATCAAGTACGAGGATGCGCTCCTCACGTTCCAAACCAACACCCTCGGTCCACTGATGCTGTTGAAGCACTTTTCTCCATTTCTACCGCGAAAAGCCACCAAGTTGTCTGCGGAAGAAATGATCCCAAAGTCAGCGGTATGGGCAACGTTATCAGCAAGAGTAGGGAGCATAAGCGATAATTCGCTGGGCGGCTGGTACTCGTACCGGGCATCAAAGGCGGGAGTCAACCAATTGACCAAGACGTTCGACAACTATCTCAAGACATCTGCGGGAGAGAACGCCATGGCAGTAGCCCTCCATCCAGGCACGGTGAAGACGGGATTGAGCAAAGAGTTCTGGAATACCGTGAAGCCGGAGAAGCTCTTCAGTCCTGAGTTCGCAGCTGAGAAGCTTGTGGAGGTGGTAAATGGTCGATCCACGGACGATCGAGGCAAGTGCTTCGACTGGAAGGGAGAAGTAATACCTCCTTAAATGGAAACTGGTGCATAGATGCATTCTGTCGTTGTGCTATATTACAGCCTCGGTATCATGCTTCATTTCTTGTTCAGCTCTTCGGCACGGGCCTTGAGCTCATCCTTGCTTGCGGCTTGGGGCAGTTTGTCAGACAGAGCTGGGCCCTGAGAAGGTCAGTGATGGGTCGGTTGGGGCTCGTCTCGATAGACTAACAGGATTGGCATTGTGATCTTGGATGGTGGCCTTCTTCTGGTCATTGTCCTGGTGCAATTCATGAGTTGATGCAGTAGAATCGCTGGACTCCTTGGCGATCTTGTCGGTCAAGTCTGTGTGTCATGTCAGCAGGGGAGATGGACCAGCACGTGCGAATTGAATTACTGCCATGGGTCTCTTCTTCCTGCGAGAGTACGGGCATGGTTGCGGTGAAAGTAGGCTCGACAATGTCAGTCGGTTTTGCGTTCTTCCAGTCTCCAAGTCCAGCACGTGCAAAATAATCGTCCTTTGCTTTGTGGAATCTTTGTAGGTGTTCTTGGAGTTCTTCTGGTAAAGTGTTGTTTATCATGTGGGAGTATTTGCAGGCCACGGCAACCTAGCTCTGATGAGCGGAGAAAGACGGTTCGAACATGTGATATGACGAATGAATGACTTGAGACCATCGAGAGATCACAGCCGACTGAAGCACTCTCAGCGCAAAGAGTGGGGGAGGAAGGTTTGAAGAAAGCTCGGTGCCAATGACGTGCGCCTGCAGTGTGGGAGCTCAGAGGTCCGTAGGGCTCGGTGCTTCGGCTCGTTCTATCCTAGTTGTAGATCATGCAAGGTGACATGTGGCTGAGTCTGTCACTCTGTTTCAGATTTGGAGATGGGATGAAGACAGAAGAGTGCTTTTGCAAGGAGGAGAATTACTACTTGCCTTGCCCGACACATTGTGTCAGACAGCGACGCGAGCGGACAGCACTTGCTCGAAAAGACAAGACGGCGGTGAGCAGTCGCATGGAGAGGCTAGAGAAAAGTGAACCACGAATTTTCTACAAGTAATTCTCCACAAGCTTGACTCGAGTCCATCGGGAGAACAAGAAGAGGGACAAGGAGAAAAGGATCATAGAAATTTACCCAAGAGACTTGTCAGCGGCTGTGCATTTGACATTCAGATTTGTCGATTGAGCATCTTAGACCATTCGTCTCTTGGATCGAGAGCTGCTGGTAAAATAATCATGATTTCACCGACCGTTGAAGTCCAAGTCATGTGAGGCTCAAGCCCAATTTCTTCACACGTGGGAATGGCGAAGACCGGTACAGACGTTGCTTCTTTCAAGTCATCAGTCATCCATGGAAGTCGTAGAGTGGATGTGGGAGGACACGGCACAGAGAGATGCTACGGTGCCATGATCAAGCGATGGCAGGTGTAAATGGAAGCATACGCAGCCTTGGCTTTTGCCTGCCATCAAAGAAATGGCTGTGAATGGCTTTAAATGGCTTCGAATGGCTACGGCTCTGGCGCTTGGGAGGATCCACCTTGATCCAAAAGAGCAATGGAATGTGTCGGGATCTACGAACTCAACCTTAATTTTTGCATACAGCGCGCTTACTCGAACAAGCTCCACCATAGAACAAAAAAGGTGCATATCTAATGCCTCGCGTTTCCTGCCACCTTTTGTATTCCTTTCCGTAAGGAATCTGACCGACCTCGTCTCTCCCACCACACGAGACCTCATCATATATACCAGCGCTCCTGCCGAGACACGCAAATCTCTTCGACCGGTACAGCTTCACCAGCTTCACCAGCTTCAAAAAGCTTGGACCCTGATCTGGAAATCTCGCCGACAACCATAAAGATTATTGCAACGGTCACTCAAGCGACCTCGTAAAAACATAATTTCCTCTTACTGCCAGAACAACATCCTTCGTTCTGGGAAAATAGGCTGTATCTAGGTCTATTCTTGAGGGCCGCGTATGCTGCATTCCGATTCTTCCGTATCCACATCACCTTTACATCTCACATCGCGGGGATCCACTTCGGACTTGCAACCTTTTCATATGGAAGCTTTGTGAGATCAGCAGGGACTCGAACCCTGCACCTGTTTGCTCACAAGAATATTTGAGAGGAGGTTAAGCCTGCTGATCCTCGAAAGTCGACCTTTACCGCCAATATGCGCTTTCACTCGTTCAACATGGCCTTCACGGCCCTACTCGGTCTTTTGCTTGTCCCGGTTGTCTTTGCTCAAACCATGTCGACCGTGGATGGCGTACGATACATACAGGTCCAAGACAGTACGACTGGAAATACAGCACTGGTCCCGGACAATCGCAAACCAGCCCTCTACACAGGCAACTTTGGAGATTGCATGGGATCTTCTCTGATCAACCTTACTCGTTTCGATGCGAGCTACTATGCTGACAACATGACCGTCAATTTCCACTTGGCCGGCACCACAGAACTGCAGCAGGAGTCTCTGATGATGTACATCGGTGTCTATGCTTATGGCGAAAGTCGATTCGACCTCATCTGGAACCCTTGCAGTGCCAACATTGCAAGCCTTTGTCCTGCCAGGTCCAACACATCCATCGAAGCGAATGGTATGATTCCGGTTGCACCTTCAGATGTAGCAGGCATACCCAGTATTGCACTCTCCATACCGGACTTTGAAGGGTCAGCCATTCTTCGTGTCTTCTCCAACGGCACCCAGAGCGAGATCGGCTGTTACACCGCCGTAGTAACAAACGGCAACTCATTCTCTCAGCCGGAATCAGTCGGTACTCTTCTGGGTCTATTCACCTTGTTGGCAGTGGTTGCCAGCTTTGCGACTGCAGTTTATGGCAGCAACATCGCAGTCATGCGCACTCATTATGCTCACTCTCTATCAGTCGGCGTTATCTTTGCTGTGTTTCAGCACATCTTCTTCACTGGCGCTCTATCCATGAACTGGCCAAGTGTGTTGGTCGCTTGGTGGAGCAATTTTGCCTGGTCTGCCGGTATGATCAACACTTCGAGTATGCAGTCTTCGATCAATCGATTGGTTGGTGTCAACATTGGCAACACCTCTCAAGTTGGCGCAGCCGGCGCCGGTACTCAACAGACCTCGCTGGGAGGCGGCTTTGATCTCGCGAGTCTCTACAAGCGCAGTGCCAATGAGATGATTATCCGTGATGTGACCTACGACATTTACACAGAGAACCCACTCACGATGCTCAAGAGACAAACAATCGGTCATCATTTTGAGCAATCATTGCAGAGACGTGCACTTGTTAATAGTACCACTGGCTTCGAATGGTACGGAAACCCTGTCCAGTCCGGCTTGCCACTACCAGGCAACTATTCGGGCTTTGCTGGTACTCTTGCGCAGGAGGATATTCGTGCATCAAATGCGTTCATGACCGGATTCCTCTGGTTGATCATTCTCCTGGTCCTGGTTGTCAGCGCCGTCATCGCCTTCAAATGGGTCTTGGAAGGTCTCGTTAAATTCAACATCCTCCGCGAAGATCGTCTCAGCTTCTTCAGGACCCACTGGATAACCTACACAATCGCAACAGCTCTTCGAACATGCTTCATTGCCTTCTTTATGATCATGTTCTTGACCATGTTTCAATTCTCATACGATAGTTCTGCAGGGCCCAAAGCTATTGCTGCTATCGTTTTTATCATTTTCTTCGTCGGCACGATTCTAATCATGGCGTACGCGTACTACTATCGCTTCAAGACTGTCGCGCTCGGTGTGGGTGACCATGAGATGGCCAACATGCCAGCGAAGAAGCTTGAGCGGGTGTCGAATTCGCTACAAAGCCTGATCCCCAAGGACCAAACAGGCATGGCAAGATTTTATCCCAATGCCATCTTTCACACCTTAGCAGAGATGGGTCGCGAACCCGATATCATTCACGAGAATGAGGAGTACACGAAGAAATTCGGTTGGCTCGCTGCGAGGTTTCGACGGAGTCGTTGGTGGTTCTTCGGTGCCTGGACCTTCTACGAATTCATTCGCGCATGCTTCTACGGTGGTGCATCAGGCCATCCCAAGACCCAAGTCTTCGGTCTTCTAGTGGTCGAGATCGTCGCATTTGTTTTGTTCATCTGGGCGCGGCCATTCGAAGGCCAACGTCTAAATATCCTGGTTGTCTACCTTCTTGGTTTCAGCAAAGTCGCCTCGGTCGCGCTCTCGGCCGCCTTTGACGTCTCTTTCAATCTCCCTCGAATTTTGACAACTGTAATCGGGATCATCATCATCGTCATCCAAGGTCTGTTGACTATTGTTACGATGATTGCAATCCTCGTCGGAGCTGCATCCACATGGATGTCCATTAGAAGAGAAAAGTCGGCCGACGAGTTCAAGCCGAAGAAGTGGAGGAACTTGAGGGAGAAGTACTTTGCTCACATGGACCGAACGGCCAAGGAGCTTCCACGGCCTCCAAAGCAGAAGAAGCAAAAGCCTATGGATCCCTTGAAGACTCCACCATTGCCGAATGGCCCATACTTCAATGTCAGCTCTGTACGCAGAGTTCACAAGATCGAGGACGACGACCAGGACTTTGCTGCAGAGATGCGTCTCGATCCATCTGCATCCTACCTGTCCCTCGACTCTCGCAAGTTCTCTCCCGCCTCAAATCGAAACTTTAGCCCCATGGGCGAGATGTCTCCCCATGGCCCAACTAGAGTAGCATCAACCGCATCAAGCTCCCACGTTCGCTCTGCACTACCATTCGGCGCCCGAGCCCACCGTCCAAGTTGGTCCATTCACGAGCCAAGCGACGACGACAGAGTCATCACACCCATCAACATGAACCAAAACGTCCCCGAAGACAACGCCCTCACCTCCCCGACCGTAACATCTCCAACCCACTCCCGCGCCCCATCAAAAACAGGTCTAGTCGCAGGTCTCTCCCTCCCTAAACTCCGCACGGCAAAATCGATGGACACAGTCCGCACCAGCGAGATCACGCGCACGGAGTCCCCCGTGCAAGACGTCCCTGCGCCCCGAGTGCGTCCTCGCTCCGGGACATGGACATCGCGTGGCTCCATCCGTGCTCCGAGCCGCAACGGTACCCCGAGCGGGAGTATCTTCAACATGGAGCGCGACGGCAGCGGGCTCGTCTCGCCTGTCAGTCCGATGAGTCCGCTGCAGCTGCCGCCTATCATTGGTGTGCAAAAGGGACCTTTGACGCCCGCTGAAGAGGTGGAGGAAGAATTCGCTCGGCTTAGCCGGCAGGGAACTGCGGAGAGATAGAGCCCGGTCGAGCAGCAGAAAGTGGAGAGAAAGAACACATAGGGGCAACATGATAGCATGAGAAGCGAAGAGAGAAGATAGGACGGAAGAAAGGGGGAGCATAATTAATCACGGCCAGTACAGCTTCACGACGCTCTCTACGACTTTAACGATTACGATTGCATTGATATCCAGAGCATGCATTCTATTTTCCTTTTTGACTAGCGAGGGTGGCATAGCGAGGATTGGGATGAAGGGACGTTGTGAATAGATGGTATATATGGATTTCCTCACGCATAATTATCTCTGCTAAGACAGCCCCCTTGGCGCCATGAACACCGTACAGCTGACATTGCAACTTACTCGATAGAAGCGTGGCATCTTCGAGGGCCCTTACCAAATTCAGCGATATCGTTGGCTTGAAATCTTGATCGCGTAAGCTTTTATTATTCATCGAGATATAATCTCAGTGCCGCCCCTCATTCTCCATGACAACCTTATGGCTGATCAACATCACTAGCAAGTGGCTCATCCACGAACGTAACGCCGTCTTTTACTGAAGATGTGGCTACTCCTGAGCAAACCTGCTGGTGGATCTTATATCGTTGGATATGACATCAGGGCCGGCAGGATCTTCCAATCTGCTATGATCAGGGCACCTAATACGTCTTTGTCGAGATTTTTTACCTTAGAGTCTTCATGATCGATTCATGCCGCGTCTTTCGAGAGCACTCATCAGCCCCTCAGCTTCGGCTTCCACCGCGGCGGCGTCTTACCTGCCATCATAGTGCTCGAAGGTTCCCTCTGAGGTCCCGTATAGCAGCAGAGCCAGCGCGGACGATTTGAGCGACCCCGGCCACCCTGGACGTCATGCTTGCTGTGATGACGTCCAGATGAGACCTATCAGAAAAATGATTGTTGCCAGGACTAGCACGCCGGGTAACAGGAGCCATATCCATCTCACTCTCGCACAGCTCTTGTATTCGATTGTCGTTCCAACCGTAGGTCTATTACTGGCATACGTATCGTTGGCATAGTTGCGCATGTACGAGGTTAGAGCTTGTGCAAGTCCTGCGGCGTAAGCATTGACGCTGTCCATTGTCGCATAGCCATCATTGAGAAGGGCACGCAGGTGTCGACTATCCAGCTTGTCGGAGATAAGCAATGAGATAGGAGCATTGGCACTGTCGATATTGTGGCCCTTTGCCGGGATCTCCTGTGTGAACAGCTCCTGGGCGACTGCGGTAATTCTTCTAACCACGTTTTTGCTTATGTACGCTACGCATCCAGGACCCGTATATTTGGCCGCATGCAGCTCATTCGTAACAACGCCTCCGTCCGTTGCCAGCGCAATCGAATCCTCGCCTTGGGAACTGTTTGTTAAAGAGCAACTCCGCCATTGACCGTCCTGTAGACTTCGCTGCAGCACTTTCACGTAGCTCGACGTATACACCTGTACGGTTGGCGAGATACCTATGTCACCTACCGTGGATTGACCCTTTTCAGCCTCTCCTGCGCTTTCCTCCCATGTGATCAGTTCCAGATCTTCGTCATGAAGCTTCTTTTCAGTGAGGTTACCGGAGACGACGGTCATATTTATGACGCTCACCACAGGCCAGAATCTGCAAGTTACTGCCATAGCATGAAAGCTATAAAAAGATTGTGTGACCTGCTCGTTCTCTTGATAAAACAAGGCGGTGAATGCAAACAAAGCATTCATGGCTGTGGACGATTCTGTGTACCCGTAGAACTCTCCCGCATTGATCGTCGAAGCAGCCGCATGCAGCAACCGCATACCCGTTATGTTGAGCTTGGTGCCGTTGAACTCCACACTATGCAGCGGCCCTTGAAATTCCTGCAGGTCTCCTGCGTCCATGCCTTCGGTCTGCTCTTCTCGTAGCATAGCAGCATTGTGAGGCAGCTCTTCGCAGGTATGCTCTATAGAAAGTGTCTGATGATAGCCACGAGACGAAACAAATGTGCAATTCCCCGTAGAACAGCTCGTACGTGACGGACAGCCGTCCTCGATCTGTGAGATCATCAGGCTTGCGTGCACAGCTCTCTCAATTGTGGATGCTGAGAAGCGCAGGGAATCCATGTCGAAGAACAACGCGCGTGATAGACTCGCTGGAGTTGTGCGGTGTGCTTCAACTGCACATGGCTCGTATGAAACGACCTGCTGAATGAATGGGCTCATGGCAATGGCGGCGGTGTGGATGAGGGCTCCAAGCAAGGCGATGACGCTATCACACTATCAGACATCCGCCGGACTCCTCGAAACGACTACGTGCTTTGTTTGCTTGCGGAAGATGAAAAGTAGGGTTCCTCACGGCCCTCGACTTGCAGAGTCAAAAGCGTTCAGGTCAACTAGATTTCGTGGTCCGGAAAACCAGCTCCATTTTATTTGGGATATGCCTGCCCGTAATGAGACACAGTGAGATACGGTAAGGGGTCCACGAGCCTTCTGATAGAGTGAACAGCATCGAGCCTTTCATCATGGTAGCCAGGGTCGCTATCGCAGAGTTGATGTTGATTACGTCAGGCCAGTTTGGTTTCGGCTTGCCGCTGAAGAGTGCTTACACAGCAATGATGCCGCCGAAAGATATAATGCTCAACAATACCGCAGTCACTTCGTAGACCCAACGAGCATTCAAGCATACTCTGTACTTAAAGACAGAATCGCCTCTGCAGGTTGTCGAAACTCTCTCCGGTTGATCCTTCCATTGCTTCTCATCGATGATGGATTAGGTACCAGACTCATATGAGATGACCTCCGGGGTTGCATGGCGACGGAGAGAGGAGATCTCTGATGCAGAGTCCTCTTCCCCGGTGATCAAATTCCGCGGGACAGTCTCTTCTTCTCGATCGTACAACATACTGTTTCAACCCGAACAAAGTCTTAGATATTCTGGCGGAGAGAGTTGCCGCAAAAATCACCATTCATGTCTCAAGGGGAGATTGAATCAGTCTGAAGGCCTTCTAAGCAATGGACATGGCGTCCACAAGTAGAAGGTAGCACAAGGAAAGCACAGGCATATCTCCCGCTGAACAATTGATCATCGTCGGTGTGGGTGATGTCGAGAGTAATTGGCTTCTCCGCCGTCATGCCCAGACTTCGGCTGAATTCGAGGCGCTGCAATGCTAGAAAACCTGCATCTAGCCCGTGCATGCCGTGGGATCTAATGCGTCTGGTCGCAGCTGACTGCATGGGTTTGGAATCATGCAGCTGCTCCGAGGGCGTCATTGTAATGCGTAACCGTGATGGCACTTAAGCGAAATTGCGTGGTGAGAGGGATAACAGGCAGATCATCTTAGCTCGTCAATGCTTTCCGATTCGCGATCGCCATTGCACATTCCATTCTGACAAGCCGGAGTGAAGCGCAGACGGTGCGATGAGTGACCTGTTCGTGTTGCTCGAAGGACAAAAGTTACAGGCGCGTCGAGTGGTGAAAACGCGGGACCAGGAGTTGTGCCTCGGCTATAGTTCTCCGCTAGAAGGATCACGTGCAAGTCGTGAAATGGTTAACTATTGGAGAAAGCACAGTCTGTGATGAACCACCTCCTATCGATGCATCGTTGGAAGATCACATGGAAATTCACAAAGTGGACCATTTCGTCGGATGATAAGTCGAATAAAGCACTACGTAAAGAGGGTATCTTCTAGTTGCATGGCACGTCGTCACGGGCGTCTAGTAATGCCCAATGCTGGTCGGCAAATCCTCCTGAGATCGAAGTCGCCAGTTCCCAAAAGCCTGCGGCCTGGATCCACAGCTACCGTCTATTCCCGGATATCTCTGCTCGTCCTCCGCATGCTGCTTGAACGAAAACAAATGGTAAAATGGAGGGGGGTGTGGGTACCCCTTCTTGATGCCGATGTCCTTGATCTCTTATGGCTTGAGTGTAGCGATAGCCTGTCGAGAGATGATGGTTCTGGTCTGATTGCGGTTGTGATTGTTGGTGGGAGAAACGAGAGTTGCCGTATCGAATGAAGATCATTCGGGAGTCGAGTAAGAAGTTCGAGATGCGGGTTGTGGTAGAGCCGGCATCACCGTTGTTGTGAAGAATGTGCAATCAGATCAGGTCGGACGGTCGCTCAAGAAGGGGCCGGTTATACTCGACTTGTTGTTGTGCGACGACGACCAGCCTTGCCGCAGGTCAGGCATGAGATGATGATGTTAAGAACACTGGCGATGCCGTTGACAATCGCCTTGAGGATGTTGGCAATGCCAGAGACGATAGCTGTCAAACAGTTGCCGATGGAACGGAAGATGCTCTTTATCTGTGTGGAAATTAGATATGTAGCCAATGGTGAGATACCCAATGTGAGCTTACGCAAGAGACGACGGCACCCATGATGGATGATGTTTAGAGACCAGGCCCTGATAGATCTTGCTGGTGATTGGTGATAGAAGTGAAGCAGAGGTGACAATGCTTCAATGTTGATGTTGTTGTGTGTTTGATCAAAAGGTCCTCAGGAATGTGGAAGAGCGGTATGTTTAAAGGGCTTGTGGTCATGCGAAACCTGCTTCTTGTTTGCGGTCCAAACAATGAACACGGGCAACATTGGGCAATGACGACTGTATGACGGGAGAAAGAGCAGAAACGTGCACCTACCTTGTGTACCTTATTTCCAGCCGTACCATGTTCTGTCGAATGAGGGTATGCTCCTTGGCTGATCACGACTCGCACAGTAGACCGAAAAGAATCCCAAACGCAGATAACATTCCGTATCTGTCGACCAGGATTGATCACGAGCGATTTCCCCGATGAAACACAGTCCGCTGACCTCACAAATACGAAGAAACGGCAGGAGTCATTAGGCGAATGGGAGTGGTATCAAAAGGAGATTTGCATACAAGAAAGTTGGTCATTTGATGAAGACGGGAAAAAGGTTGGCTGTGATGACGATCGGTTCCGTGAATGATCAAGCTAACGCCACGAAAGCCACGCATGGATTGAAGATCGTGGCGTCAGTGAGAACTCTGTCAAGATGAATATGTGGCTCATCGAGATGAAAGCCACATTTATTCTTTTGAAGGATCACTTGAACCACGACGATCAGTTCAGACAGCCACAGTGAGGGGACATGACGTCTGCAATTCTTCATGGTATAGATATGCTGATACCCGTTTCAGGCTTCACCATTCGGATTCTTCCTATGTTGCGCGATGCGACGCTTGAGACTTAAACTCGAAGGCCGTTTCAAGGTGATCGAAGATGTCTTATTGCAGACAGGAGTAAGGATGTGAGTAGTGTTACGACAAGGTACAGTCTTCAACGAGACGATTAGAAGTGTCTCATGTCGATGCAGCATTTGATAGCGCCTCACCTGCAGTGATCTTTGGTGGACGTTCTGAAGCAATAAGTAATGATACTCACAGCGCATTCTTCCTCTACCTCTCCCTAATACTACCAACAGTTCTCTCGAATTCTCTGACAACTTGTGTCGCAATCCATGCAGGAACGTCAGGCACACTGACAACGCATCGCACAACCATCCGCGATATTCCCGTCTTCAGTGCGTTCCCTCACGATAAGAGCAAATTCTTTCTCTCAGCTCGCCGACAGATGGGTGACCCTACCATGTGTTGTCTCACGTCCCCTCTAGCATGCGAGCTCCATCCGAAAGATCCTACCAGCGAACATCATACCACCGTACAGATATCAGCAAAGGACACGAATCCATCACAAATGCAAAGTCTTGCTTCGCACTGATCCTTGCAATGTCCAAGCAAAACACCGCGCAAAATGACGAGTGACAAGGCATCCACACACGCTGATCCCTCTCCGTCCAGCTTCATCACACACCTCTTTGTCTGACAACTGCCGTTGCTCATGATCACAGACCACAGCGAGTTTTTCCGCGCACGAATAGTATAGACAACCTCTCTTTGTGCGCGTAGATCTGCCTTCCCAATAGCACAGTTCACTAGCAGTCCGAACAACCGTAGTGGTCCCTTGACAATTTGTCCGCAGAACGGCGCAACACTTCCCGCCGCACTATCGCACCCCACAACCCCATCGTGACTTGTGCGAAGTACCCTTCCAGCACTCTCCCAGCAGCGCAACTATTGGCTCCACCCCATCGTAGCTGTAAAAGGTACCTCTGACATCCAATCACCGTCTCCGCTGAACAGAAAAATTCTGCTCCAGATCTAGGCACGAAATCGAGAGGGGTGTACCCGCCATCGCTCGGGAAGAACAGACGGAGAGTGAGGAGCGAGATCGTTGCCCGTCCCGAATCGCAAAGGGTCTTGGTGTGTACGCCGAGGGTGTGTTAGCAGTAGATGCGAGGAGAAAACAGTGCCCGGTGGCTGCTTTATTCATATGACTTTCCATCTCAGCATGTGGTGGCGACGTTCGATTATGAAGAATAAGTTGCAGGGCATGACCGTTGATGTTCGAGCAGCTCATGGACAATGGGTCAGCAGTGGTGAAACAACCACGACAGGGGTGAGAACCGGGCAATAATGGGGCAGCAGACGGTCACGGGAAAAAGGTAAGGTAAGCGATGCTGACAGCAGCGTTTCGCCGCGTCCATTTCACTCAGCTGAGCAGAGCTACCTTACACTACATCATCGTTTCGCCCTCCTCTCGTGCACTGCCAGTGCTACCGCCAATGCCAATGCCCTTGCCATGCTAAACCACGAGCCCTTTCTGGGCGTCGCTCGTCCTATACCATACACATCATCCCGTGCCTATGCCGAACACCATCCGTTCCTGTAGCCATATCGCGACAGTCGTACAGGGGTATCACTAACCCCTTACCAATCGCTGCCAACCATGCCTAAGCCAAGAATGTACCAAGTCGTAGCCCGTTCGGTGCTCAAACTGCTGCGTGTTGTTTTTGTGTAGTCCCAAGCGCCCCCGCCATGCCAATGCCGTTATGAAGTCAAGAAGAGATAAACTTTTTTCTGGGGTGAGTTGAGTGCTGCGTTGTCGTTGTCATTGTCGTTAGAAGTGTTGAATGAGGGAGGACGAGGCCTCTAGGTGGTGTGCTTGAATGCAGGGAGCGACTTGCGGCGCTGGTCTCGAGTGCGGTCAAAGGCATTGAAGTAGCTTGATAGCTCCTTCGCTGTCTGCTCTGATGCCTCGGGAGTCGAGACATTGGATATCAGAGATGAGCGCGATGATGAAGGTGAAAGAATCCGCTGAGGATATCGAGTGTCCGCTGACTTGCTGTAGCTGTGATGCGTTGTCCGGGAGAGACTGGTTGAGCTTGATGACTTGGTCGGTGGTGGTGGGTATTTGGATGGGGGGTTGTGGAAGTTGGTAGGGAAGACAAACTGATATGGGTTTGCTGGATGAGTATGCACTGGCGATGTCGGTACAGACACAGAGCGTTCGATGTCTGACATGCGGCATGCCTCTGAGCAATAGAAGCCATCAGTGACTTGATTGTCACAGCCAAGGCAGAAATCTGGGAAGCAATCCATGGTTGAATTCGAAGGTTGATAGTAAAGTGCGAGTTGAGGCGATGTTAATTATATGCCAGATAGTCGACAGCAAGGTAACTATATTCGCAATGTATTGCGTGCTGGTGGATCGAATGATAGGATGGATGGTGAAATTTTGTAAAGATGACTACCAGCCCAGGTGACACGGTGTCAGTGGAGGACTGATGACCTCTCTTGAATTGAAACTGATGGTGCAATATGAGACAAGGAAGTGCAAGGTATATGATGAAAAAAGAGTGGAGTTGGACTCAAGGGAGGATACGATTGGAAACCTGCTTCAGTGGACTGCATTCCAGTGCAGGTACGAGGGCGAATGAGCAGCTAGGATCGCCGCATGGTGTGCATGAGGACTTGACTACGGGCCATTCGGGCTGGATGGGCTGGAGGGGGGTACGAGAATACTTACCTGGCGGATTACTGCAGACTAGTGAGCACGGCGGGCGCCTGTGCGATTTTGATGAGCGTGGGATGGTAAGAAAGATGGCGAGTTCTTGCGCAAGAGGTCCGGGCCAAGAGGGTCTCAGCGTGCATTAGCTCTTTCATTTCGGTCGTTTGTCTGACTCGGCCCAAACACCATGATCATCCTGATGTGTGGGGGCGATCCGAAGCGTGAGTTTCAACCAAAGAACAAGAAGTCGTGGTTGAACATGAAGTCGTCTGCAACTTGCAACCAGACTCGAAGTAGTATGGAAATACGTTCAGAACTAATCATGGGAGAAGAAACAGGCATACAACAACTGCTTAGCTTACCTCGAGCTTGATTGACTTCTGTCAAAGACTCCATGATCTTCTCCAGGTGAACTGCATGCCGGGTCGTCAGCTTGGACGATTGGTTGGTCCGTGGCGAGAAATCGGCAGCAAGACCCAGGAACGTTCGTGCTTTGCATCAGTAACGCCTGCTAAGCCCACCATACGGTCCATACTCATGCTTCCCCCAGGACACCTAGACCTGTAAGCGAAGCAAACAGACTTTTCCCGACCGTGTTCGAACTGTTTGGTCATGAGGTTGTCATGCAATCTCCCTCATCAACCGCCTAGTATGTCCTACCATGGACATTGGAATGACCAGATATGAGGAAGGGTCATGGGCTTGCATGTCTTGGTTGGGATGCCATCATGACCATACCTAGACGGGAAAGGCGTGAGGGCTGAGAGAGAAGGATTGAAGAGGGGGCAAGCAGCAGCAGAGCAGCTCACAAGCAGATCTCACCTAGAGTCGTGACGATGCTAGCGGGTCCGCTAAGGCAGATCTCCACTTTGCGATGTTTCGAAAATTGGGGAAAGCTCTATTCATCACCCTGAACGGAAGAGATACGGATAACAAAGTCGACTGATAAGCATTGATGGTTACGTCTCTTTTCGAAATTGAGGCTTGAAAATGTGATATTCGTGTGATGGACTGACTCCTGTAGCTTGAGGGATCGACATGAGGAAAACTTTGCAACGAGGCCGTGCACCGACGACAACTCCGTCTTCCCAAGCCCAGTCCAAGGCGTCATTTCGTGCGACGCTCTTCTGCATCTCTCCGGAGCATCCTTGTCCTCTCATGCACCTTGCTGCACCCTTCCATCGCGCGCCATTCAGCTGGGATTTGCCTCTGGCATCGGCTTAATGGCTGTCTGATCTCTTCCTCCACATCTGCAAGGAGACGGCATGGAAATTATCTGCTCGGCATCGTCCGTCGATGATCGACAGCGCTGTACATCCCGTCTATAATTTGAGGAATGACTCGCTATGCTTTGGCTCACTTTAGGTAGGGGCCATTGCTTGGAGGTCTGCTTAAGCATACAGGATGCGGCTGAGAACGTCAGGCCATCTCTGCAGCAGAAAGTCACTCCAATCTCCTCGCCAGGCAACTATACCGTCCGGACGGACGAGGACTGCGCCATTTGGGGTGACATCGCACTGTTTCTGCCATTGTCCAACAATGTCCTGCCATCCGCCAGATCCGATGACTACTACCTGTACGGATTCTCCGCCTAGCCGCTGCCATGTAGGGCTGCCCGCAAGTAACAACAACTTGCTCAAAAGGTAGGAAGTCTCTCACTGCTACTTTCTTACCATCTTTCTCCAGCCAAGCATGAGGTAGGTGGTGTCCAGGCAAGGTGCACGGATGGTAATACTCAAAGTCAAACGAGCCATCCTCGCGAACCTGTTCTGCATGCCTAGAATGCATTGCATCGCCCCAAAAATCGGCGGAAGGATAGAACCAACCGACTTCCGTACCTGGGGCTTGAACTCTGTATCTAGCGTCTTCTGTGCCTGCTGCACGGCTTCTCTCTTGGCCAGGTAATCAGGATGTTTCGGATCGAAGAACGGAGCAATGGCCGCAATATTCTCCTGCATCGATGCTGTCGGACACATGCCCAATGCTTTGTCAACTTCTAGCGAATGAGATCGAAGGTTGTGCAGACTCGACGCCGATACCGACTTTCCAATCGGGCGACGCTCTGTATCATAACTGTCAAGGAGGCTATCATATCAGCCCGCATCCTGCAGGGCGAGCTCCAATTTCCAGACTAGATTTTGTACATCCTGGACGCCCGTGTTCATACCTAACGCACCCCAAGAAGGGATCCGGTGGGCAGCATCTCCGGCAAGAAAGATTCTACCATGCCTGTACTTTGCTGCTGAGATAGCGTTCACATTCCAGTGGCTGAGCGATATGACATCAATTGGAAGATCAGGTATTTTCAAGGTCGTTCGCATGCGGTGAATTATCGTTGCTTGATCGAAAGGTACTGGGTCTGTCGCTATCAAAGCACAAGCGAAAACCCACTCTTGCGACTCTGGAGAATGCTCGTCCCATGGCCAGGGACTGATCTGATACAAGAAGCCCGTCTTCGTACTGCCACCCATCTCGGGGCTGGTGAACCATGTCAGGAAATTCCTATTGTCTGGATGAAGTTTCCGCAATGGGCTGCGGACATAGGCCGTGGTCATATGGAAGACGTCTTTCTCCCCTTCCCATACGATACCGAGCCTGTCAGTAATACTTCGACCACCATCAGCCGCAATTACATAGCGCGCCAGTACCTCCGCCGTCTCTGCGCCATATGTATTTGTTGGCTTGACCCGCAAATGTGCATAGTCGGCTTCGTCCTTGACATCTACCACTTCCATACCGTACTTGACACCTTCTGGGTTGAGCTTCTTTGCACGTCGAGAAATGATGGGCTCCCGGCGAATCTGTGGCAATATGGCATATTGTGACGGGCTATAGGTCTTATATTCAGCTTCGTACTGCCTCAGTCCCCAAGCATCTCGAGAATATATTTCTCTACCAGAAGATCCAATATCAGTGTACCAGGCAGTTCGTCCAGCAATCTCGCGCGGTGCAGCTACCTTGTACAGCCTCGTCTTCAATGCCCATGATTCGAAAAACCTCCATCGTTCTCTGGTTAATGCCGCATGCTTTCGGATGAATCGAAGTTCCATTGTGGCGCTCGAAAAGTACATGCTTGATCCCATGCAGGGAAAGCAAAATAGATGCTGTCAGGCCTACTGGGCCACCCCAATGATAGCTACCGGATGTTTTCCCTGATCCTTGGACATACCTGTTGATTAGCAGAAGTGAAGGAGTTTAGTTGCCGTACTGTGCTCTCGCAACACTCACGAGACCGAAACCCAAGCAATGTGGGACTTGTAAACACTTGCCGCGGGGTAAACCTGGTTTGCCCGCCCAGCTGCGACATCAAGACCCTTGCGTCAGCCCATCGCATACTGTCATTGTAGTTGTATGCGTTGCCATAGGCAGTCACTGTCACGACTAATATAGGAACGCTCGACCAGGAACGGTTGAATGCGTGGCCGCATCTGTAAAGCGAGCAAGTCATCGCTCAGTAGCGGGTTTCCAGGGGTTCAGACCCTGGTTTTAAACGACTTGTTTTGAATTTTGCTCCACCATGAGAGGTTCTTCCCTCTCCACAATATCGCCTTCGCAGGCCATCCTAGGTGCTGGAATCAGAACGATTCTCATCTCAGACCTGGTATGCCCTTCGCCGACTCACATCACTGTACAGAGACAATCTAGCACTATCAAGCTTAGGAACCTCGAATCAGCTAGCCCCAGTCTTGGGTAAGGACCTTCGTCTCGTTCAAGGCTTCAGATTCGCAAAAGTACACAAACTCGCCACCTCCTTTCCGGACTTGCCTGAGGGTCTGCTCTATACTTTCGATCTCGCGTCCCTGATAGACGACTGCAAAACGAACGGCAAAACGATTTGCGCCCGCCGGGAATCGAACCCGGGGCCCAAGTACGTCTGATGGGAAACTTGGATTTTACCTAGCATGGTGTTAGGTTGAGGTGATCGAGACATACAGGTGGAGAGAACTGACCACTAAACCACAGGCGCAATGTGGTGACAAACAAGAGATGCAGGCGGTCAGATTACAATATGAATGTGGACGTATTGGTACAATTAAACTACACCGAATCTAGCGTCGATAGGGGGGAGTTTTAGGCCGAAGCATTTTTACAGCAGTCGCAAGGTAAACAAATCGGTCAAGCTGAAGCACCTGTGCAGAGCATGACCATCCTATGCATGTAGCCGCATATCCAATTACCAATGGCATGAGTCAAGCGGTCGGCGTTCATCCGGATTGTTCATCCCCCAATCCAGAATGTCGCACCACCTCCCACGCTTAGAGATACGCGATAGCGCTAAGGGATGTTCGGCCTGCAGCTTCCTTGAACGTGGGCTAGATGCAGAATCGCAATGCCAGCTAGCGACCACAGCCAAGCTACGTATCAGACTGTATCCGATATTAATCGACAAGTCTACTCTCAACCTCATCTCAACAGTCTTGCAATTTCACTTCAGATCTCTAAGCGATGCGTACTCCTCAAGATCTTAGCCATGGAGCTTGGCAGCAATAGTGCAGCCACCACACTAACCAACAGTCCGGATGGCTAGCAATACGCAAGCAGTCTGGCGTGCCCGACTCCGCCGTGCCGCCCTTGTACGGGTACGCAGCCATCTCAGACGCCGCCGCTGTCGAATTGCACTAAACCCCGCATTTCAGGCCTTAGCTTCAATAGCTGCAGACACCCCCTTTTGATAGTAGCTCCGTCTAGGCCGTCCGCTATGATGCACAGACGGTTGCGTGACTCTGCCGGAACCCGAACCTCTCATAGCCGACCAAAGTCAGATAATGCATCTTAGTGCGCTGCCCCCGTGTACTGCCAGGCGCCACTTGCGGGAGAGGCATACGTAGTCTCAGCATAGGCAATGGGAAGACTCCAGCGATAAGCCTAAGTGGGTCAGGCACGCCGCGGCATACTTGCCAGCAACGTGGCTGCTCACTGCTTCCTCTGACGTTTGCGTGCTGGTTTAGGAGCTTCCGAGCGACCATCTCCTGTGGTAGGTCGAGGCCTTGATAGGCTTCCCTGCCACTCGCCAACCTCAACCTCAGACGTCTCATTATTCCATCGCACGATCGCCTCGCTACTGTCGGGCCTCTGACGGAGCCACTTTGCCGCTATCTGTCCAGTCTTTGCCCTTATGGCACTCACTCCATGCTTTTGTTTCAAGCTCATGGAGTGATCGGCGCCATGAACCACAACAGACCATGATTTGGCTTTCATCTTCCCCCTGACCTCGAGAAGCTTTCCCAGGTTGCACATCTTGTCCCCATCACCTGTGACAAAGAGAACGTCGATATTGTCAGGTATATTTAGAAGGATGTCCTCCCGCGAATCTCCACCACGCTCGCTCGTCATAGGGAACGAGACCAGGATCAATGCCTGTATACGTTCTGAGTGGTCTGTGGCTGTGATGGTCGCTGCTCGTGCTCCCATGGATCTCCCGCCCAATGCAGTAGCACCTTCCTCACTCTCCGAAACCGCTTTGAAGCACTTGACTCTGTTCTGCAAGTTCATGGTCCCTTGGAAGCACAAAACCGTACTGATGGATGCGAATCCTCGAGCAAACTCCGCTGTTGCTGGATTGGCGATACCACCACCCGCTCCATGTGTGAATATCAGGGAAGGATCACCAGCGTCTCCATTTAGATTTGGTCCAGCGTATTTTTGACATATGATGAACTTCTCGCCAAAAGGTAACTTGAAAGTGTCGGAATCCTGATCCTTACCTTCACTACCATTTAACGGCCATCCACCATTCATGCCTCCAAGTACTGACTTAGTCAAGTCGACTACTTCGTTGTCCTCATCTTCGTTGCCATGCTGCGAGTCACTCGCAGGGAGCGCCCTTTTATTCCGTCGAGGAGGCATCAGTAGTTGAGAAGTGTCTTGGTCACTTCAAAGCTACCACGTGGTCGTTGCAGCTACCTGTATCTTTGGTGTGTCAAGATCAATACTGTTGAAGGAGCCTCGTCCAGTATTCGTACATGTCGATGACATCACCGTTTCGGTAGCGTAAGTAGCAACTTACTCAGCCTCAAACACGGCCTGATTTCTTTGTATAATCAATAGCTCCTTTGCACCCACACTCCCAAAACTCATTGTCGAAGCGCCGCAATATTTCACGTCAATTGCTGGCAGCGTTAGGTGCAAGTACTCGTATTCAGCACCGTGGCTTGTGTGGACCTGCACGACCACATAATCCAGGGTCAACGGTGTCCAATCGGTACCTGCTTGACAGGGTCTGAGACACTATTCTATTACTGCTTTTGGTAAAGAGTGTACTTGCTTATGCCCTTTCAGTTGAAATAAGCTGTTGTTTAGTGGGCCTGCGACCAATGTTGTAAGTTCTAAATTGTCTTTTACGCTTTTCGGTAACCAGTGCGGATGCCATGAGTCGCTGTGAATATCTTCGAGAGAAGTGACCACAGTATAAGGATATGAAGGAATGTTTTACTGTATCAAGGAAAATCTAATACTTGGGCTCTATTCCTCTACGATTATGGCGACTCTCGGTCTTTTCACCACAGCTGTAGTAACGTTTCTACTTTACTCAATCTTGAAATATGTGCATCGAATGACACTACATCCCCTGGCTCGTTTTCCAGGACCATTTCTAGGCCGCATAACCAACCTGTGGGCGATCTCCTATGATGTACCGGGATCCGATTCGCTCATCAAGCGTTTGCATAAGCTACATACGAAGTATGGACCTATCGTCCGTATCAGACCAGACGAAATACATATCTGGGACTGGGATGCCTATCAGACAGTCTTCAAAAGCAGTAAATTCACGAAAGACCCTGCTTTGTACAATGCACCTCAAGTTGCAGGGAGTATCCTCAATGTCCTCGATGCTAAGCAGGTCAAGCCCCACCGCGACCTGTATACACCCTACTTTAACAAGGCCGCCATCAACTCATTAGAGAACCTCATCCATGAGAAACTCTCTATATTTCTGGACAAGCTTGAAAAGGCGGCGACAGAGGCCACGAGTGTCAAGATGAACGTCGGGTACAGCTGCTTATTCGCAGATGTAGTCATGTACTACTGCTATCGGAAAGATCTTGGAGCGCTGAAGTCGCCAGACTTCGGTCTGCCACTAATACATCATATGGAACAATTCGCTCCTATGGTGCCTTTCCTCAACTACTTTCCTGTTGTGGGGACCGTGCTGTTCATGTTTATACAGCTACTGCCAGCGAAGCTGCAGCGGAAGTTCTTCCCCCAGGCGGCAAGCATGGGCGACATGGTCAGGGTATGAGTCGTGCCAATGCAGTAATCATCTTGTGCTGATGATACTATCAGGAGTGTCACGCGCGGGTCAATGAACTCGCGACGTTGGGGGAGAAAGTAGAGTCAGATTCAATCTTCGGCGCTGCATTGAATCCTGCGCCAGGTCAATATGTCGCGTCTCTTCCGGAATTATCCGCCGATGCCGTGCTCTTCTTCCTGGCTGGGACAGATACATCCGCCAACACACTTACTGCTGGTACTTGGGGTCTCCTGCAACATCCAGAGACAATGAGGAAGCTTCAGGCTGAGCTCAAGAGCGCGATACCCGAAGTCGACCATCTGGTCACCTCGGCAGAGCTCGAGAAGTTGCCTTACCTGGTTGGTAGTTACATCCTATTAGCTGCACAGAACTGATCTTTCCAGCGAGCTGTTGTCAAGGAGAGCCTACGGATGAGCCTTGGTGCTTGCGCCAGATTGTCGAGAATCGTGCCTGCCGGAGGTGCGATCCTATGTGGACAGCATATACCAGCAGGAGTCTGTCTCATGCACTACCAGCAACGATGTGACTAACTGAAAACAGACGGCTGTGTCATTTTCAGCATATGTATACAACTATGATCCGAACATTTTCACCGATCCATTCACTTTTAGTCCGGAAAGATGGTTGGTCGAAGATACCAGCGAGCTGGACTCGAGGATGATTAGCTTCTCCAAAGGACCAAGATCATGCTTGGGAATCAAGTATGTCCGGTAGCATTCACCGATATGTTTGTGAATTGACAGGAGACAGTCTTGCAAATGCAGAAGTCATCAACGCTTTTGCCCACGTATTTCGGCGATTCGATGTGATCAATGCTGGGACGACAGAGGCAGATATGGACTTCAAGGATTGCTTTACAAGAAGGTGGAATGGACCACTGAAGGTCAAGTTTGAGAAGCTGACATGAAAGCCTTGCTGGACACAGCTCGTGATTGTCTCACAAGGTAGAAGCCGAAAAGGGGGTAGTCTGCATTACTTTACACCGGGTTGGTCATGGGTCATCTTGCGAGGCTCTGCCTGTGCTGAGACGCTCATGGAAATTAAACAGTCAATTTGAAATCGCATTCCGCATGATGTTGTGCTCCGCCACATCGTCCGTGTTCAACGTCTCCGCACTGTCCGTGCCAAGGCGGCCACCTCTTCTTCCGTTAGTGCCTCGCCGCTTCTTCTTCATGCATGACAAAGATATTCGGCCTCCCGTAGAGTCCTTCGTCTTGGCAGATGACTCGCCGGTAGCTTCATAATGGAAAGAGCGGACAGATGTCATCGGCTGAGGCGATCCCGAAGCGCCAATGCTGGGCGTCTTTGATGTCTCAGTTGAAGCCGCAGTCGCCTCCTCTCATCGCAGCCACTCACGACACTCAAACCTTACTTGCAATCGTCTGCTTGCATGATGATCAGTGGGACAACCACATGGTCCCATGTCAGTCGGCAGATCCGGGGCGCTGTCACTACCACCACCCTGGCTCAAATTTCAATGCCCAGCACTGCCAATTGCCTCCAGAACGGCATAGATCAACACCTTCTGCCCTATTCTGTATTCGCTCTTTCTTTTTTGGCAATTTCCAAAAGGCATCATGCCCGTTTTGTCAGACAAACCAAGGATAGATCTTCAATCCGCAGCGGAAGCTTCGTGGCTTGGCATTTGGTCTTGCTGCTTGCATGCTTCGGCTGACGTCGGTAGCAAGGAAGAAGGTCTTGGAAGCATTGTGCGGAAGGTATGTCTCTAAGATTGTGGTAGGCAGGTGCGTTCGGGGCCCAATCCATGCTGGATGGTATAAGTAAGATCTCCTTGCCATTCATTCCATTGCCATTCCGATATCACAAACATCAACAAACACGTCCTATCTTCACCTCAAGTATCTCAACACTTGTCGCTAGCTACTCCTGTCGCTTGCTACTCCTATCAACAACATGAAGTTCTCCGCAGCCACTATCGTCTCTTTGGCAGCTGTTGCCGCTGCACTGCCCACCGATCCCAAGGGTGCGTCTGCCTAATTGCCCGAAAATGATATCCACTAACATTACATAGGTGTCGACTATAGCAAGGTCGACTACTCAAAGGTCGATTGGAACAAGATCGACTGGACCAAGGTCGCCTACCCACCCGGCACAGGCGCCAACCTTCCTTCGTACCCCCCTGGTACTGGCGAGAATTTGCCATCCTACCCTCCTGGCACCGGCAGCAGCCCAGGCAAGCCCTCCGTCGGCTCTCCATTCACCTTCACCTCCTATTACGAAGTCAAAGCCACGCCTGACCAAGTCGTCAACGGTACCACCCCTACAGGCGGTCTCGCCGGCGCATCAGGCCTGTACAAGCTAGCCTTCAACTCGGCCGAGAACGTTGTCTGCTATAACATCACACTCTACGCTTTCAACGACAACTACGTCTCCCCTGCCGTGACGGCGACCCACGTCCACGAAGCCGCCCGCGGTGCTTCCGGTCCTCCCCGCATCGCTTTTCCCAACCCAGTCGACATCGGCAGCGGACTGAGGCGAAGCATCGGCTGCATTCAGGGACCATTTAGGACCGGCATCAATGGCACTGATGGTCAGGATACCGGCAATGGCTTTACCGTCTCCAGGATCGAGGCGAACCCGGCGGGCTTCTTCGCTGACGTGCACTCCAGCCGCGCTGTGCCTGGTGCTGTCAGGGGCCAGTTGGCGTAGATGATGCTTTGACGGAGTGTACCCGGAGAGTAATGAGGTGGTGTTTTCATGATGATATGGCCTATCGCCACCTTGTATATTAGTTTTCAGTGCTGCCCTTGTGGCCGCGGTTGTCAGAGTAGTGCTTAATTCATATATCTCCTATTATCTGTCAACGGATCTCCCTTCCTTGAAATTTGCCGTTTGACCAGTTCGGGCCTGGAGTAGCTACAGGCTTCGGCTGAATCATAAATTGTTCACAGGTGCAGCCGGCAGATAGTTACGCTCAAGGTATTCAACGCGTTTGCATCCTTGAGGGAAGGCGTACCTAGCCATGGCAAAACCTCCAGTGGTCAGCAGAACAATGTGACAAGTACCAACATGATTCTACCAGTGCTGGATCTATTCAGCATCGTTGGCTCTAACCACGTCCATGCTCACGGTCTTTTCCATGGCAGTAAGTCGATGGCTCCTCCCACATGCGCGATCTCACTGGCTCATGTGCAGGTTTGCGTCTGCAAAGTGTGCACGCTAAGCTCCACACGTCGATAGACACCTATTCGATTGCAGAGCTTAGATCCGTATGTGATGAGCCCGAGATGGAACTCGTGTCCCGCAACCTCTCCCTGTCAACGTACCACCGTACGCGGTGTTAGCCATGTGCTTTGAAAAGCAAGCCGAGCAGTTCGACATCCGTAGTGCGTTGCCTGCGTCGCTTGTTGGGTCCAGTAGAGCATTTCGACGTCCAAGAGAAGAGCACCTAGGCAGGTACTGCTCACTTGCTTGCGATAGGCGACTGCCGGAGATCTTCCATGCTCCAGAGAAGCCTATTCTATACCCCACCGATTTCTGGTGGCTTGGCAGACGATTTGAGACATCTTTGGCATGCAAGCGGCGTTCCGCAAGTACGAGGCGCTGACGAGATCATTGCTCAGCAAATCTGATGTGCTCGGACCAGACACGTTTCCAGAAGAGTGGAGGACGCAATGGGATCTGCCTCGTTCACAAGGCATCGATGATGGCTACTCGCCACGAGGAAGTTGTCTTCCAGTGCGGAATGCCTGACCTCTGCCGGACGTGGCAAGCCAACATTTCATCCAGAAGCACACATGTGACCATGGGGCAGTGACACTAGAGTCTGACAAGGCAAAGGCTTTTCATGCGATGATACGATCCATGCTGGCTATGGACCTGAAGCAGCGGCACACGGCTGAAGAAGTCCTCCGCTCCGAGTAGATGGTGAAATGGGCTTT
This sequence comes from Elsinoe perseae, assembly GCA_029448695.1. Classification (NCBI taxonomy): domain Eukaryota; kingdom Fungi; phylum Ascomycota; class Dothideomycetes; order Myriangiales; family Elsinoaceae; genus Elsinoe; species Elsinoe perseae. The sequence goes on from JARDAA010000163.1 coordinate 89,849, forward strand.
GCCGGAGTTGACACGGTACCATCTCAATCGATACTTCCAACACTGGAAATCACTCGCGACGATAATCGTGCCGTGAGGACGAGATGAGATATGGTTCAGGCAGGACTAAGGCGACCTGCGTTCATGTATGGGGAGTGGTGGTTTCAAAACCAATCCAGAAATGAACCTCTACTTCTAGGTATGCGTCGTCAGGGCGGGACGGCAGCTTTGCTGTGAAATACTGTCATATGCTGTGATACCCGATCTTGGCGAGTTACGAAGAACGTCAGGCAGGTGTGGTAGCGCGGTCAATAATTTGCATTATGACTCTTCGGGTACTGGTGGATGGCTATTAGGGACCGACCCTCGAAGGCCCAACCCCGGTTGATCCCTCGGAGGCGGACTGATAACGCTCCCGCTGCGCTGGCTGGCTGCTATACTGCCTCGTCTGCTCGTAGCTCTGCTGCCTCCACCTGCTTCGGCTTCTCGTTCTAAGAAGTCGGACCACAATTCTGCTAGCGATTCTCGGCTTTGACCGCTCGGGTTATCGATATAATCTGTTGACAACGAGGGTGTGCTAGGTGTTCTTCTGAAGGGTGAGAGTGGTACCCTGAGCTGGGCATTGGATGCACCGGGTCTAGAGAGACCCGCCTGCTCTCTTTGTTCTGGAATTTTCAGCATTGAGTTCAACAACAAGGACAATCAACATACCATCGCTCCAGCCAAGCAGTGCGGCTATGAGCTGCAGGATCTGGAACTTCTTCGGATCGCTTCTGTCCAGAGCGAGGAAATGCAGGAAGTGGTTGGTGACAATCTGCCTGTCTACATTGTCTTCTGGTTTGCCGCGTTTCAAGAAGCGAAGAGCTTTTGTTAGATGATCGTTGAGAATGACAGCCTCGTGTCGAAGCTTCCCGATGAGGAGATTTTTCTCTTTCACCTCCTTTTCAAACGGTAATGCTCGCTCGAGCTCTTTTCGTGTGGTCTCCAGCTGCCCTGCTGCTTCACTCGCCCGCTTTGCAGCTTCGTCAGCTTGCTTCTTCAGTGCCTCCAGTTTTGCTTCCGAGGCTTCTACAGTGTCGCGAAGTTCTTGTTTCCGGGCTGTTCGGCTGTCAGTCTCTGCAGCAGCCAGTCGAGTAGCAAATACATACCGTCTTGGATCTCTTGAAGGGCTCGTTGTAGTCCTTCGACGGTGTTGTTTAGGACATCTCTTTCATTTGTCGCCCGCTCGTATGCTTCCCTATGTGACATTACCTGGTCTTCCAATTCACCAACCTTTTCGCCTAGCGATTCTCGAAGCGAGCGCTCCTCCATAGCCAACACCTCCCAGTCTTGCATAGCTTGCTTTGCGTTTTCGAATTCCTCCTTGGCATAGGCCAACTGCGAATTCAGCTCATCCCTTTCCTTCGACCAATTCGTGGTGGACAAATTTGATCTGCTTCGTATCGAGTCCATCTCGGACTTTTGCGAATTGAGTTCGTTTTGTAGCTTCGCGATCGTGTCTTGCTTGTCGTTTTGTGCTTTGCGGAGATCCGAGTTCTTCTGCTCCAGTTCTTCTATTTGTGTTCGTGCCAGCGATAATTCTTCCTAGACGTATGTCAATTCCTGGCCACTGATGTTCTCCGAGACAGCATACAGCATCCGCCTTTAGTCGTTCGCCTAATTGCGATCTTATCGTATTCACTCTCCCTAATAATGTCTGATATTGCGAGTCGGCCTTCTCTTTTGCAGCCTCTGCCTCTTCCTTCTCTTCCCGTACTGACGCAAGCTCTTCCTCATGCTTGGTCTGGATGCTCTCCAGAGACTTTCGTAGCTCTGAGACTTCTGCACGCAATGTATCTCGCTCTCGCTCCGCAGCATCAAGTCTGGCGGTCACGTCGTCCCCAGGAGCCGTCTTCGCGGCATGATCGCCATTACGGACGGGCAGGTCTTGCAATGTCCCGTCAAGCGGCTGCTCTGTAACTGGTTCGACGACCGAAGCGCTCTGTGCAATGTCAACGGGAGCTCTCAAGCTCTCTAGGCATCACCCACTCTCGACGCATCCACTTCCTCCTCCCCATCGTCCTCTGGGTCCTCGTCCTCTACGGGTCCATTGATCGAGTCGGTTACCTGTGCTGTATCTTCGGCATTGGTGTTCTTGTCCGTGCCTTTCTTCTTATTCTTCCGCTTCTTCTTGGAAGCTATAGATGTGACGCGTCAGCCATATCCAACACCGGGTCGCCGCATGAGGTATTCCTTCAATGGTTAGACATACCTGACTTTGAACCCGTCTCTGAATCCGCATTGGGCGCCATGATGACTATTCGACCTCCTAGTCAATCACTCGAAGGATTCGTGAATCAATGGACTCGACAATATCCAACCGGAAATAGCACACGTAGCTTCAGTTTCACATGGCTGGAGCCGCAAGTAAGGATCAGGGCACATCCCCCACAATCGCTGTTCCGACGGGAGAATCCTCGACAAGCGAACGAATCAAGGAGAAGGTGATCCACATCACAACCACGACCTCTTCCCTGATGTCACCTCTTGCAGAACCATCTGAATTTGGAATACTCAAATCACGAATGGGATGTCAATCCATCCGCTTGACCGGGAGCTATTGTAGATCATCAACCGTTCCGGGGACTTGGAGCAATTCTTGGGATGGCCACACCTGTAGCTTGCGACGGGGTTCATAACGTCTAGACCCTCGGAAAACCTTCACTTAGCTGTGTTGCATCTATGTGACGCTGTTTAGGTTTGTACTAAATCTCATTCTGTGGCAAGGAGCTCTGGTAAGATATATCCCCGCTTGATCTCAAAGATTTTGTAGTTCTTGCTTTTCCTGTTCTCTTAGCATCACCAAAGTGTGAAACAATACATACCTCATGGCAGCGGCAGCAGTTGACAATTCCGCGAGCTACTCGGTCCTCCCTGCAGGCCCGCAGGAGCCAAATACCAATTCCAAGCTCAGCGACCTGGGAAGTCGCAAGTACATCCGCTGGGACACGCCCGGTGTCGAGAAGGTCCCTCCAGGCGAAGAGCAGCACATTCAGGCCGTGGCAGATCAGATCAATCTTATCCAGCGCACGCACTACAATAAGACTCGCCATGCATACGGAGGCACGCATGCCCGCACGCAGGGCGTTGTGAAAGGTACATTCGTAGTCAAGGATGACCTTCCACCACACTTGAAGCAGACCGAGCTGTTTTCCAACGGAGGCAGCTACCCAGCAGTCTGCCGATACTCCACGGAGCCCGGCGACCCAGGTCAAGACGATCGCATTCCTAATCCTCGTGGCTTCGCCATGAAGCTCTTCAATGTCAAGGGAGATATGTACGATGCCGGCAAGGACTTCCCCACACAAGACATCGAGTTCAATTCCACTCCTGCACTCGACCTTGCGGACGCCAAAACGACCAAAGAGATTATCGGTCTGCGCATCGAGCATGGCGGCAACAAAGACGAGCTTTACAAGCACCTGGAAGCGCGTGACGATACCGACCTCCAAAAGGGCCGGGACCAAGTCCGCAACACTCACCTCTCCTCCACCCGTCAGTACTCTCAGACCGCCTACCGCTTCGGCGACTACGTGATCAAGTATTGCCTCGTCCCTTCGACGGAAACACAGCGCAAGCTCTTCGAGGAGACCGTCAGACCGGAGCACGGCGACGACATTCTGCATCGCTGGCTCAAGGACTTCCACGCACAGCACGACGCCGAGTACCTCTTCCAGGTCCAACTACTGGAGAATCTCGACGAGCAGCCTGTCGAGTACGCCGGCACGCCCTGGGACCCAGAGAAGTACCCATGGCAGACGGTCGCGACGCTCAAGATCCCAAAGCAGAACAGCTTCGACTTTGAGCGAAAGGCTTTCTGGGAAGACCATATGCGCGTAGACCCATGGCATGGGCTAAAGAGCTTGCAGCCATTAGGTGGTGCGAACAGGTTGCGGAGAGTGGTGTATCCTGCGAGTGCGAAATTGAGGAGGGAGTTGAACGGACGCAAGGAGATCAACGTGAAGAGCATTGACGAGATACCAAATTAAGGCGAGTAGGCAAGTGAGCGCAAGATCGTGTATAGTCCAGAATGTGCCCGTTGAGGACACTGTTCATATCGCATCTACTCTACAGCAATCTATCTGACTTCACATCTCCTTCGACATCATCTACTGATTTTCTGATTTGATCCGACCCTTGACGCCATACATTTCCAAAACGCTCGTTGAGGCGCGCACAGAACGCAGCATAACACCATCGTCATGATCATCGACGTACGCCAGCCCCGCTCAAGAAGTCTGCAACGACACCTGACCAACTCCGCTCTCCACCTCCTCAACCGCCGTCCCAGCTTTGGGATCACTCTCCTTCCCGCCCTTCTCCGCTGTCTCAACGCCCTTCCCAGCTTCAGCCTTCTTCGCCTTCTTTCTCTCCTTGTCGGCTCTGCGCGCCGCAGCTTTCGCTTCCTTCTCCGCCTTCGCCTTCCTCGCTTCCTCACCCCCGAACATCTCGCGCCACTCCTTCTCCTTCTCCGGCTTGATCTGGCTGAAAAGGTACTTTGCCTGTCCGATCTTGTGGCCGGGCTTGATGCTGTCTCCGTCCCATTTCTCAGGGATGAAGAGCTCGTCGCTGTTCAGTTGCTCGAGAATGCTGCGCGATGTGGCGGGCATGTATGGTGCCCAGACGGAAGCGAGTAGGTGGACGTGATTCAGCGCGAGACCGACGACAGCGGCGCAGCGGTCGGGCTGCTCTTTCGCGAGGGCGTTGTCGAGTTTGTTGTGTTGCAGGAGACGGTTCCCGAGGTAGGAGAGATGAAGAGCGGTCGCGAGACCTTGGCGGAGCTTGACGGCTTCCATCTCCTCTTCGTACTTCTGGAGGGTCTCGTTGACGTCTTTTTTGTGTTGGGCGAGTTGGCCGTCTTCGTCGGCGTATTTGGTGTAGTCTGGCACAACGCTGTCGTAGTTGGCGCTGTTGACAAACTTGATCACGCGGTTGACGAAGTTGCCGAAGTTCTTGAGAAGCTCGTTATTGTTTCCGGCGATGAAGCCGTCCCACTCAAATTCGGTATCGCCAGTTTCTGGCCGATGAGAGAGGAGATAGTATCGCCATACATCAGCTGGGATGCCAGTGTCTTTCGCCGAAGAGCCGAACACACCAATGCCGCGAGATTTAGAGAACTTGCCCTTTTCGTAGTTGAGGTACTCTGTCGTGGAGAGATGGTGAAGCTTGGTCCATTTGTCGCCGGTACCAATTTGTGAAGAAGGGAAGACAACGGTATGGAATGGTACATTGTCCTTGCCCATGAATTGATAGAGAGAGACATTATCAGGATCCCGCCACCACTTCTCCCATTCTTTTGTGTAGTTGGCAGTGATGCTGACGTACCCAATGCAAGCATCGAACCAGACATAAAGCACCTTATCCTCGTATCCAGGGAGAGGGACTGCGGTACCCCATTTCAGATCACGAGTGATGCCTCGGGGCTTCAGGCCCTCATTGAGCCACGACTCTGTAATGTTGATACCGTTCGATGACCATCCGCCCTTCTTGCTGCTCGCGCTCGACCAATCCTTCACCTGTTGTTCCAGCTTGTCCAGAAGCAAGAAGACATGTTTCGTTTCCCGGGCCACTGGCGCAGCTCCATCTAGCTTACATCTGGGGTTCTTGAGGTCCAGAGGATCCAGCAGATGTCCACACTTGTCGCACTGATCTCCCCGTGCATCTTCATACCCGCACAGTGGGCATGTGCCCTCCACGAATCTGTCGGCAAGAAAAGCATTGTGCTTTTCGCAGTATGGCTGTACGGTCGTTCTCTCTTCAAGATACCCATTGTTTTTCAGCTTCAAAAATATGTCTTGTGCAATATCTGTCTGTTGTTGAGTTGGCGTCCGGCCAAAGATATCGAATCCAATCTCGAACCAGTCATACACCTCTGCATGCAGCTTGTTGTACTTGTCGCATAGCTCTTGCGGTGTGAGATTTTCTTCTATCGCCTTTGTTTCCGTCGCTGTGCCGTACTCGTCTGTGCCGCACACAAACAAGGTGTTGTATCCTCGTGCTTTGCAATACCTGGCGGAGATGAGTCATTGGCACTGAATATGACCTACGAATGCAACATACCGAGCAAAGACATCTGCGGAAAGAACGCTACCGATAATGTTCCCAAGGTGTGGGACGTTATTTACATATGGCAAGGCTGATGTGACAAGTATGTTCCTCTTCCCCGGTTCTGGTAGTATTTCCTTCCTGTCCGCGGCCATGATCGCGTGCTCGTCGTGAGCTGTAGGTGCGACGACTGCGACTGTCTGAGTAGCTGCAGGTCTTCTCCAGAGAATCTGTCAAGGTTCGAGCGGCCCGTAGAACTAATTGGTCTAAAAATTTCTGATCGTCAAGAGCATACCAGTATCGCAAAGGAGCTTGAAAAGCATCGGTGTAGTGGGGTAGGCCGCGGACTCCATGACTCGCAGAGAGTGAGGCTCTAGGTCATGGAGACCCGTTTGCCGTCCTGCTCGCGCTCATGCTTCAATGCTCGCTGATCAGCATCAATCCGATTTTGCAGACGAGTTATAAGCACGACCATTGACACTATAGATATGCGACAACTGTGGTCAGCACAGCCTTTCGGCGGCGCAGTCAGCTGAACCTCGTCAATTCGTCTTGAAAACCTGCACCCGCCGCTCTGACAAGTATATAGGCGCTGTTGTGCGCTTCCCTGGACCTTTCAATTTGTTTCGTCACCTTTTGACAGCCGAGGATCATAATGAGGGGAGACTGGCCATCATATTAGTTTACCTTCGCTCACCTTGATGTCGACGCCAAATTCGATGTCGAGACGTCTGAGGCATGGGCATCAGCCATGCGAGATCTCCTGGCGGCAGAGTGCAAGGTAATAAATTGGGGTCGTGAGCTGAACAATCCTCAAAGCATCATTCTTCTTATCGGTATGACAAGGCTTGCGTCAATATGAGGCATTAGAATGACTGAACACACAACAGAATGGGCTGATATTCCACCGGCTTTACAGATAGACCGCACTACCATCATACTCGAGCGTTTGCATCCATCTATCACCCTGACGGCTAGACCAAGGAATGTCTTGCTGACCATCAACAATCTACTGCCGTCCCAGCCCTATGTGCAGGAGATTCTTCTAATCCATGGCTCAGAAGATCTTGTCAAGTCACAATTCCTTGAACACATCGATGTGCTAGCTGAGCGATGCATGGGACACTTCGGCCACGACGATCCGACCAATATAGTGTGCGCAGCTCGAGGCATCAGCTGTACCGGGCCTGCTGGTCGGGAGAGGACTATCGCCGTGCTCTGGGAGTGGCGCGATTTTGACAAGCGGCTGCTCTACGACATCCCCGGGCACGAAGACCATATCGCCCGTGAATATAGCGAGCTAATCGCGAAACCACTACAGGAGCTACGAACGCAAGGGGCGATCGTTGAATCATTCTCGGCGCATTTGGACCGGTGGCGGCCTCCTCAATTAAATCGACACGGGAAGTCTCGATGAGCTTGCGGTCCACAATAGTCAGATGAAACCCTACGCTCTATAGAGATTTCAGATCATTCTCGCCCTTCCATTAGCCCAATTGAAATCTGAAAAATACCTGTGGGAAATTGGTCAATATCAATCATTCTGAGCACTACAAGCGACTCACATCGACATGGCGAACCAAGCATACGCATCTGCTGTCCATGACGCCTGCGACGAACAGTTCTTGGCGAGATCCATGACCTGTGGCAATCCATACGTTCTTGCACATGGTATCGCATTGCCAGCTACGTCCACCGCAGGATGATCGATCGGTCCTCGAGTACACCAACTGCCATGGAAATGAGCCATTTCAAGCAGTATCACACTTAAGTCGGATGTCAAAACAACCTACAACCATCTTCATAGAGCAATATTGGAGGGAGGGATATGCGAATGCTGACTTCCAGTAGATCTCCTTCTCGTGCTGCATTCTTATTACTTGTTTAGGGCGGAATATCAATGAGCGCCGCCACAAAGTTTTATGCTATCAAGAATGGCCGTAAAACAGACAGGAGTCTTTAAATCTTCATAACAAGCGCCATGCCACATCTCAGGTGACCTGTTTCTGTACTTTTCTTTGGGCCGCAGCCAGGATCGCGAGCCGGGTGAGTCAGAGGAGGTATAGGTCTTGTCCCGTACCGGGCAGCTCCAAAAATGCGCCGAGACTCTTAAAAGTAGACATGCGATCGAGAATACATGTGTGACAGGCAATCGCAAAATCAATTTCCGAGACGTGAATGAGTGTTTTCAGACTTGACACAGCGAGCGGTTGGCGTGGGGTCGGCAGCAGACTTCATGACTCGCGGGGATACAGGCTTCAGGTCATGAAATCGCCTTGCCCCGGTCAACTGGTGATCAATTTCACTCCTATGATAGAGTACTCACCATGAAGTGCCTACATGCAGAATCGCGCCTCAATCAGCTGGGGAGCAGCCTTCAGACTCTGGCGCTCAACATTGCCACTGGTTTCCGGGATCCGTGGGACCAGCACTGGGGCTGAGTGTAGCTGAATCGCACCAAGCTATCAGCCCCAACCAAAGGCTATCATTTATACATTGGCTGGTCGCCTTTGCAGATATCATCATCATCTTCAGTCACTTCTTTCTTCTCACGCTTCCAACGAAGATGGAGGCCGATTTGCCGTCTTTCAATTACACTGTCGCGATCCTTGAGCTCAACAACGTTACCGAGATTGAGCGAGTTCCTCAATGGAATGACGCATTCCAGACGCTTGCGACAAAGGAGATTGAAGCCGTCTTGTGGAGCTACGATGTCCATACATCCAATCGGGTCATCGTACTCATCGGTATGTCTTCCGTCACACCGTGATCCATGCGCTAAACAGAGGATCTAGAGTGGCGACCGGTCGTACAGGTGGTAGATCAGATAGCACAGACGCAGACATCCTTCAGCCCCTTACAGCCTACATTTGCGTCAACAGCAGAAGTCGAGCACATCTTGCTGAGCACTCACGTGTATCTTCCTATGCAGTCGTATCTGCAGGAACTTCTTATCATCAAAGGTCATGAGAACTTGATTAAGCCTGACATCATTCACGGATTGGATTCTTTCACCTATAGATGCAAGCCGCAGATTGGCCACGATCCCGCGGTCGAACTTGCATTCTGCTCTCGGGCTATTACAGAAGTAGAGTCGAATAGCCAATCGAGAACACTCGCCGTATTGTGGGAATGGGTGGACGAGGAGAAACGTGCTCAGGCAATGTCACCCGAGCAGGACTCCTGTGGCGGTTCAACACAATACGATGACCTCATCGGATCAGTGATCCGGGATCTTGAAGCACAGGGTGTAGAACCAAGGAGCTTCTTACTCAAGTTTCGACGATGGTACTATCAAGACTCTTTGAGCAGTGGGCAAAAGTGCTGCACAATTCTTTGACACCTATTCAACCCCCCGGTGTTGGTATTTTCACCGAGAATCTGTTGTCAGCTGTGCCTTTGGACCAGTCCCACTTTGACGGATACCTGCGAAGGTGTCAGCCGATTGAACATCTTGAAACATTGAGGACTCACATCGCCACCGCAAACCAACCATAGGCATCTGCCGTTCGCGACGCTCGATCTGGATCATATTTTGCAAGATTCATGACTAGGTCAACACCATACGTCAACTCTCCGGGTTTTGGGTTGCCTTTTGCGTCAACTGCTGGGTGATCTGGTAGGTCACCGAGCTTGTCGGCATAGAAATGCGCCCTAAAAGTCCTCCATCAGTGTATTCCACTATAATTTACTGGCCACCAACTTACAGCTCATGCACCCAAGTCTGTGACAGCGACTGACGTGCTGGAGCACCAAGTCCGTCCAGTATTGCTACCGCTCTCGGGTCAATGCTCTTAGCTAGTCTTGACCAAGCGTCTTCGCACCAAGTTATCACAGCAACCCAGGACATGGTAGACGCCATAATCCCTGGCTTGTCGCAGAGGCCTACCGATTGCTGTGTCGATGACAGCAGCCAAATCAGATCGTAGCGGAAGTACCAAGCTCCATTTGGAAACCCCTGGCGAGTGATCGCTTCAACGTCAAATCAGCAGGGCACCTCTACCAACGCCTTCAGGCACTTACGCGACCCATCCTTCACCTTTCGGTCTGGATAGTAAGGATGTGCATCGTCGGGGCCGGCATACTTCCAAGCATCCTTGCCGCAGTATAGTCCTGGCGACTTATTCACATTAGCAAGGTCGGTATCCATCCCTGACTTCATCTTGCCGAAAATCTGAAACGAGATGTTAGCCAACCATGTCTCTATGAAGTGTCGGTTGGTCATACGCGCTCAACCTGTTGGAAATTGAGTTCCGACTCTGGCGCGGGGCCCCCGGTAGGCTTTATTTTGATGCCAAAGAAGGCTACAAGCTTTCTTAGAATCTGCTCTGTCCGGCTACGCAAATAGCTTACAAGTCATGGATCGCGCTTTTTTGTTCCAATCAAAGCGTGCCTGCATCGTCTTAGGATTGAGACTACGACCTGGCTGCGGTGTCGTTTTGACTGTCTGGATGGCATCCACAGCAGCGTCAATTAGCTATTGGAGATCAGTCAGTTTGGAGTTTCTACGCCTTGTCGTGTGCCCCACAAAAGGTTGTTGACGACAACGATAAGCTACGATTTACTGACGAGTGATGCTTCTTTATAGCTTGAGTCGAGCTCGGCGGCATGATCCTTGCAGCCATTTTGATCGCTGCGATAAGGGTTATACTTGTTAATTCCAAAATGGAAGAACGATTCCAAGTCGGTCTTCGCTTGCGCTTCGATCAAGAGTATTCCTAAGATTGATATGAATATCCACAAGTGGGGGGCAGGATGCGATCGCTCTCGAAGACGCATATTGTGCATGGAGGTCTTCCAGAGAAAGAGGCGAATTTGCAGGTGAGATGCGAAGAACAAATGCTATCGCGTACATCAGGATCATCACCAACGGCGGCTATGGAGACTTTATACACTCTTGCATGCTGCGGACAGATCGAGGAGTCGGACCTTTGCTGTGTGGTTGAGAGTGGCAATTCCATGCCCAGCTGGGATCCAACAGATTATGAAACAGCTGAATACCTTTTAGACGCATGGCGGTGGCGATAACACATCTCAGATGACTTTCCTTGCTCACGAGATACGATGCATGGGTTCCAAGACGCACTTGGGTTCCAGATATGCAGGGCAGTGAAGCTGGCGAGCTGAACATCTCCAAAGGCGCTCGACGTACAGCCAGCCAGTCATGAAACGATCGACCCTACGATTTAGCCGCCGAGTAGATCATGTCATTCGTCCGCAGTCATGACTGAGCCTCAGCTGTGTCAGCCGCAAATCCCCGAACCTAGTCACGTGGCAGCTCGTTGACGACGTTGCTAAATCTGTTCTCGCTGGAATCCCTGACACAGAACTCTTGACTTCAGCTTCGAAGGTCGCATGATAAGCTATGTATACACTACGACAAGGGCGCAGCGTATTTACTGCGCCGCAGCTGAGTGCTGTTGTTTCATATCTGCTTTGCTACTATCACGCCGTTGTTGTATTTCCAGTCGCCTGGCATACAGGTGAACCGATATCATAATGATATTCCCCATCTTGTCCTACTCGTATGTCCTTAGTCCTAGTCTCTGGTTTAATTGCACTTTACACCTGCTTTTCGTCGAGTGTCGCATAATGGTGCGAGCACATCTTTTCCTCCTTGCTGCAACAGCCAGGTCTGTGTTTGCAGCACCTCAGATCCCTACACCGACGCCGACCCCGACATCTGTTGTAGTTGTGACAGATGGCCCGAAAATCGTGACCTTTACTGCCTCTCGTGTCTCTGACTTCAGCAGATACGTAGACCTCTCGATGCCAACCACAATCACTATCGACAACATTGCTTCTACCATCTACAAAGGTGGCTTCATGTGGGCCGTGACTGATCGCATGAATCAGCTCCCGCCAGTTCCACCGCAATACGTGCCAACTGTGAGCTTCAATGGAGGCATCTTAGAAGTCACCGCAAGTTCAGGTACGAGCAGTTACACTAACATTGTCCAATAGCGATCTGATATCAGCCAGGGACGCCACCGCCCGTCATAACATATACCGCTTCGCAAGTCAATGACTATGCAAGCATTACGGAGAGGACTATTGTCGATGGAAAGACAGTGTTCCCTTTTGGGTGGATCTGGGTACCCGTCCCGCCACCAGGCGGCTTGCCACCACTTCTGCCGACGCCACCGCCTGAGGCGATACCACCGGAAGCTTCGAAGAAACCAGACCAGAGTGGATGCTTGACCAGTGAGACTCCGGTAGTCACAGTTGTAATCTCATATCCAACGGACTCCGACGGTGTATTTGGTACGATCACAGAAACACGAAATCCAACGTAGGTGCGGGCCCCGCTATGGGGTCCAGCGGTGAGACTGACGCACGCCGTAGCATTCAAGAACAAACCTGCGTAGCTCAGCAAACGACTACGACGTCGACGGCTAGCTTCACATTACCCAGCGTCAATGCTTACAACGGCCCCATTGATCAGTGGCCGATGCCGATAGGATCACCGAAAATCGATCCTGATGTATTGGCGTACCTTGATAGCCTCTTCGAAGAACTTGGCTTGATCGATGACGAGCCACCGGAGCCTCCCAAAGCCACATGCGCCGACAACTCCTACGAGAGGGCGGTCCCAAGCGCGGCGGCATTTGTGCAAGGTCTATCGCCTCTTTTCTGCTCGGACTGGGCCAAAAAGAATGCAGAAGAGCATGCGCAATCGTATTCGGCAAAGGATGTCACTTCGATACAAGCGAACAGTAACACACGATTGTCGAGACGTACACCACCTCCAGGGCCGCTTCGACCTGACTCTTATCCTGGCTGGAGCGTAGATTTTGATTGGAAGCCCAAGTCATCTTCTGAAGAGTGCTCAGTCGTGGAATACTGCGAGAGTACCTTATCAGCATTGCTGTCCAGGTGCCAGGGGTGAGGCTAAAGCCGATACAGCGTAGTAAGCCGCATGCTGACGTGATGTAGATTCTCATTAGCCGATGCCTATAAGGGAGGTAGCATTGAAGACGAATGTGGAACGTAAGTTGATGTATAAACATGCGAGGTATGCTGTTTGACAATGGTCGGCAGATTTTCGTACAGTTTGAAGGGCTATGAAGGGACAGAACTCACCTGCGCTTCAGTACCAGATCCTATCTGGAAGAGCTATGTTCATAGAGACGACGCTCTCGCGGCGATCGACAATTTTTGCTCAGCTCAGGATGGCAAGACGTTGCAACAGAGTGAAACTTCAACGCACATCAAAGAGAATCTCTTCTCCATCGACTTTGCCAGCCATTGTCAGAGTCGAACAGGCGGATCTTTCACAGTCAAGAAGGCGGACTGCATGAAATGGCTGGGGCAAGCAGTCGACTCCTGTGACACGGATACCAAGATGTACAAGCACGGTGGCACCGTGAAAGACATCATGAGCTGTGCGGCCTTCACAATACATCCTAACGGCTTCGACCAGTTCCTCTGTTATCCCGAAAACACCAAGCAAGGGTTTGCGGTTGACCGAGGAGTTGGCATCACGCCACAGATGGCAGAAGATGTGATCGGTCAGTTCTGCAACCGGCAAGGTGGTGGGAATAAGTACAGCCTTGATCCTGCTAAGATTCCCGATGTCACGAAGTTTGTGGACAACACCTGCACCGAAGACGGCTACGCCGACTGCACGTACTACTACAACAAGGATGGCAGCAGAGTGACTACCGCGGGACAGATTGGTGATTTGCGTCTGGTGGTGAAAGCAGCGTACTTCGACAGTCCTGCTTGTGCAGCCAAACAAGTGTACGAGATACAAGGAGAGAGGTATGTGTGTATCGTGTTTCGACCGGCATTCCCATCGATGTCTTCCCACGTGGCTGACTCCATCACAGGTGCGAAATGAACCTGAGGAAGCTCATCGGAGTCGGATCGAATGGCCAGTGTGCGGGCAGTGATCCAAATTCTTTACAGCTCGGGACATTTGTTGAAGCCGGTGGTAAAGGTTGTATCGCATGGACGATGTCAGCGCTCGCGACTCATTAGTAGCCTCAAACTTCACCATCCGCGCGGATACTATTCGAGACTATTGTATCTGCCAAACCATTACGTTTCCAACCTTTGTCGTGTTTTGCTTTGACATCCATGACCACGTGATCCGCCCCACTCGGCAAACCTTCCACTCGAAAATCCTCCCCACACAACCATCTTCGCGGCCCGCACTCCTCGTCCGTACTCATAGCCCAGCAAAATGTCACAACCCTTGCAAGATCTTGCGACAGAGCAAGGGCCAGACCCCTTCGACGCCCTCCTGACCCTCGAATCACAATACCACGCAGAAGGCTATGCTCTCGGCGTCGCGGACGGCTCCAAAGCGGGGCGTATCGAGGGGCGCATCTTCGGCATGCAGAAAGGCTTCGAGAAGTTCTCTGCCATGGGATCTCTGGCAGGGCAATGTGCGCTATGGGAAGCGCGAATGCTCATGTCAAAGACGCCTGCTGCCTCAAAAACTCCAGTCGCGGATGCCTCAACCACCGCCAACGAGGTAACGGAGACCAAAGACGGGCCAAGGATCAGCCCAATTCAGTACAACGAGCGTCTCCAGAAACACATCGCCACTCTCGCCGCACTGACCGAGGCCGCGTCCCTAGATACGCAGAATAACGAGGAAGCGGTATCGGACTTTGACGATCGACTCAAGCGAGCAGAAGGCAAAGCGAAGATCATCGCCAGCATCGTGGGCGAGTCGCAGCCAAACGCAAAGTCAGACGCGGAGAGATCCCGCAAAAAGGACGCAGGCAGCAACATGGAAGACTTTACGTTGCCGCCGAACGTCAGAGGGAAGGAGATTTGAAAGGATATCATTCTGCTGTGGTATCATCTAATCGTGAGCAACGCCTTACATGCTATTCATGCACTAGTCTACTGCCTTGACGCCGTGGATGCTGGTGGTTTGACATATGTGGAGGGAACACGCTATGTCTTTGCGCCTTCGACCGGTGCGGCTGGGGGCGGCGTGTCGACTTTCTGCTTCTTTGGGTCGCCTGGGCCGTCGACGCGAGCCGGCACATTGGTCGTCTCCGTCAGTGGCGGTCTCGCGGCCTCTGTTGGAGCAGGTCGCTTGACTGCAGAGGGCGCTTTGAACGCGCCTCTATTGGCCATCGGGCTCTGTGGCGCTGAAGGCATGCCCACCCTGCGCATTGGGTCTCCGACTGGGTTGGCGAAGTTGCTACGTAGTGCTCCGGGCACACTGGGCTTGTCTGCGATTAAAGCCTTGGATTCAGGAGCGGGCGGAAGCCCAATGTCTTGTCGCTTGACGGCATGAGACTTTGACGGATCTACGCCAGCGGTGCGTCTAATGGAAGGTGATTCTGCAAGAGGGTTGAACGGACGATCACCGCGAGCTGACCCGAATCCTTTGCCCGCTTCCGGCAAATTATTGAGATCAATCTCAGCGGGCAATTTGGGTACTGTGCCATTGGTAGTGGGAGGTACAAGAGCCTTCTGTGCCGCCACAGTTGGCCCTGACGTTTGCGGAGGCGCAGATCGCACGGTCTGTGGTAGCGGTTGTCGCTGAGCATTCGGCGGCGCTGCTGGGCCATTTGACAGCCCATTCTGCAGGTTGGGAGGTGGCCGCATGGCTTCCTGACCAGGCCGGGTGGTGTGTGCATGCTGAGGACCAGGTGGCCTCGGCACTGCTCGCTGTACGTCCGAAGCAGATTGCACCCTCTCGATTGGCCGTCTAGGCGTCTGCATCGTAGTCGAGTCGTCTTCTGCGGTAGAGTTCTCTAGCCTGACCTCATCGGGATGTGTAAAGTCCATCTCTTCAAATAGATTGCCCCCAAATTCATCCTCCCCGTACTCGGTGCTCCTCTCTGTCCTCAATGAAATTGCTGAACGGTCGCTCCTCATTCTGATTCGCTCCACCTTGCTCGCATCACTTTCCACCTCCTTCTTCGGTGCATGATCCGGATGTCTATGCAGGTTGCTCTCATCAAACTTGACGGGCGGCACCTTGATCTTGCTGACCTTCGCCAAGTAGTCCTTGTCGTAGAGACAGTTGCCTAACACTTTCCCAAAGTTTCTCAGTGCTCGCTTCAATCCATCTGTGGCTCCCTCTTTCTTCGCTTTCTCGAATGCTATTCCCTTACCCTTGCAATTCTCTATCCGTCCATACCCAATGTCCTCATGGTACATTCCATCTTTCAGCGTCACCCTCACTATCACCGAAAGTCCTAGATCAACCTTTCCAGAGTTCGGGTTCTCGTCCACAAAGTCGACTTGCACCTGCTGTATCGAAGACGACCAGCCATTGAACCCAAAGACCTCGTTCGCGAGATTGATGACCTTCTCCCCGGCGATGTAATGTACTTGCCCTCCGCCCTGACCCTGTCGCTTTGAGATGTACTCGGGACCAAGCTGCTTGTCTAGACGTGCCTGGAGCGTTGCGATTTCCGTCGCGGTGTATGCGCTTATGCGACGCGGACCTTCGTCGAACGGATTGTCAATGCCGTGTGCCTGACGTTTGAACTCTTGCTGGCTGTACAAGGTTAGATGCAGTAAGGCGAGAACTTGGAGACACTCACTCAGGCATGGCGCAGCATGACAGTGAAATGCAGGGTTGGGTTGAGGTTCAGAGTGAAGTCCGGGTTCGCGAGGCGGCGAAAGTGTTAGCTGTGTGGAGGCCTGGTGTGACGCGACTGAGCTGTCGAACACACGCGGGCGCAGAAAGTAGACGCCACAATGTCAAGCCACAGGAGAATGGCAAAACACGAGCGCACGTGATCCTTAAAATTTGGTGAAGTCGATAGACTGCATTTACCCAGAACATCACTCCCGCCATGCATCGTCACCAAAAAGTTCAACCTCATGATCATTGGATCATTTATCTATACATGATAGTCTACCAGATACCTCTCTGACAACCCACTCCTTCACGCCATGCTGATCGTGTTCATGCACCGGAGACCACGTTGAGAACACCTCCGTCAACCGCAATGATCTGGCCATTGACGTATTCGTTCTTCGCCAAATACATCACAGTCATGCCCATCTCGAAGTCGCTTCCACCACGCTCCAATGGTACATGACCCTTTTCGGCAACCTTTTCTGGCTCGAGATCACTCTTTTGCCTGTCGTCGCTAGTCTTCGTAGTCATCTCCGATGGGAAGTAGCCGGGAGCTATCGAGTTGACTCTGATGCCAGCCTTCTGGAACTCCGCGCTCATCAACTTGGTGAGATGGATGGTACCGCCTTTGGAGGCATTGTAGGCAAAATGACCTTGAGCGTGACGCATGATGCCGGACATGCTCGAGATGGTGACAACGGATGGACCAAATCGTGATAGAGGCCCGACAGGCTTCATTCCTGCTTGCAAGAGTGGGAGGAAGGCGACGGTAGTGAAGTAGACAGAGGTAACATTGGTGCGGAAGGTATCGTCCCAGTCCTGGACAGATTCACCATTCCACAAGGTATCCTTCAGCTTCTCTGCATCTTCATGCTCTGGCGGAGCCTTGGGACTAGAAGTGCCCGCGTTGCAGACTTCATTTGATTAGCAGAGGCACACGACGGTGGATTCGAGGGCCTGAGACTTACCGAGCAGGTTGATATACTTCTCGCGCTTCTGCAGCTCCTTCACGCAGTTCTCAAGATCATCTTTGCTTGTCACGTCGGTGGTTGTAAGACTGCAAGGTATAAGTACTATTCTGCATCCTGGATGAAGCTGCTTACGGAATGATCTGACCGCCATCGGGATCATGAGTCTTTGCGGCATTTTCCAATGCTTCAGAGCCTTGAACGAATGAGTTTCGGTGAAGCCAAAGATATCCAAAATATACTTACGTCGGCCAGTGATGTAGACCTTGGCACCTGAGATCGTCAGTCACTAGCTCTAGTGGTATGCTACTTGACTAACCATTTGCTGCGAGTGCCTGCGTACACATGAGTCCAATGCCGGTGCCTACATGATCGTCAGCGAATGACAAGTCGCAATCGAGAAATTCGCTTACCACCACCAGTGACTACAGCTACATAGTCCTTGAAGTTGTAGATGTTCTTGGCATCAAATTGATGAGTCTCCGCCATGATGATCGAAAGGCACCGAAAATGCTTCAAGGATCAATTTATGGAACTTTCAAGATTAAATTGCTTGTGAGACGGGTTTTCTCTGCCCGTCATTGAACATCTGTATAAGGACTGCCATTTTGGGAAAAATGCATTGTGACGTAAAAACGTGGTCATTATGGAATTCCTCCAGTCAAGGCCGGGATCTACATTTCCATGTATGCAGGAACAGCACATCGTCTCCGCCATTCTGGGTACTCCTCGCGTGACCTTTATCGAAACATATTGAAACTTGGACATGCAAGCGTCGCAAGTCGCTGAACCAATATCTGTTACCTCCGAAGTAGAATCAAATCAATCGCTGCACTTGAGCACTGTCGTTGTGCTCGGGGTATATCAACACTTTCACCCAGCATGATTCTCCCAACTTTGTATCATTCCTTCTCGCTCTCCCTGTGTTCCTTTTTTGAACTGATATCGTCGTTCCTGTCTTTGCGTGCAAACGGTACAGTGGGCTGATGACTTTGTTGCGACGCTGTTGCTAAAATCTAGGTCCCCATGATGCATTGGCAAGCATTCAGGTAATCCATTTCACTCGATCTTCCAGTGGGTCATGTCATCTTGATCTTTCCCAAGGTATAATTCGATCGCGTAGAGGCCCATCGTGGCAGCCAGATTCAGCCATCGCCAGACATTGCTCCCGGCATCGCCACCTTGGTTTGTCCACCACTCACCTGGGTGATCCGCCGAGTTGGAGGCAAAATGCTGCATGAGCAAGCTTGTGTACACAGCTATCAGAATGCTGGGACTGAAGTAGCTGAGCAAGCCAACGACTCGTCCTACACCATCTTCGTCGTCGAGCGACGGCTCGCGTGAAAGGGCTTCTGCGCCGAATTCCTTAATCGCGGGAATGATTCGAGCTGCAGCGTACATGACAAATATCCGGTAGGCTAGGGATATGATGACTGATGGCGTGATGGTCATAATGGCGGCCACGAGGAAGTTGAAGGCTGAATGTATTGTTGACGGCAGGGTGGAGAGTGCTTGCAAAAGCGTCGAATAGGAAGCCATGATTATTGGTGGCAGAGGCGGAAAGTTGGGTTCCGGCGCGGGTGCTGCAGCTGCACTTCCGGCAGCTGGCTTGTAATCGGTGAAGATTTGGTAGATGCACAGGGTGATATAGGCGAACTGCAGAGATCAGTAATGCTTAGTTCATATGGAGGAGCAGACTTACCAAAAGAGAGCTTTCAGCTGGGTTGCCTCTGCCGCTACCAATACCCCAAGCGCACAGGAAAAATGCGCAAGTGATAGCAACGCCAATAAGAATGGCGTCAACGTTGTCGATTTCAGGGAATTGAGTGATCCTCCACAAGAAGTACACGGAGCTGGAAATGATCGAAGCGGAAGTGATCATGAGACTGATCTACACCTTGTTAGCAGTGGCTTCACAAGAAAAATCTGCACACTTACCATCCACGCATCGCCTTGCTCTTGGTTGACCAGATACTTCGATATTTTGCCAACCGCTTGGATCACCAAGAGACTGCAGAAGCCTTCACTCAGCTGGAAAAGGGGAGTCGAGTATCTTAGCAAAGAGTCCCACGCTCCGATCGTGGAAGACTCCAGCAGCCCACCCGCTCCGAAGATCCAGTCATGTACAGAGGTGAACTGCGCCCTTTTCCCACCAAAAGTCTTCTCCACCCAGCCGCTCGAGTTCTCTGCGTCCACCGAAAATTTGTTCAAGCTCCATATCATGAGTGTCGGGATGACCAGCCATTGTACCGTTGCGACCACATATGAGACTCCTCTTAACCGCGAATCCTTCGGTGTTGCGACGTTGAATATCGAGTAGAGGAAGTAGAAGGTGCTTAGGGACAGCGAGAAAGCGAGACCACACGTTCGTCCTCCAACGTCAAAAGCCAAGGGTATCGAGAAGATGATGCCGAAGAGGAATGCGACTGCGCCGAGGGCTCTGAAGAAGAACCACATCCAGCCTGCTGCTCGCGAGGAGCGAGAGCCTTGAAGCTACTATGTGCGGGTCGCCCGAAGAGCTTGCTTGATGTATCGAACGTTGTCTCTAATCGATATTGGCAGACGCGCGCATGGCGAAGGATTTGCTTGTTAGGAGGGGATGAATATCGCGTCCGTCGCGTGATTCATGGACTCAAGCCTTCCATAAAGTATGAAGGGTTTTCGACGATGTGACGGGTACCTGACGGAGGTGGACTTTAGGATCAGGGAAATCTGGCTGTCAAGAGTCGAGCAAGGAACGGATCAGATCAAGGCGGGTGATGTAGTATGTAGTGCATTCACCAAAAGCGTGACCAAGTTTCCACTTGACCAATTTTGCGGAGACGAGAGTGACCGCCCGACCAATCCTTCGCGTTGAGGGAAGCCAGAGCCGCGCCGAGAGAAGCAAGGGTCCGCGCTTGCCATTTTAGACTTTCTCACATGCTTCAACTTCACATCTATCTGAGGAGTATCAATTCTGGCCATCACTGGCAAGAAATCCGACGGCAGAGCAGCATCGGGAGCAGATCTTGGCAACGGAATCAGCATAGTCTTACAATCTGTTCCGAGCTATCTTGACAAACAGAGCGCCGGTCAAGACAAGCTGGATCGCTAGTAGATCCTTCATGCAGAC
The DNA here is from genome assembly GCA_029448695.1 of Elsinoe perseae. NCBI lineage: Eukaryota > Fungi > Ascomycota > Dothideomycetes > Myriangiales > Elsinoaceae > Elsinoe > Elsinoe perseae. The sequence continues at coordinate 110,556 of JARDAA010000163.1, forward strand.
CGCCAAACGCATGAAAATGACCGGACCTCAAATCGGTACCCACAATGGGCACTTTCATGCAGACGAAGCTCTTGCTGTGTATCTCCTGAGGCTACTCCCAGACTACAAGGACAGCTATTTGGTCAGAACACGTGACCCGGAGCTGCTCAAGGAGTGTCACACCGTGGTTGATGTGGGAGGAGTCTACGACGATGGTGTGAAACGTTACGACCACCACCAGCGCGAATTCACTGCTGTTTTCCCATCACGTTCCACCAAGCTCTCATCGGCAGGACTGGTCTATATGCACTATGGCAAAGACATCATCGCGAGGTGCACCGAGCTACCAAGAGATCATCCAGATGTCGCTCTACTCTATGAGAAGCTTTACGATGATTTTGTGGAGGCTTTCGATGCCAATGACAATGGGATCTCCCTATACGACCCCGCAGACGTTCGCAAAGCTGGTCTGGAGAAGAAATTCTCGGACCGGGGCTTCAGCATCGCCAGCGTCGTCAACAGATTGAATTACACGAATCCCGCGCCAGCTTTCCTGGCAAAAGACTCTATCTCTGCCAATGGACAGACGCCAGCAGATGCCGCAGCAGCAGCAAAAGCGGATGCATCAGCAGAGAAGAGCCCCGAACAGAAGCAGGCGGAAGAAGACGAACGATTTTTGAAGGCTAGTCACTTTGTTGGAGAACAGTTCTTGAGCGAGCTCATGGATAAGTGTCAGTCCTGGTTACCGGCTCGTGCAAGTGTCAAGGAGGCATTCGACAAGCGCACGCAGTATGATCCCAGTGGCAAAATCCTCGTTTTGCCAGTGGGCATGCCGTGGGCCGATCACCTCTATGCATTAGAGAAGGAGAATGGAGTTGACGGGCAAGTACTCTATGTACTGTTCCCCGAGAGTGATCCCGTCGGAAAGACAAGGATCCGGGCAGTCGGAATTGAGAATGGTGGATTCGAGAATCGCAAGGCGCTTCCTGCCGAATGGCGGGGACTTCGAGACGAGGAGCTAAGCAACGTGTCCGGAGTACCTGGGTGCATCTTCGTGCATGCTAGCGGCTTCATTGGTGGTAATGGCACCCCCGAAGGTGCCTTGGAGATGGCAAAGAAGGCACTCGTCCTGTAGCATTGGAGTGAGATCCTTGACGAATCACGACAAACAAGTCAGGAACATTTCAAGGCAACACAAAAAGCACTTCATAGAACATTCTGCAATATGATGACGGCCCATGAGTATATCGACTGTCCGTTCCATTTTTGCTCCCCTGATTTACATGTGACCACCTTAGTGGCGTACCCCTCCATCGTTAAAGGGTTCAAGATTCCCTGTCTCAGATCCATTTGCGGGACCAAAACTCCGCGACGCGTGCTGCAACCAAGTTTCTTGTTCAGTCGGGCAGCAAGCAAGCCACACCATTTTGCACATTTGGCGACCTGCAGAGGTGCAGGCGACGTATCGATATAGCGACCTTGATCATCTGGAGACCTGTGCGACTGGTCGCAAACATCGTTTCCTTGGAGAGCACGGCCCATGCTCCACAAAGGTCTACGCTGACCTCACCTTCCAGCTGGATTCGCCACGACATATTTACGGGCTGTATATACGACAAATAGGACGTTAGCCAGGGAGCAAGGCTATCAGCAGCAAGCAATGGGCGGAGGAAGTCTGCGACAAGCACCATCATCCTCGCCGCCGATCACTTCTCCGCCTCCGCTGCGATGCCTACCTCGAGCAGGGCGCCAACGAACGGCAAATCCGACCATGTAAAGAGAAGCAACGGTACACCTGACTTGTCTATGCACACGAAGTACACCTCTCGAGCCTCTCGGAACGATTTGAGAGAACAAGCAGCTAAGGCCTCGAGTCACGAGAGCAGGTCTGAGCAGAGCGCGAAGAGGGAGAAGCCACCGAGCAAAGATGGCGCGGCACAGAGAGCAGCAGGCGAAGTTGCGGGACTGAAAGACTATGTAGGTATCCTTCCTTCTGCGCTGATGCCTTGCTCGTGGGGCAGATGCGATGCGACGAGTCAGAGACGTGGGGAGATCTGCTGTATGGACACACGTGGCAGACGATTCGCAGGAAAGAGCCGCACCACGAGATATGGACACAAACGGGACTTATTTCGGAACTGACATGAGCGCAGCAACTTGGAGACTGCTTAGGCAAAGGTGCATTCGGGAGTGTCTACAGAGCGCTTAACTGGGGAACCGGAGAGACGGTCGCGATCAAGCAGATCAAACTTGCAGATCTACCCAAAGGAGCAGATACATCTCTCCAATTGGAGATCGATTTGCTCAAGAATCTTAATGTTGGTCGACTTCTTCTCGGCTGCAGAATCAAGCTGATATAACCAGCATCCAAACATCGTCAAGTACAATGGCTTTGTCAAGTCATCGGAATCGCTATACATCATATTGGAGTAGAGTTATGTCCCTCCTCTCGAAGGTCTCAAGCTGACATGTTCTAGGTATTGCGAAAATGGCTCTCTTCACTCCATCTGCAAGAACTTTGGTAAGTTTCCAGAAAACCTGGTCGCGCTCTACATGTCGCAAGTGTTGCATGGACTCCTTTACCTCCATGATCAAGGTGTCATCCATCGTGACATCAAGGGAGCGAACATTCTCACGACCAAGGAGGGTCTTGTCAAATTGGCCGATTTTGGTGTCGCCGCGAAAAAGGATGGTCTTCACGAAAGCAGCGTTGTCGGAACACCATACTGGATGGCACCGGAAGTTATCGAGCTTTCTGGAGCTACTACAGCCTCGGATATCTGGAGTCTTGGATGTACCGTGATTGAGCTATTGGACGGAAAGCCGCCCTATCACAAGCTCCAACCTATGCCAGCGCTGTTCAGGATTGTCAATGATGACCACCCGCCACTTCCTGAGGGTGCCTCGCCGGTAGGTACACTCTATTTGAAAGAGACTTCTGCTAAGTGAACCAGGTCGTCCGTGACTTCTTGATGCAATGCTTTCAAAAGGATCCTAATCTTCGTGTCTCTGCTAAGAAGCTCCTCAAGCACCCGTGGATAGTCAGCGCTCGAAGGTCTGATGCGGTCGTGGCGAAACCGACCAAGTACGACGCAGCTGTCAAAAGTGTACAAGAATGGAACGAGGCACTCAAGTCGCCAAACAACAGTTTTCGAAGGCCTGGCAGACCAATGGCACCTAGCCCAACACCTGGTCGGAAAGATCAAGGTCTGCAGACCCCTGCGGCAGTCAAAGTTTCACTGGATCTTGAAAAGCTGGGTCAACGGACGAACACCAAATTGTTTCAATCGCCTGAGGACCAGTCAAATGATAACTGGGATGATGACTTTGCAACGCCGATCACGACGAGCGCACTTAAACTTCCACATATGAAGCCGCATGACAATTTTGCAGGCAAATTCTCCTCAGCGAAACTCAAAGCCTACGCGAATCATGTCATCACAGCCGAGGACAATTGGGACGAGAATTTTGAAGGGGACTTGACCGTGAAGAGCACATTGGAGCTGGCTCCAGGAGACACGTTGCAGACTGTGCGACCGTTCTTTCCGAGGTCGGCGAAGACTTCGGATATGCGAGAAGACATTGTTGGGCCATCTTCGCAAAGGAGACCAAGCGTTGACAAACGGAAATCGTCGAGAGATTCGCAACCACGAACGCAAATACTGCGACCAGCACAGAAGAAATCTCTCCCAAAGCCGAAGCCACCAGCTGCACCCGTCAGACAGCCGTCTCTCTTTCGCGAACGGTCGGTGGAGGACTACTCTGATCTAGTCGCTGCTGATGATGCAGCGTTTCAGAGGAAGCTTGCTGCGCTGCAAGCACAGAAGGAAGAGTCGTTCTCCCCTCGCTTGTTTCACCCATCGGATCTGCAGACCATGCCACGCTCGACGACCCGTCCGTCGGGTAGCATGCGCAGATCGTCTATCCAGTTGGCGGAGTCAGCAGCAGTCAAGCGGTCAGATTCGCAAGTCGAGATCCAGAAGTATGCCGAGAATGCTCGAGACGAGGACTTTTCCGACATCTTCGGCAAAGAGGAGCTCAGTCCGAAGCCTGCAAAGTCGGAGCATGACAGCTCGTCAGAGCGAGGCACATTAATGATGCTCAACTCTAAGCTATCTACAAACTCCTGGCTTGGAGATGATGAGGAAGATGACGATCCGTTTGCCCAGTTGGAGGAATCCTTTGACGAGCTGGATCTGGAGACCAACATTGCTCGTGACAAGCATGCCAGGCTATGCACCCTTGTTGAAGGACTTGTTGGATCTCTCAAAGTTACACAGGGAGAAGACTATCTTGCAGACGTGACCGATCAGCTCATGCAGGTACTTTACGAATCTCCCGATGTCAAATCAGTCATCGTGTCTTCGCATGGCATGTTACCCATTTTGGAAATCCTGGAAGCATCGAAACGACCGGATACAGTTCTTCGACTGCTCAAGATTGTCAATATGATTCTTCTGGACAATGTGGAGATACAGGAAAACTTATGCTTCGTTGGTGGCATCCCAATTATCACTCGATTTGCGCAAAAAAGATACAGCAGCGACATTCGGCTCGAAGCTGCCGCTTTCGTCAGACAGATGTTCCAGACCAGCACTTTGACTCTGCAAATGTTCGTCAGCTGCGGCGGTCTCAATGTGCTCGTCGACTTTTTGGAGGAGGATTATGAAGCAGAGAAAGATCTAGTCCTAATTGGTGTCAACGGCATCTGGTCGGTCTTTGAGCTCCAAGGGCCAACACCAAAGAACGACTTCTGCCGCATTTTCTCTCGCAGCAACGTCCTGTACCCGCTATCTCTGGTGCTCAACAGAGTACTCGAGGAAGAAGGGGAGCTAGCTGAGTTAGTCGAGGGTCGAATCGTCAACATCTTCCTGCTTTTCTCGCAAGCAGAAAATCACGTCAAAGAAACGATCGCTGACCGCATGGTTCTGAAGCGTGTACTCAAGGATCTTAGAAGGATGTCGCCGATTCACCAGATTACCATGCTCAAGTTTGTCAAGAACTTGTCAATGCTGGCTTCTACGCTTGAGCCTCTGCAGAACTCGAACGCAATCGAAGTACTCACTGACCTGCTCAATGCGAGCATGAAGCTTCCCCACTTCCGCGAAATCTCCAATCAAGTTCTCAACATCATGTACAATCTGTGTAGGCTGAGCAAGGAGAGGCAGGAAGATGCGGCTCTGAACGGGGTCATACCACTTCTGCAGCGAATCGTTAAGACAGATCGGCCTCTCAAGGAGTTTGCCTTGCCCATTCTTTGCGACATGGCACATTCTGGCAAGGTCTGTCGCAAGATCTTGTGGCAGAACAAGGGGTTACAATTCTACATTTCTCTGCTCGCCGATCAATACTGGCAGGTCACTGCTCTGGACGCTATCTTCATTTGGTGAGTTCCTTTCCGGGGCCCTCAAGAATCGTACTAATGCTTCACAGGCTCCAAGAAGAGACCGCTCGAGTAGAAGAGCACCTTCTGTCGACCCCCTCGTTCGCCAATGCCATCGTCGACTGCTTCCTGCACTCCAAAGCCGATAGCTTCGAAAATCTGCTCGAACCCTTGCAAAAGCTTCTTCGCCTCTCACCGCCCGTAGCTTCCTCTCTTGCCGAGCCCTCCCTCTTCTCCCGCACCGTCCACAAGTTGCAATCCAAGAAGGCTCTCGTCCGCCTCAACCTCCTCCGCATTATCCGCTCCATCTGCGACGCCTCGGACGAAGACGGTAACCTAATCACCTCCTACGGCCTGTACACGGCCATCGCCGACCTCGCCAAACACGACCAAGCGATTCTCGTCCGCGAAATGGCCGGCGACCTGATCAAGTCAAGCGAGCTCAACGCGCGCCGCAGCATGGATGGTGTGCGCCGCACCCTGCGCCGCAGCAGCAGCAGCACCATGACACCCACCTTGCCCTCGTCCAGCAGCCTTCCACCAACGCCCAGCAGCGAGCGCGCCAGCAGTAGTCGCGCCGGCAGCTACTTCGACGGGGAGATGCGTTCTCTGCGCGCCATCGGCGGGACAGCGAGTCCCTACCGGCCCGTCAGCCGCGACGGAGGCAGCGGGGAATTGATGGCCGCCATGTCGGGCCTCAGTCTAGGCCAGGCACCCAATGGCTCCACAGCGCTGGCACACGGTCATGCGCATAGCAATTCCAACAGCAGCCTCACCGGGATGGTGCAGAAGAGCAGGCTGCCTAGACAGCGGCCGCTGCGGCAGGAGAGGTTGAGTCTGGCGACGGGACGAGAGGGCCTGGGCACGGTGGTAGATAAGGAGCCGGCTGGCAGCCAGGAGGGGCGGATGAGTCCTATTGTTAGGGAGAGGGCGGTGGTGGGGAAGGATGGGAGGAGACGGAGAATGACGAGCCAAGGGTAGGGTCCTGGTTTTGTCTGGGTGGGCAGTCCGGTCAAGTTTGAGATGGAGGTCGAAAGGTGGGATAGTGCTGTTGGGGGGATTGAGAAGTGAGCTTTCCTTTTATGATGGTCAGGGTGGAGAATTGTAGGATGATGGACGGGCATGCCGGCTGGCACGGGTTGCATAGCGTGGTGTTTTTGTTTCAGAACTAGCATTGAGCGTTGCGGTATGCATTTCGTTGATCGACATTAAAATTGCTCACAAGGTCCATGTAAAAGTGGGGGATCTGTTTTAAGTATGATTATGATTACGATCATTACTATTATCTCCTATCGTACAATGCTCATACAGCCATACAACGCCCGCGTATATCAGTCTGTGTCCACATCCACCACTACCGTGCGAGTTTACTTATCTTCCCTACTGGACATTCAAGTACCATCTACCAAGGTCGGTAAAGTGTCCCTTCCTGTCCACGAAAGCCCAGCCGGGGAGACCCTCGCCGTTCGCACCTCTCCTGAACTCTCCACGGAAGGTGTACCTCTTGATGTAGTCCTGCTTGTCCATCCAGGTCACCATTCGCTTGATGGCCGGCACACATTCCTTGTCCCCGGTATGGCACATGTTGGTCAAGCTGCCGTCTGAGTTGTAATCCTGGAAACCAAGATCGCTCACGTACATGGGCTTAGCGGGGAACTCGCTGTGCCAGGTCTTGATCTGGTTCTTGAACTCGTTCCAGCGCCAGTAGTAGTGGACGTCCAAGAAATCGAACTTGCAGTCTGGGCATTGCTTTTTGAACTGCTGGAGCCAGGGCACGGCGGCATCGCCGTTGATCAGGGACGGTGATCCGATCTGCAAATCGGGGTACTTCTGCTTGATGGGGATGATATATTTGCGCCACGCATTGACAGCTGCGTCGACGCTGATGCCGTAGCCTGTGGGTTCAAGGAAGGTAAAGAGGACCTTCGGACGCTGCTGGTCAACTTGAGACATCAGCATCTTGATGTTTTTGAAGTTGTTGCCACTGGAATCCGGGGTTTCGTCGACACCGAACTGCTGCATGACGAATTCGTAGCGCTTCGACATGTCGGTGTTCGGGTACTGGCCGAAGCCATAGTACCAGGTGAGAGACTTGACTTTCGGGTTGATGTAGCGCTTGCCATCTTTGTCGGCAGTGGCGGCCAGGAAGTCAGAGATCATTCCACGTTTCGGGTTGGCAGCTGCTGCCGAGCTGCAAAGCAGTGCAAACGTGAGAAGAGAAGAGAAGATCATGATGGGCAGTTGTTACTAGAGCTGTGACTGTGGATGTTGTGTTGAACTCTGATTGATGCTGGACTCTGATGTGGAATTTGATCTTAATATATGCTTGATGAGAAGATACTCTTGCATCTCGATGACACTCAAAGGACAACACTGGCAATGATCGAATAGAATAGATCAACAACCGTTGTTATGCTGAAGACATTCGCATGATCTCATGACGAAAGTTTCACCTACCTTGTAGACCAGTATCAAGCCCAAGTAAACAAGTTCGGAGCACAAGGCAGGAGATGGTGTGGCGATCGCCGTTATATCATTATACATTGCAACGTCCAGTGTCATATGGAATTACTGGGGTTGGTGCTGCAGGATTCAGGGTCTGCAGTATGTCTCGCTCGATGGTCATTCCTCGCTTCAGGCAGATACAAGTAGCTGAGATCGACTGCTGCCTTCATGCTGTATGGCTACTTCACCAACAAGTGCCACGGAGACGTTGCTATGCAGTTTATACTGTTTGTTTCGCAAGGAGATCTTCGGCGAACATCAACCGCAATGACGTCTCGAGAAATCTGTATTATCACCTGTCAAGCTGATGGAGATCGAAAAATCGAGAAATTGAGGCATACATGGGCTGAATGCTTTCATGCTTGCAATGACGAGAGGAAAAGCCATCCTTACATGAAGCAGAAAGAAGCGGACGAGCAGCTGTTTAACGATACGTAGTCATCGGGGGGACTAAGCGCCGATGACCGATGACCCAATGGCCGACGCCGATCTCGAATTTTCACATGCGTGATGCCTAGCACCAAGGAACGCTGTCTTGGCGGCGACACCGAGATGACTTCTTCAACTCGAATAAGTTCCTCGCACACGTGGATATACCATTCAACGAACATGCCCATGACATTGGCGGTGAAAGCATCTATGTGTGGTCAAAGTCCACGTGTACGGGCACTGCAGCTACCTGCATCAAAGCTTACTATTCTCGATACATCATTGGCTGATACCCATGCAACTGAGAGCTCCAGCATGATGCAGGATCATCGGTGAGCACTTGGGTGTCATCTTTGACTTACATGCGCAGAGCTGTCAGTCCGGTGAGTACATGAGTAATCGCGGTCTCCGGAGTCAATCTCGCGTCCTACATCAAGTCGGACGACATCATTCGTGAACTGTTGGTCCTTGTTCTTTTGTTCTGTAAATTGTCCGAGATTTCCGACAAGGTATAGAGTTACGTCCGCAGAAGGCTTTGACATCAAACACGGCCAATTTGTTGGTTTATATATGTGCCTACAATTGGCCTGCTTCCTCAGGGCATCTCCTTCCACATTTCACATCGATTGCATGCTCCGCATCTCTGGAATATACTATCAAGTGGTTGATCATCACTTCATCTCACGAGTCTACGAAGCAGTTGAGGAACACAGCATCAATTGAACATCTAGACGAATAGATCTCGGATCAAGGGGCCCAGCGACCATGACAACCCCGATTCCGACACCTCCTGGATTGCCTCTTGTTGGCAATGTCTTCAGCATAGACCCAGCGTATCCTATCGACAGCTTAAGCCATCTCGCTGAGATTCATGGTACGCCAACTGAGTGCTTCAATCGACTCGAGCTGATCATTTACAGGACCAATATTCAAACTAACAATTTTCGGCAACGAGAGGCTCATCGTGGCCAGCCATGCATTGTTCGAGGAGCTGTGCGATGAGAAACGATTTCAGAAATCTGTGGCGGGACCACTAGAGCAAATTCGCAATGGTGTGCGGGACGGTCTATTCACTGCCTATCCAGGCGAGCATAACTGGGAAATCGCCCATCGGACGTTGATGCCAGCGTTCGGTCCAATGCCAATAAGATCCATGTTCAGTGAGATGCACGATATTGCCTCACAATTGGTGATGAAGTGGGCTCGGTTCGGCCCACACCACGATATCGACGTTACGTCGGACTTCACACGACTTACTCTCGACACTATTGCTCTCTGTGCTATGGGTACATGATTCAACTCGTTCTATCACGAAGAGATGCATCCTTTCGTAGATGCAATGGTCGGTCTTCTGGTCGAGTCGGGCAATCGTGCCAGACGGCCAGGCATTGCCGACCGTTTCTTCCGCGCGGAAAAGCAAAGATACGACCGCGATATTGCTCTCCTCCAGAAGACTGCAATGGACTTGGTTGAGGACCGAAGGAAGAATCCTACCGACAAGCCTGATCTCCTCAATGCCATGCTGAACGGCAGGGATCCCAGAACCGGCGAAGGTCTTACCACCGACTCGATAGTCAACAACATGATCACCTTCCTCATAGCTGGACACGAAACCACCAGCGGTCTGCTCTCTTGCTTATTTGTCGAGCTTTTGCAGAACCCCGATGCCTACCGCCGTGCACAGAAGGAGGTCGATCAAGTTGTTAAACTGCTCCAGTGACAGTGGACCACATGTCAAAATTACCGTTTCTGACTGCTTGCTTGAGAGAAGCACTCCGACTACATCCGACTGCACCTGGCTTCAGCGTAGCCGCCAAGGAGGACGAGGTCGTCGGCGGCGAATACCTGATCAAGAAAGGGCAGACTGCTCTGTGCTTCCTGGTCAAGATCCAGACCGATCCTGAAGTTTACGGCGAAGATGCAGACAAGTTCAGACCAGAGCGCATGCTCGAGGAACACTTCGCTAAACTACCGAAGGAGGCATGGAAGCCTTTCGGGAATGGCATGCGTGGCTGCATTGGCCGACCTTTTGCCTGGCAGGAAGCACTCCTCACCGTGGCACTGCTTCTTCCAACGTTCGACTTCACGCCTAGTGACCCCAACTACCAGCTGAAGATCCAGTCAGCCTTGACTATCAAGCCCAAGGATTTTCACATGCGAGCCGCTATGAGGAGACCAGAAGCGATCAGCAATATGACGTTCCATGGTGATGTCGACCACACGAAAGAGGCAACAAAGCAGCGCCAGGGCAAGTCCACAAGTGGGCCAGGCAAAGACGCCCCCACATTATCCATCTACTATGAATCGAATACAGGCACGTGCGAGTCTCTAGCTAGCTCTCTGGCATCAGCAGCGGCATCACATGGATTCAATAGCAGAGTGGATATTCTCGACAAGGCGACCGACTCGCTGCCGAAGAATCAGCCTACCGTTGTCATCACCGCGAGCTACGAAGGCCACCCGCCTGACAATGCCGGTCGATTCGTTGGATGGCTGGAAGAAGAGAAGGCCTCTTTGAATGACGTCAAGTATGCAGTGTTTGGTTGTGGCAACCGTAAGTCTGCTCAAGCCATTGACCGTGCTACGAGCTAATCATCGCAGGCGACTGGGTAAGCACCTATCAGAGGATCCCAACGTTGATCGACGACACACTTGCGAAGAAGGGTGCCAGCCGGATCACTGAGAGGGGTTTCGCCGACGCAAATGATGGTGAGATCTTCAATGTATTCGACAAGTGGACAGACGAGCAATTGTGGCCTGCTTTGCAGAAGACCTACGGCACTACCACGAGTGCGGCAGAGGAAGAGGATACTGGCCTCAATGTGAAGATCGAAACGACTGGTCGATCCGCAAGGCTTCGACAGGACCTGCAGTCCGCCATGGTCACAGAAATTCGATCGCTCACAGCTGCCAGTAAAGCTGCCAAGCGACATATCGAGCTGCAGCTGCCGACAGGAGGGACCTACAAGGCCGGTGACTACCTCGCGGTGCTGCCGCTAAATCCCATCGAAACAGTCCGACGGGCGATGGCCAGATTCCAGCTTCCTTGGGATGCAACGATTGAACTCGATAAAGATGCAAAGACTACTATGCCGACAGGACGACCCATCTCCGCCTTTGACGTCCTGTCGGCGTTCGTCGAGCTCAGTCAGCCCGCAACTGCCAAACAGCTACGCGCTGTGGCAGAAACCATTCCGGACACTAAACAAGCCTCCGAGCTCCGTGACCTTACCAGGAACAACTTCTCCACCATTCAGTCCCAGAACACCAGTCTGCTTGACGTCCTCGAGCGCTACCCCAGCGCCGCCTTTACGCTAGGCCAATTCCTTGCTGCCCTCCCTGCTATGCGGACTAGACAGTACAGCATCTCCTCGTCACCACTCGCTTCGCCCCAGAAAGTCACACTGACATACTCTGTCCTTGACGCCCCATCGCTCTCCAGCTCCATTGCTACGTCGTTAGAACCAAACACCTCGACCAGCAGCCCTACCACAAAAAGGCACTTGGGCGTCTGCTCCACGTACCTCTCCAACCTGCAGCCCGGCGACGTCATCCAAGTCGCTCTCCGGCCCTCCCACACAGGCTTCAATCTACCCCTCGATGCTGCAAAGCCTATCATCATGGCATGCGCTGGCACTGGCTTGGCTCCCTTCCGCGCTTTCGTCCAGGAACGAGCAGAGAAGATCCGTGGCGGCGCCAAGCTTGGTGACGCATTGCTCTTCTACGGCTGCCGCAGCCCCGACGAGGACGATCTGTACCGCGCAGAGATCGACGCATGGGAGAAGGAAGGCGCAGTAAGCGTGCGGCGGGCGTATAGTGTCAAGAAGGAGGAGAGCGAAGGGTGCAAGTATGTTCAGGAACGTATCTGGAAGGATCGCGAGGAGGCAAGGGAGCTGTTCAGGCAGGGAGCTGCGCTGTATGTCTGTGGTTCTGGACGGGTAGGGAAGAGCGTTGGTGATGTGATTGTTGAGATCAGGAAGGAGTTCAAGGGGGATAGTGAGGAGGTGGCGAGGGAGTGGGTGAATACGATTAGGGGAGAGAGGTATTGGGCTGATATTTTCTCTTAGTCCAGCTGATTGTTGTGCAAAGCTTGACCCTGGAATCAAGTGTCTTCAAGATGGGGGCAGTGTCCTTGAGCTCAATGCACTTGCCCAGAGTACAGTCAGCTAGATCACGGACACTGAGGGTAGTGTTTCTCTGGGACTTTGTCTGACGCCTGCCCGCCTCTCGTGATACTGCATACGACTCAGCCTCTTTGACATGATTGACGATCGTCCACATCGATTTCCAGCCGGGCGATGAGTTTGCAAATGTACCTGAGACCTTGATGACACCTTGTGTGCTAGCCTCTATCACACAATGCTGCTGCCATGGTTGATTCCCGACTTCCAGTGCCAGACCGTTTAGATCTTTTACTGCATTTTGAACATCAATCTTGAAGTCCCCTGGTTATTTGGACAAGCTCTTCGCAGTGGCATCCTTACAGAGGGCATTGTACCTGAGGGACAGAGTGTTGAGAACACCGATCTCAACACCAAGAAAGGCTTACAGCTGTGTCACATGGACTCTATACGACAGCGTCCATCGTATCTTTTCAGGCGCGGATTTCTAGTATCGTTCACGAGAAGCAGAGCCGAGTGGTCCGGCGTAAAGCTCGATCGCATTGAGGAATCTCTCAAGGGGCAGACGACACAGCTTAGCGCATGGCACCTAATGAAATCAACGACTTACTGCGTCGCGATACTATCGCTTTCGAAGGCCTGAAGATCACGCAGTATCTTTTGTAGCAGCTTCAGCTCCTGTACGACATCCCTGTATGCCGCTCTCGAGCCATCCGCATCACTCAAGCAGACGACGATCTTCGTGATCAGCTCACCGACCGCCAGTGAGCCCCCTGCAGAGAACCCGAAGGACATGTTCAGCTGACATGAGCGGTGCTGTACTCGTTGTCGAGGTCCGTCGCGGATGGCTGTCAATGTCTTTGATGAGAATGCTGAGCTGCGGCTGAGCTACGTGGCATATGCAGAAGAATTGATCAATCATCATGTCAACATCCACTTCTTCGCCATACACTGCCCATCATGTTCACCAGAGGCATTGTACTCAGTTGATCATGAGGGCACTAAAAAATTATTCAGTATCTTCATGGAAAGTATGCTGAGCGTCCGCTTACCATTGATCAAGTCGAAACATTGATACGTAGCCACCATCCAGCAGTATTATCATTCGCATTGACTGGGACACGAGAGGCGTGAAGAACAGATACAAATAGTAATGTCATTTCTGTAGGGGTCGTGAAGCCACCAGGAATGGTAGGCGAGCTTTCGGCGGCCAGGTGCGGCTGAGGGCAGTCCCTAAGCCGAGCGATTATCAACAACGACAAAGCCGCGCTTAGCCGTATCAATGGGATGCGAACCATTGTATTTCCACAATACAATCATTGCTCCAGACATTCAGTATTCGCTTTCACTATGGCCGAACGAGTGTTAGCGAATAGACTGCCACTGCGGGCAGCGACATCATTATCACACATATTCCCACGAACAGAACGAGCTCGAGTATGGAAGCGATGGTCGTCTGTCTCCCAGAAGCCGAACAGCGACAGGTATGGAAGCAGAATCATTAATCTACGAGGTACCACTGACAGGCACGCAGAGTCCATTTCCCTGGTGCCGTCAACTCCAAATTCACCACTTCCATGACCTTTCATGCTGCTGACGAGAACAATGCCATCCCGACCTACCGCATCCTCGACCAGAACGGCGCCCTGGTAGACAAGAGCCGGTCCCTTCCCACGATCAGCGATGAAGAGATCCTCAAGATGTACACAGACATGCTCACAGTCTCGATCATGGACCTGATCATGTTCGACGCTCAACGGCAAGGCAAGATAAGTTTCTACATGGTATCAGCCGGCGAGGAGGGCATAGCCGTGGGCTCAGCGTCCGCCCTCAACCCCAAAGACCCCATCTTCGCCCAATATCGGGAGACAGGCATCTTTCAACACCGCGGCTTCTCCCTCGCAGACTTCATGAACCAGCTCTTCGCTAATCGCCTCGACCCCGGTCTGGGCCGCAATATGCCCGTCCACTACGGCTCCTCAGACCTACACATCCACACCATCTCCAGTCCGCTCGCGACGCAGCTCCCGCAGGCCAGCGGCGCTGCGTACGCCGTCAAGATGCAGAATGCTCAGAACCCTATGGAAGACCCACGATGCGTGGTCGCGTACTTCGGCGAAGGCGCGGCAAGCGAAGGCGACTTCCACGCTGCACTGAACATTGCCGCAACGCGGGGCTGTCCCGTGATCTTCATCTGCCGGAACAACGGATACGCGATCTCAACGCCAACGCTGGAGCAGTACCGGGGTGACGGTATCGCGAGTCGAGGTGTAGGGTACGGGATCGATACGATAAGGGTGGACGGAAACGATATTCTGGCTGTAAAGGAGGTCACGGCAAAGGCGCGGGAAATGTGCTTGCAAGACGGCGGCAAGCCGATCTTGATCGAGGCGATGAGTTACCGTGTCAGTCATCATAGTACGAGCGATGATAGTTTTGCGTACAGAGCCAAGGTGGAAGTGGAGGACTGGAAGCGGAGAGACAACCCGATCACGAGACTGCGGAAGTGGATGGAGAGCAAAGGACTTTGGGACGAAGACAAAGAGAAGGAAGCAAGGAGTCGATTGCGCAAGCAGGTACTCGAAGCGTTCAAGGCTGCGGAGAGGGAGAAGAAGCCGGCGTTGAAGAACATGATTGGCGGTGTGTATGAAAGTCTCACGGAAGAGCAGGAGGAGCAGACGGAGGCGATTCGGAAGATCATCGAGAAGTATCCTGATGAGTATGATATTTCTGATTATGAAGGTGGGCTGGACACGCTGAACCTGGAGGAAGCACGAAAGGCATAGAAGGTCGCATCAGCTATTCTTGTACATAGCCTACCCAAAAGCATGGCGTTGGTGGTATCAGTCATCCATATCCAGCCCATTGACGCTTCCAAGGAACTCGCTATGCTTTCCGTCTGCATCTGTCTCTTTCAAGAGCTCATCGATATCGATCGTGCCACTGGTTGGGTACCTCTCGCTCACGCCAACGTTGACTCTCTGCGCAAGCAGCGCCTTGAGCTGGCCCTTTAGTCCTCTCACCTCGTCCTTGCCGACATCTCGGTCCTCTCTCTCCTTCTGCCGCCTTCCGGTGCCTCGTCCTCGTTTCCCTGTTGCTTCTCTATCCAGCTCTTCGGAATCGTACTCCACGCCGAGATCCTCAGCTGCCTGCTTGAATACTTCATCGCCGCTCCTCTTTTTCTCCTTGGCGTTCTCGACGTCAGCTATCCGCTTGGCCAACTCCGTCCTTGGTCGCAGCCTCTGTACCACACGTCTGTCTATATCCAGACTCCGAATCATAAAGCCTTTCTCGGCGGCTTCAGCACGACTTAGATTCGAGGATGCAGCACCGTTGGCATGCACTCTTGCGACGAGACGTCGGACGCCGCCGACTTCCTCTGGTGCACAAAGGAGGATAGACGATCCAGATTGTCCAGCTCGTGCAGTGCGTCCAGATCGATGGATGTACATGTCTGCCGTGCGAGGGAGATGGTAATGCAGTACGAGGTCGATGTTCGGAATGTCTAGACCTCGAGCCGCGACATCGGTGGCGACGAGGATCGAGGCAGTCTTGGAAGCGGTCTTCGTCTGTGCAGCCGTGAAACGTTCCACGGAACGCAGGCGGGCTTTCTGTGGCATTTGACTATGAAGAGCGAGCGCCGGCAGACCAAGGTTCTGCAGGAATGGTACCACGCGGCGGACTGACGAGATGCTGTTGACGAATACTAGGGTTCGTGACGTGGGGTGAAGGAGATGCAGCGCATACAGGTAAAGATCCTTTTCTTGGCCACCACATTCGACGATACCTTCTTTGAGGTTTGCTGCCATCCGTCGGACAGGGTCGACGTCAATAAATCTCGGTTTGGTGCGGAAATTGAGGCGTTGGAGCAGATACTCCATACTCTCCTTCTTATCCATGACCTTGTAGTGTCCTTTCTGCTTGCGCTCAAGTTTGTGTTGAAGGTCCTTTTGGAAAGTTGCTGAGAATACCAAAGTTTGTCGATTCGTCTCGTTATCCACGTTGTCTTCTTTGTTGTCGGTCTCGTCAGCCTCGTGATCATTATGCACAGTACGATCGAGGGCGTTCAGCAGTTCCTCGAGCTCTTTGAAGTGACCTTGGCTGAGCAGTCGATCAGCTTCATCAAGGACAAGATATTGGATCTTCTTCATCCGACTAATCAGATCTCGTCCACCACTAATCACTTCCCATAACCGGCCAGGAGTTCCAACGACGATGTCCGCTCTGTCCAGAAATCGCTGCTGCTTCTGCACCGACAGACCGCCCACTAGTGTAGCAATCACTGGCTTGTCGCCTGGAAACCCTTGACTAAGCTCGAGAAGGTGTTGGCTGATCTGATGCGCAAGCTCTCTAGTAGGAGAGACAACGATCGCCAGTGGCGAAAGCGAACCTTTCTTCCTGGCATCCGCTCTCTGTGCCTTCCGATCCAGGTATGCTTCGAATATGGGAATGCCGAAGGCCAATGTCTTGCCGGATCCTGTGCTTGCCTTGCCTATGACGTCGCCTCCAGCGGCGATTTCTGGTATGGCGGCTTTCTGGATGGGTGTCGGCTTCGAGAATTTGAGTTTAGCGAGTCCGGCAAGAGTGTCTGGAGACAGCTTCAATTCTCGCCACGCAGAGATATCCACATCCTCCTCGTCGTCCTCCTGCATGACCTCAAATGCTGATTTAGCTCCAGTAACCGTTCCGTTCGTCTTCCTCTCCTTCTTCTGTTTTGGCTTCTCCTTTGCTTTGGGTATATCGCTATGCTTAACAGGTTTCAGTATACTGTTTGGTAGCTTCGTCGGTTCCTTATCCTCGTCATCGAAACCCGCGGACTCCTCAGCGCCGTCATCGTCCAGATCCGCAAGTTCCACATCATCCTTCTCGGTCTCACGAGAATCCTCAGTTTTCGAATCTACTTTTTGCGGCTTTGCCACGGGGGCTTTTGACGCGAAGGAAATGATGCCTGTAGATTCGTTCTTAACCACATCCACATCGTCAATCTCTTCGAGCCCAAAGAACCCTTCATAGTCGTCCAGCTTGTCAGGCATGTCAACTGTCTTCCAGGAAAGTTTCTCGAGTCGGACAGGTTTTGCCTGTACTTCAAGTTTTGTTGAAGCGGACGAGGGAGCTTCATGATCGAGCTTTCTGCGCTTTCTATTCTTCATAGCTGCTACTTTCGCAGGCAGCTGCCTCTTCTTCACATCAATCAGCATGATATCTAATGCGACCTAGGGTGATAAATTGTGAAAGAAAGCTTCCGCCAAAAATTCACATGCGTTTCGGGATTCGCTCGGAGCTCGGCGCTCGTCCCACCGACCGTAACATCAAAAGAGCAATTTTCGAACAGCACATGTCAGTACATTCGTTTGTTATGCTAGTCAGCCCATATGGGCAAGTCATCCAAAGACAAGCGTGACGCGTATTACCGTCTTGCCAAAGAGCAAGGATGGCGTGCTCGTTCCGCCTTCAAGCTTTTACAACTGGATGAGGAGTTCAATCTCTTCGAGGACGTTACTCGCGTTGTAGATCTCTGCGCTGCACCCGGCTCCTGGTCGCAAGTGCTGTCTAGGATCTTGATCAAGGGAGAAATTCTGGGTCGCGCAGCATGGGAGGACAAGCGTGCTAAGCTGCAAATGCAGCTACTTGCGGCTCATGATCAGAATCAATTTCGTGAGGAGCCGGCCGAGCAGACCGAACGAAAGCGACAGCCCCGTGAGAATGTTCGAATAGTGTCCATCGATCTGCAACCGATGAGTCCTCTGGAGGGCATCACCACTCTGCAAGCAGACATCACTCATCCATCCACCATACCTCTGCTACTCAAAGCTTTGGATGAGGAGTATAACCCGTCGAACCCAAAAGCAAATCACCCTGTCGATCTCGTTATATCGGATGGAGCGCCAGATGTGACCGGATTACACGATTTGGATACCTACGTACAATCTCAGCTTTTATGGGCAGCACTGAATCTGGCACTCTGTGTACTGAAGCCTGGAGGCAAATTCGTTGCCAAGATCTTCCGCGGCAAAGATGTCGATCTCTTGTATGCTCAAATGAAGATCGTCTTCAAGTCGGTCACTGTCGCAAAGCCAAGGAGTAGTAGAGCAAGTAGTGTCGAAGCTTTCATTGTCTGTCTCGACTTTCGACCACCTCCTGGTTTCAAGGCCAGCCTGGAGAATCCCTTGGGCGCGGGTCGAAAGCTTGAGAGACCTATAGATGTCCAGCCCGGAAGAACGAAACCATATCGCAGGGTACGAGAAGATGGAATTACCGAGGTCGAGCTTGGCAGCGACGAGGAGAATGATCCAGATCAGACAAGATGGATCGCGCCATTCTTGGCTTGTGGTGACCTCAGCGCTTTCGATGCAGACGCTACCTATCAGCTACCAAAGGACAGGGTGACTCTCGATCCGGTCCAACCTCCCACTGCACCACCGTACAAGAGGGCGCTGGAGATGAGGAAACAAGCCGGTGGTGCTTACGGTAGAACAACCAAACCTTGATTGTCCTCAGATGGACGGAAGGCATCACGATCGAGAGAGACATCATATGTGCGATTCATGAACGTACTGAGGTAAGCTCATGTCTTTATCACTACATCGTAGCTGCATCCTTCACCTCGTGGTGAACCATGGTCTGTCCCGAGAAGCTCTGTAGCGGCTAGCAGTGTTTGGAGCGCAGAATTTGCATGCATAGATTCACAGCTTCAGGGTAACATCCAGAGTCGGCGATAACTATGTTGTCGATCTATGCCTACTGTCCTGGTCGCTGCCTCAACGTCATAAACATCGACATAGGCGGCCAGTGTTCGCCTGCAGAGTTCGAAACTGACTCTCTATGTGAGCCCATGCTCATACTGGTCTCCCTAGGATCGGTTATACCAGTCTCGGCCAGACATCCTAGCACCGATTTTGAGCTTGACAATCAAGCTCTGCCTTTGTGTACCCGTTTCCGAGCTTACTTCGTCGCCCATGACCGAATCACGACATCCGTCTCCTGCAGCCTCAATAGCCTCCATCGCCTCTCGACCACTTTCGTCCTCGACCCCGGCTCCAGCTACCTCCTCCGTCTCAGAGTCTCTCACCTGGCCAGTACCGAAAGCCTCCGCCTCAGCCATCAACCTCCTCTGCTTCCTCCCTGTCGCATCCCTGAGCGCCATCACAGGATCTATATCCATCCATTCCTTCCTCACATACCTCTTCCCACCTCTAGCGCTTTCCACTATCTTCAAGACCTCCTGATCTTCCTCTACCCCCTTCAACAATTCCACGACCCGTGCAGGCAAGCCACGGCGCTGCTCCATCACCATTGATCCGAAACATCCCAGATTGCCTGGATCCGCAGTGCCGTCCACTAATGGTCCTTTTCCCTCCCATGCTTCGACCGGCGGGAGGGGCTTAGGGCGCGGGTAGATCTCGTAGCGCACCATGCGTATCGGGTGGCGCGGGTGACCGTTATGCTCGGCTTGATAGAAGTAGAAGCGCCCATGGGTCGCGGTGAAGCCTTGCGCGCCGCGGATGATGGGGTGGAGGATGGCGGCTTCGAGGCGGGTGGCGCTTGGTGAGGGGAGGAAGCCTTCTGGCGGAGCTGGATCAGAGACAATGGGCCCGCTCATCGCGCCACAGTCGAAGGACTGACTTTCGATGTTGCGGTGGCTGCCTCGCTGATCGGTGCGCTTGGTGGCCTGGATGTAGACCCTAAGAGGGGAGCGAGTGTGAAAGAGGGCGTGCGCAGCGCGAGAAGGGTTGTATGAGTAAGAGGGAGGGGCAATCGCAGCTGAAGTGTTCGTGTGAATCGATGGCATATGTTGAATCACAGTGGTATTCTCCGAGTCCTGATGGTCCTTGGCTGATAGAGTCAAGGGCGCCTTTGGCGGATTAGAGGATGTCAATTTTGAAGTGCTCTGAGAAGTCTCGTTAGCTCTCTTTGTCTGTGAACGTGTCACTGTCCTCTCGACAGGAGACTATGAGTAGTGATCGGTGTCTTCGCTAGCATGGGCGGTAGCAGCAGCAGCAGCGGTCGGACGCATGGCGCTTCAGTGGCGACGGTAGTTCTTTGATGAATTCATATATGAAGTTGAAAAACTGGTCTGGGCTAAGACCTTGTACGGCTTCGTAGCTTGTGACTAGACTCGCATCATGACCGATGGGCAGCACAAGCATGTGAATGGGACGCCTGATGGCAAAGAGACGAGCTTTACGAAATTACAGGCCGCAGGGAGAAGCCGGTCAGATCTCCATCGCATCTTACGTTGGCATATCCGAGCCGCAGATATACCGCATACCTTCATAGCAAGTACAGAGATACTATGTCATGGTCATGCGTTAGGAGCATCCAAGGCCTCGGAGACGCAAAAGTAATGCTAACAAAGAGAAGAGCGACCGAACCAGTATCGAGAGCTCGTCAGCCATGTGAGACCAAATTGGCTAACATTCCACGATCTCGTCATATTACATGTCACCTCGAATAAGCATAGTTGCGTAGTGGAATCATTGTGATTATCCAATGCTTCATTCTAAAGAAAGTACTTACACCGGACAAAGCCCCGAAGGACTGGTTGATCTCATCACTCGTACATGGTCAGATCCATGCTCCTGCACTCACCTAGTTCTCCTTCGACTTGCTCATCGCGACCAGAATGTTCGCCGCCTCGACTTCCTCCTGTGTCGGGCCACGAGCCAGGTCAAGCATAGCTTCAGCGGCCTGGTCACGGTGCCATATGGCAAGGCAGTCCTCGGAAGGGACCTTGTTGATGGCCACTTCTGGATACTTACAACGGACCTTGAAGATGCGAATGGTATCAATCTGTTCCTGTGTGAGTATGAGGGGTTTCTTGCAGGCGGAGGTGGTGGAGTTGTTGGCTGGCATTTTGACGAGTATCGAAGAGTTGGTGAGGGCGAGATGCACGAGATGAGAGCGAAAGGCGTAGAGCAGGATGGGGAGATGAGATGGATGATACGAAGTGATGCAGACAAGCTAATAAGGCACAAGTAGATGCCACTGGCCATTGTTCCTCCTAATGCCATCTTGGACAAAGAAGAAACCAAGGTCTATAATGGATCATCGCCACGATTCGATACAAAGAAGAAATGAAGCACGACTTACCAAAGGATAAGCAATCGCTGACCAGGACAGACCATGAAGTCGCTCTTTACCATCAAGGCCGAGGTCACTCATGAGGTACAAGTTCCGCAGAAGCGCGAGTTTGCTGCTCATGGGCCAAGTGATGGCCAGTTGACTAAAAATGCATCTTTGCGGACTGAGTATCTGTACTCATAGAGGGGAAGGTCTTTGCAGATAGTAATAATCGCCCATACCAGCATGAGTCGTGCGCAGGATTGCGGAGATTCGCATGTCTCCTCCGAGACAAATCGACGCCCACACCTGTCTATAGCTTCCACCACCGAACATTTAGGCAGACATGAGATGATATTCTGTGACATGGATGACGACATGCAACCCTATTGTAAAAGCAGAAATTATAGCTACGAAATTGGTAGAGATGTGGATCTTTGAAAATTGAAGCTGAGGTTGGTTGATGATGAAGTGCGTCTCACGTGAGGACTAGCGCGAACCTTGTCCACGTCCCCTGGACCAACCGCCGCGCTCTGACCTTTGATCGGCGACAGCATTGTTCTCGTCCCTCCTCCTCTGCAGGCGTTGTTGATAGACACCGCGGTCTTCAACGGCGACCGTTATCATCCCTCCTCCTTGGACTCCTCTCCCTCGCAACGCAGCTCACTCTTTTGCTGCTGCGCGTATCCATTCTTTCCTCAAATGCTACAATTAATCCTAGAGACGAAATAGTCACGCACGTGAGGCCTGGTAGCGGCTTGTTCAAAGAACAGAATTGTACAAGATTGCGCACAGGGACTGCTGGCAGCCCTTCTCAGCGGAGTTGCAGCATGGCGACGACACAGCTTGTGGACGTCTCGCTAGACGAACAGACCTACAATACACCGCCTTCCCCGATTCAAGATGCGCGGACCAATACCAATTCTCTCATCAGTGTTGCCTTGTCCGACATTGACGAGCCAAAGACCCCACTTGGAGCTTCCATGGCTCAACCCACCAAACCTGAGACGTTCATAGACCTACAAGACGACGTAATCTCATTAATGCCGTCCGAGGACGATCTCGAATCAATTCACACCGAAAGCGAGGCACAAAGCGAAGGGAGAGACT
Organism: Elsinoe perseae; assembly: GCA_029448695.1. Lineage (NCBI taxonomy): Eukaryota > Fungi > Ascomycota > Dothideomycetes > Myriangiales > Elsinoaceae > Elsinoe > Elsinoe perseae. The sequence continues at coordinate 133,143 of JARDAA010000163.1, forward strand.
TTGTTGTCCCTCAATTACCAGACCCGAAGCGAAAGGAGAAGAGCCGGTCAAGAACAAGCCATGTGCGGCAAAAGTCTTCATTGCAGGAACCAGACATGGCTGCGCTTTTAGCGCGACTCGAGATGGAAAACCAGGCCATTGCAAAGGACCCAAAAGCAGGTATCGCTGCCGTGGGTGCGCACACCGGGCCAGGGGCTTCTTTCGAGTACAGAGTCAGAGATACTGTATGCTCTTCTCTCTCTTTAGTTACCATTCCTGAAGAGGCTTTGGGAATGAGCTTGGGTGACTTTTGGGCTATGGTCACCAAGGACTACCAACAGGCTCTCCGAGTACTGCCGACAATGACGCCTCTGATGATACACAAGGGTGTCCCGGACTTTCTTCGATCTGCAGTCTGGCCTGGTGTTGCTGGCGCTTGGGATGCCTCTCTTCAAGTCGAGTACGACAGTCTTTGCGAACGCCTGCTTCACGAAAAGCCCACCAACGAGCATATCATCAACAAGGATTTGGCGCGATGCTTTCCTCAGCACGACCTTTTTCGTGACGCAGAGGGCGAAGGTCAAAAGATGCTCGGGACAGTCTTGAAATGCTACTCGCTCTACGACAGCGAAATCGGATACTGTCAAGGCATGGCGTTCGTTGCTGGTGCACTTCTCATGAATATGCCAGCAAAGGACGCCTTCTGTGTATTTGCCAAGTATGTCGGGTCAATTCCTCTGCTTATGTATCTGCTGACAATGTCTCAGACTCATGGAGAACCACAATATGCGTACCCTCTATTCTCTTTCACTCACTGGTCTCCATTCGCGGACATACCAGCTTAAGAAGTTCATGGGCCAAATAGCGCCTGACCTTCTCGCTCACCTGAGCAAGCTAGGCGTGGAACTGGCCTATTTGTCCCAGTGGTTCATGACCATGTTTGCGACAAGCTGTCCCCTCAATATTCTCTTCCGAATCTACGATGTGGTGTTTGCCGAGGGAGCTGACGAGACAATGTTGCGAGTTGCCCTCGCCCTCATTCTCAGCAACGAGCACAAAATCATGGATATGAAGGAGCTCGAAGAAGTGCTCCATCTCTTACTCGGCCGCCGCCTTTGGGAACCCTACCAAGCAGAGCCGGACTTTCTCATGGATGAAATTGCGAGACTCAGCAATGTGGTCACGCGCGAAGAGTTGGACAAGTTGGACAAGCAATTTGCGGAACACGCTGGCGGTGAATCAAGAGACAAGACTGTCCGCGCTTTGGGATTTACTTCTGGACTCAGCGGATTCAAATTCTTTGAACACTTCCGCTCTCCAAGCACTACGAAGCCGCCAGCTCGATCACCATCAAGCAACACGCTTCTGGAAATGCCTGGACACATACCCCGCCGTTCTGTGTCCAAGCGATCTGTTAACACCATTGACTCTTCAGTCGGCAGCGGAAGTGGTGCGGATAGCCTGATGAGCGCCGAATCTCAAGCCAGCACTGCTGCGACTGAATTTGACACCATCACTGAGCGTGGCAGCACTACCACATTCAAGTCAACACGCACCAACAGAACCGAAGACCGTGGGTTGCACGAGCAGGTAGAGGGTCTGCTACTCGCACTCTCTGAGGTCCAGCGCGAGGCAGCTGAGACTGCAGCACAATTACAGATGGAGCACCGCCGCAAAGAGTCAATGGCTGAGATTGTGATTAGGCTGAAGGATCTGGTGATGCAGAAGGAGCAAGTACAGGAGACTGTGCGAAGGGACCGCCGCAAGACCATGCCTTCAAGAATCGACATTGATCATGCTCAGGGAGTCCTCAAGGATCTGCGTAGAAAGTCGGTTATAATCAACTCCGTTGCACGGTCGGTGTCGCTCAACAATCTTGGAGCGACGACACCAGATGTTGAGCTGCAAGACTCTCTTGGTCGCCTTTGCACCCTGCTCGAGACTGATAGCAATCCTGCGACTGGCACACCAAAATCGGAAATGGGGTCCTTCTTCGACCAGGCGGCTGGCTCTGATCAAGAACGGACGGTGAGAAGCAAGCGACGTGATTCGGTCCGCTTTAGCCTCTTCCGAGAACCCTCGCAGCGCAGCAATCAATCTCCAATAGCCGGGCCCTCTCGCCTGGTACAGCAGCAAAGTAAGCCTGGAACGGGAGCATCGAGCTTCGCCAACACACCAGGCTCGTCGCCATCAAACGAGTCGATGGACTATTGGCCAGAAGCATCAATGTTCGATTCTCCCAATGTCTCGAGCGAGTCACCACAAATCCAACCACGTCAGTCATCACTCCAAGCCAGGGACGTGCTTCGCATGTCCAATTCGCAATCCACCCAAGATGAGGCACTCCTCGTTGAACTCGTCAACGCCAAGACGCGTGAGGCCACAGCCATTCATGAACGGGACGAGCTCAAGCAACAAATGGACAAAATGCGCAAGACTCAGGAGAAGCGGGAGGCGGATTGGACACAGAAGCTGCACGAGATGGAGCGCCTTATGATCTCACAGCAGAAGGCGATGCGAGCACAAGATGAGGCTCACGTTGCCGAACTATCGCGATACAAGCCGAATGTGCCCAAGCCCAATCCTGCAATTGCACTCAGTCCGTTTCCGGAGCAGAAGACAGCCGATCGGAACGCCAGCGTGAGTCTTTGGCCAAGCGCGGCACCCGCAGAGCCTTCTACGCCCACGAAGCTGCAGCCACCTGCTGCTGAAGGCGGAGGCGCGTGGGGCTGGTTCAGGCCGAGGAAGGTCTCTACGGGTAGTGTTTCTTAATGACTAATACGAAGGGGACATATGTCAATGGGAGTAACAGTCTATTTTGTGAATAATTTTGCATCTGCGATACAGCCCGGCACATCGGGAGGCGTAGGTAATAGGGTATGAGCAGGAGCTCGGTAACGACCATACAATGCCGTACAGGCTGTGAATACAACTCTTCATTCCACATATATCTTGTGACTAGCCAGATGTGGCATGACTGTAGCTTCTCATTTATGTCAACTGCCTCGGGAAAAAGTGGATGGGCATACTCCTCGCCCGCTTGCCATAGCAAGTAGCACAGTAAGCAATCGCTGTGGAATTGGTGATCGCCTCTGCTAGCAAGAGATATTCTGATGCCGCTAGCACCGAATTTGGCAGGTGCTGGATCACCACCACAGCCAACCTCTCCACCAACCCGGCACATCAACCGTAGGATTGAAGATCATGCTAACTCCATATAAGACAAAGCTGCTCGCTTGATATTAATTCCTCCTCTGTATTGTCTGACAGGCAAGTACAACTCTACATCAATCGCGTCCCTTCACAGTTGCTTGCCTATCATGACCCGCAAAGCCCCCTCTCAAGTATCCCCCCGTACTGAGCAATCCACCACTTCTCCGCCCATGGACCCGAAACATTCCCGAGATGCTACATCGCTGCCATCGCGTCCACTCTCCGACCCAACCTCCTTATCTCCCAACCGCTTCATCGTAACAGCCGACATCCTCCTCCCAGGACGAGGCGACCCCATCCCCTCCGCCGCCATCGTCGTCTCAGGCAGCACAATCACGCACGTCGGACCAGCCAGCGACGTCCTCTCCCAACTCTCCAGCGAGCTCAATCAGCCTCTCAGCTCATTCCACTCCACCGGTCTCCCCACGACACACGTCCGCACCCTCATGCCAGGGATGTGGGACTGCCACGTGCACCTCATGGGCATCCACAAAGTGACCTCATCCGACATCGTGTCCTCACACCTGTCTCCCGTTCTCACAGGGGCTCGTTCCGCGCGCGACGTCATGCTTCTCCTCAACGCGGGCTTCACGTCCGTCCGCGAAATGGGCGGGTACGGTATCCAGCTTGACCAGGCGATAGAAGAGGGCTCGCTCGTCGGCCCGAAGATCTACTCCGCCAACTGCATCATCTCGCAGACAGGCGGGCACGCCGATGCGCACGACATGCCGCTCGACTGGTTCCACGACGCAACAGACCATGGATTGCCGTGCTACACGGCGGATGGGGTGGCAGAGTGCGTCAAGGCTGTGCGGATGCAGTTGCGTGCGGGGGCGAAGGTCATCAAGATCTGTGGATCGGGTGGCGTGGGGAGCGAGCGGGATAATCCCGTTGATCAGCAGTTCCGGGACGACGAGATTGCTGCGATTGTGGAGGAGGCGGAGAGGGCGCAGAGGATTGTTGGGGCGCATTGTCACGGGAAGAAGGGGATCATGGCGAGTCTGAGGAACGGGGTCAGGACGATTGAACATGGGAGCTATATCGATGAGGAGGCGGCGGGGTTGATGAAGGAGAAGGATGCAATGCTTGTGGCGACGAGGTTGATTATTGAGGATGGATTGAGGTTGGGCAAGGGTATGTTTAGTCCGATTGGGTATGAGAAGTTGCTGGTCACGGGAAAAGCTCATTGGAAGGCGTATCAGCTGGCGATCAAGAAGGGGGTCAAGTGTGCGCTGGGGACAGACACTGGGGTGAGTATCCCTGGAGGCATCTCGCAGGGCAGAAATGCGCTGGAGTTGGTGTATGCAGTCAAAGCTGGGATGTCGCCCCTGGCAGCGATTGAGATGGCTACGGCAAATGGACCAGACACATTAGGGCCGCAGGCGCCGAAGAGCGGGCAGATCAAGGTTGGATATGATGCTGATTTCATCGGCGTGGACGGGGACGTTCTCGAAGATATTGGGATACTGACCAATGTTGACAATGTGAAGTATGTTTGGAGAGGAGGTAACAACTACAAAGCTCCAGGAAAGGCTATCAATATTATCTAAGGATGAGATGGACTGCATCAAGACGTCGGACATCGAGCCTCGCTTTTGCCACTTACTACTCTTCCATAGATGCAGTGTCAACTGCATTTGCCTGTGATGCATGGCACACGCTGTAACGCATACCCATCTTCCGCGCATGAGCTCGATCGCATATCAAGTCTGTGGAGATGCGTGAAGTCCTGAGCTTCCTGATCGAAGTTTGTGTCGATGCTAGGTCGTTGTTATCTCGGCAAGATTCTGATCTTGAAGAGCTTCCAATGCTTTTCGGACTGCCTGCGAGAGATCCCTGAGGCATTGCCGCCCGCTCTTGTGAGCCATTCCAATGCAGGCGAATCGAAAGTGCATTCCTTCCGCGGATTATGGATCAAGGATACCGCCTGACCACGATGAGGTTCGGTGTCGACGAAGAGCCGCAGCAATCTGAGGACTTGCCCACTGTCCGATACCTCCTGCAAATCCGATATCAGTCTGAAATTCTCGGCGTAGTTCTCCATCGCCACCACCTGGGATATTTGCTCAAGTGATAGAGGCTGCATAGCAACGGCAAGGGCAGGCAGAGCGATCTCTATCGTCTCTGCAGAGAGAGACTCATTTTGTGCCCGCTGCACGAACACGCGTCCGTATACCTCTCGGAGGTCTGTAGGGACGCGTTCCAGTAGCCTTTTGAAGTTGCGAACATTCACCGATCCGGATTTACGCAAGAACTCCAGCACAACTCGCATTCAGTCGCCGAACATTTGGCATTTTCGGTGAGATGTGCTACGACCTGACCACGCATCTCGCTATTCTGCCGGCGATCTTTCTTGCTGCTTCTACTGGCATCCAATTCCGGTATGTTTCGGTCGATTAGATGACGGACGATTCGTCCATTTTCCTCTGTTGACGGACGCAGATCAAGCTTACCGTAATCGCGGGGATGATGTGCTACAACATCTTCGTTATCTCTGCAGCTGACAAAGAACTTCGCGGAAAAGATGAAACCAGGAGCTGCTTGATCACAGTAAACAGATCGCGAAGTGACTTCTCCGCACGTTCGTGGAGAGCGTCGATTGCAACCAGAACCGCCGTGTTCCTCACCTCTAAATTCGTGATAAGTGAGTCTCGAATCAGATTTCTGGGGAACGTAGGATCGCCGATTCCACTCTTGGGTGTCATTTTCTCGTACCAGGCCTGAGGCGGTTGGTCAGTAGGGAGCGACCACGCAAACTTGTCCCAGTCGACTGCGGTAAAGATTCGTGGCGTTGCTCCTCTCTCCGTCATCCTTACAATAGTAGGACAATGTGCTGGTGCCAAATCAGGGCGCAATCTGACAAAGTCTGTGACATACATGAGATATGGTGGTTGTCTTTCCCCCGCCAATCTTACCCCGAAGCATGATGCATCGTCTTTTCGGTTGTGTGCTTTGCTGCCACTGTTTGAGGGGAGGGTCGTCATAGCTCCATTCGCAAGTGCCCACTGCCGACTCCTCAGGGGCACATAGAAAGCTTCTCCCCATTTCAATGCCAGCGTACAGATGTCTCTCAACTAGACGGAATGTCAGAGCGGTGAATGACCAAGCCGACCTATCTAACTCACCAAATTCTTGGTCCTGTTGATCAATTATATGTTCCGTTGCAGTAAGGATGTGGTTCGACGTCGCCAATGTCTCCGAATTGATCAGTGCGAGCAGTTCATTCATGTGCTGGAGAAAGGATGAAGTGGTAATCGACAAGGGCTGCTGGTACTGGTCTTTCAACAGAGATAGAACAAAGGGGCGAGCCATCAGAATCCTTTTGGTCTTGGAACAGACGATGAGGAGGTCCGAGTACGCAGAAGTCAGGTACCGGGCGATTCGGTCAGCCGAAAAATTTATCGACCGCATCACGTGTAGAGAGATGCGAAGATTTCCATGAGTGCGGCTCAGAATGCTCCGGTGCTCTTGCTATTATCAGTTGCAGTCATTCGGCACCTCTTACTACATCTCGATCAAAGCTCTTAGTGTCTCGGGAGCGCAATTGAGAGAGTAAGATACCTCTCCAACCCTGTGGGCTATTGGGCATGAGAGTTCCGGTGACCATCCCGCGCATGGGACCCATGGAACCAGCCATCTAGACGTGACTTGAGCAGTCGGTCAGCACTGGTATTCTTTGCTGTCATTTTAAACTCACCTTTGACCGAGGTTCCCCCACAATCAGACGTGTGTGGTGGTGGAGTTTCGTGGTACTCCAGGTGAGAATCTATGAGCAGAAGAAGATATGGTAGGTCTGCGCTCATGGGGCAGATAGGCAGACCTTTGGTAGACGCGACGTCTTCTGGGAACGCTGAACGTATCGCCGCGATACTGTTCCACTATCGGCTCGGACTAAGGTATAATGCATCACTAGCTGCGGACGCACGATGGGGACGACTTGTCCAATTTGTTCTGACGGTAACAGTCGATCGACAAGTGGCACTGAACGCCAAAGTCTAGTCTCATGCGGCCTCTGAAGAACTATTTCTCGAGCTGGGGTATCCGTAGAAAATACTGCATCGATCCTATCCCTGTGCATCGAGGTCGCACACGCAGCTGACAGGATTCGCTTTACAGAGTCTACACTGGTGTGTCTCATAGTCGCGCCACATACGGGCAAACTTCCTGATTGCTCCAGTGCATAGTTGCATCTCCTACAGCAATGGTCGATGGGGGGTGGAGCCCAGAAGACCTTGGACGAAAAGCATGCCCCGGGGGGAACAGGGTGTGGCCCGCTCCTGGCTTCTACTAGCCAGCTGGGGTTGGTCAGATTGCATTCCAATAAGATCTTCCTGTATCTGTTTGACTTATATCAATATTTTTTTTCGGGACAGATCCGCGTAGCCGGCTCCGTTTGTGAGCGAAATGGGTCGTGATGATAGCGAGTTGGCCACATCTGGGTACTGGGATCAGCGATATGCCACAGCCGAAGGGCATCAGCCGACTCATGAGTGGTTCCGGGGATTTCAAGCTCTTCTGCCGTTCCTTGGACAACATCTATTGAGCAGATTTCCTCCCGACGGTAAACCCAGCATTCTTCATCTCGGTTCCGGGGATAGTGTCAGTATCCGCCATGTCCTTGTAAATGCCAATCGATCAATCGCTGAACGGAATTGCAGACCATTCCCCGCGAGCTTGCTGTGCGAGGTTACCATGATCAGTTGTGTGTGGATTTTTCATCGGTAGTCGTGGAGGCCATGTCTACAAAGGGCGCTATACCTGGGGTCACCTGGCAATTGATGGATGTGAGAGACATGCAAGCCATCCCTGACGGATCGATCGATGTAGCATTCGATAAAGGCACGCTGGATGCTATGATATATGGGAGTCCTTGGAACCCGCCCGAGGAGGTCACCGATAATACCTCACGTTACATGAAGGAAGTAAGCTCCCCATTAATCTGCCCCATGGATTCAAAACTGACATGAAGAGGTATTTCGCGTTCTAAAACCAAACGGCGTCTTTCTATATATAACATTCCGACAACCACACTTTGTTAAGCCTCTACTGATGGTGGACACCCTGTGGGAATCGCAGATGGAAAATCTAGCCCAGCCCAGTGAGTTGGATTATAACGGCTTCATTTTGGAGAAGAGGCGAGGGGCTTCAGTCGAAGATCTGCGTACGAGGCCTTGATACAACTGCATGTCCCATGGCCTGGTCTACCACCTGAAGCGCGTGATCAGACTCGTTGCATCAGGGGTCGGAGATGGTGAGAGGTGTCATAAGCTGTAATGTCGCACTCTGTGCAGCTGTAAAAGCAATCCAGAGGATGCACAGTAAGCCGCGATCAGAAAATGCCGTCGAAGAATCTCCAGTGGCGGTCGAAGTAATCGTATCAAGTCAAGAGAGACTGCCCGTTCCGCGGCATAGACAAATAGCCCAGCAGCTAGTGTATCCAAACGATCATACCCGCCGCACTGGGTGATCTATTGTGCGTGCGATGAATTGCAGCAGGTATTTGTGTCATTTATGGAGGAGAATGGTCCTACAAGGTTTGCCGATCAGATCTTCCCGTGCCGAAACCCAATCTGGCTGTGAAGATTTTCGATGATGCTGCAGCTCGCTCTAGGTTACATACGTCTCGCGCCCCCAGCATACTCAAGTCTTTGCCCTCGCGATTTTTGTCGGCAAGCATCACGATGGCTACTCTCGTACCTCGTGCAGCAAAGCGTTTGCGCCTGTCCGCTGCTATCACCTGCTCACGATGCCAGCCCAGCAACCCCATCAGATGCTTCAGCACAACGCCCTCTCGATTGGCCCCCTCCGACCCCTCCTCAGACTCCAAAACAACGCACTTCGGCTATGAAACCATCGATGCCGTTCTCAAAGAGTCCCGCGTCGCGACCGTCTTCTCCTCCGTAGCAAGCAGCTACGACACCATGAACGACCTCATGTCGCTCGGCATCCACAGATTATGGAAAGACTACTTTGTCCGCTCACTCAACCCGGGCTCTCCGCCGCCAGGCACACCATGGCGCATCCTCGACATCGCGGGCGGCACAGGGGACATCGCACAGCGCATGCTCGACCACGCCACGACCATCAACAACGACACGAAAACGCATGTCACCGTGTCCGATATCAACCCGGCCATGCTGTCCGAAGGGCGCAAGCGCCTCTCCCAAACACCCTACTACTCCGCCGGCCGGGTCGACTTCCTCGAGGCCAACGCAGAGAACCTGCACACGGTCCCGGACAACAGCATAGACCTCTACACCGTCGCGTTCGGCATCCGTAACTTTACGCACAAGTCCCAAGCCCTCCACGAGGCCTACCGCGTCCTGAAACCAGGCGGTACCTTCGCCTGTCTCGAGTTCAGCAAAGTGCGCAACAGCGTCTTCGACGCCGTGTATAAGAGGTGGAGTTTCGGGGCGATTCCCCTTATAGGGCAAGTGGTCGCGGGGGATAGGGATAGTTATCAGTACCTTGTGGAAAGCATTGATCGGTTTCCGAGCCAAGAGGAGTTCAGCGCTATGATAAGGGAGGCGGGGTTTGTTTTGCCAGGGGAAGGGCTGGGGGAGGGTGAGAGCAGGGGGTGGGTTGATTTGACGGGGGGGATTGCGGCGGTGCACAAGGGGGTGAAGCCTCTGCGGTAGAGGATGGAGAGGCAAGGAGGCTTACGGCTTGAAAGGACCGTGCTAGAGGGAACGCCATGCCGGAGCTAGAGCACAGTCGTAGGCTGGGTCATTTGGTCACTCGAACCAAGGTGCGGTATGCGTCGGGACCTGCATAGCTGGGAAGGTCAGAAAGAAGGAGCGGATTGCAGAGACGCAGCATAACAATGTGCTTGGAAGGACTCTTGCGAGGGTGGATGGGCACACAGTCGTCACGTGCAGTGTACAACATCGAAAGGAGCATGAGGCAGCATAGAAGCCAGAAAACGCGTAGACATCATGGTCACACGTAAAGGGATCAAAGTGTACGATATCAAACACTACCATCACAAATACAACGTAAAAAACCCAGACGATGATACTATTGTATACATGATCGATGACGACGCTATTTGCAACCAACAAGAACAACAACAGACAAGGTATAAAATGTCAATACCGGCGGCAGGGTGAGATGATCCGGTCGAGGAACGGTGTGCAGTGACGATGTGATGTGCTGTGTGTTGTGGAAGTGATAATGAGACAGGATCCTGTCCCCTTGCCGATATCCTCTGCTCCCTCGCCTCGTGCATTGTGTTCTTCTTCTCTTCCTTTCCCCCCCAAAAGGTATTCAAGACAAAGCAGCTCTTTCGCGTCTGTTCAGAAAACATTCAAAAACGCAACGCCAGGTGCAAGCCGGCCGGGCAGTAGTATCTAGCCGAAAAGATGGAGATGGGATGGGAAGGCGGTCGGGCAGTTGCTGTCGTTTTGGACAGTGCTGCGCAAAGACTTACGACTCCGTGGGGTAACTATGTCATGTCGCTGTGTGTGTGCGGTGAGAGAGTGGTGACGGAATGTTTGCAGGCGATGTAAGCAGATTAGGGCTGCTAGATGTAGCGTGGAGGGACCCGCGCTCGGTGCTCCAATTGTGAAATCTGTATCGTATCGAATCGTAGAGTGAACTCGGAATGGTGGAGAAGGGAACGATGGGTGCGCTGTTCTGTGGCCAGCGGGTAGTAGGTCGAGACGTCTAACCACCGACCACTACACGAGCACCCTCCTTGCCCAGCACGCCTCGCTCGCGTGCTTTGGGTGACTTGTCCCGTCCCTTCTTGCTTCGCAGAAATCCTAACATGCTACTCTTGCCTCTTGCCTGCTCGTCTTGAATCATGGACTGGCTCTGATTAGCCATATCGCTCCAGCTGCCTGTCTCGTTGAGGGTGACCTGTACGCCACTTCCACTCATAGAGATGTTCCTGGTGCTGCCTCTGGGCTTTCGGCTTGTAGAATTGTCTCGTTGGAGTGTGTTGCCCCCGGCATTCTCATCGTACCGCACTGACCGCGATTTGCTGGGTGGCGGAGGCCCAGAAGCCACTGGCACCTGCTTTCCATCGGCTGTGGTGAAGTACTCTTGCGGACCACCGCCGGGTGTTTGAATCGATGAGGGGATTGGAGGGGAGCCGTTCGGCGATTGTGTGGGAGATCGAGCACGTGGTGTCTGTGATCTCGAAACGGGAGCTTGTGCTGATTTGTTGGCGTCCACCTGACTACGTGCGTCAGTGGACGAATCGCCCCGCTTGCTGTCGACTGCATCGCCCGCTACTTCACCAGGGATCGTGGTCTCGGTAACTGGATTTCTGTACGTTGTGAGCGCACTTCAAACACAAGAGGGTCGTCACATACCTGTAATCTGACAGTGTCATATAGTTGAAAGGCTCAAACATGGTCTCAATCATACGATGAAGCTCATCTGCACGGATTTCTTGATCTGTTGCATCTGGTCGGAGTTCGGCTCTTGGCTTTTGCTTCCTTGTGCGTGCTTCGAGAGGCGCTTCTTCTAACAGAAGCTCCTCGAGATCGTATGTGGCGTCGAAGTTGGTCTTCTCGCTGGAAGGAGTAAAGATAGGATCGATCATCTTCTTCTCCAAGAGATCGAAGTCGAGTTCGCGGAAGAACGGGTTGTCGATGAAGCTCTCCCAACTGCTACCTCCTATTCTCATTGACCTGTCCTTCTCGAGCAGCGATGAGATGGCATGTAAGCAGACCATGGAGACAGGTGGGTTCGTGACGGGATAGTTTGGCTCTCCCTTCATGATATTTTGAGCCAGCTGTTCGTGATGGTTGCCTTCAAATGGCCGCTATGAAGTGTTAATGACGACGCCTAGTCGCGGTGCAGTCTTGTCTTTACCTTGCTGTATATGCACTCGTAGAAGAGCACGCCGAGCGACCACCAATCCACCTCAGCTCCATACCCTTTACCTCGATACACTTCTGGTGCTAGATATGCTAATGTACCAGACTTTGATGTAAGCGGCTTGCCCGGTGTGAGATCTGTGGCGACGTTCTGAGTAGTGTTAGCGGAGCGATCAGGGGTGCTTGTACGATGACATACGAAATCCGCCAAATGCACATGGCCTTCCGAATCAAGTAACACATTGTCCGGCTTGACGTCTCGGTGTACAACGTTCTGCTGGTGGATGTATCGAAGAGCGCAGCCGAGTTCTGCTATCCAGAATCGAATGGCTTCCTCTGTGAATGTTTTGCGCGTAATATGGAACCGGAGATCTCCTCCGGTCATCAGATCGACAACGATGTATCTAGGTCGTGTTAGTAATGAGCTCGAGCGACGCTGTGGCGAAGTGCTTACAAGTATTCAACATCTTGGAAACTGTATCGCAAGTTGCAAAGGAAAGGATGATTCAAATGCTCCAACATTCGTCGCTCTCGTAACATGTTCCGCACGCTTTCGCTTCGAACGACCTCATCTTTCCTGATGTACTGTGAAGAGCAGGTCAGTGTGCGTAAATGTGATCAAGCTCCTTCATGCCTACCTTGAGGGCAAAGGTCAGGCCAGTATCTTTCCGCTCAACGATTCGCACTTTGCCGAAAGCACCCTTTCCGACAACTCTGAGAAGTCTGAAGTGGTCGAGATTCACTGTTGACAGACGTATCAGCACTTGACCACAGACCAGTCTCTTCAATCGTTTGAGGACCGGGGGTGTGAGATGTACCTTCATCTGTAAAGACAACAGGCTTTCCCGAGCTATTGCCCATGTTGACCGATTGCCTAGCTCTTGCTCAAGAATCAACGGAAAATCGATTGCATTGTCGGATGAGATTTGACGAGGATAAGATCGTGTCTGCGATGACCTGGATGGCCTCGCGACTGCGTGAAGTTTCGGGTGTTTGCAAGCTCCTGCCAATGCGCAATTGTTCCTACTCTGCGATCGGAACTTTGTGATTTTACGTCTATCCTAGCCAGATGATAGAGATCAGTTCACGGTCGATTTCGAGAACGGTCGGTGAGTGAATTGATCACTGTCGAGCGAGCAGTCGTCGCGGGGTTATCTTTTGGAGAGCGGCAGCTCGCAACTAGGGGGCTCTAAGAGACCCTTTCCCGCCTCTTTAGGGTTGATGGATGATCGGCCTGTCGACCCAAAGCTGACCTCTCCTTCCAAGGCCTGTTCAATGTTGATAGTCGGGCAGCAAGTCTCTCGATCGAAGCTGTAGTCCAGTGTTCAGACGAACAGAATAGTGTCCGCAGAGAAGCCAAGGGACCACCTGGTGCACAGGGCAGCAGGTGGAAGGAAGGCCGATCGAATAATCAAAGCTTATTGGATACGGTACGACGGCGATATAGCCCAGGTTTCCAATCAACGAACAACGAACGATGAATAGTCCTCCAGTGAACTGTCAGGTCGACGATGTACACTTGACGGGGAATGGTTGCATGCAGAATAGAGCAGTGACGGTACTGGCTAGTGTGGGATATCGTCCTGCTTCTGGATGTCTGGCCGTTGTCCACACTCCAACGTCCCGCACGATCAGAGTAACTTCGGGCGACGAGTACGATCGTATGCATTTTAGAAGGATCACTGAGCTAGTTGGATACATGCGTGATAAGCAAATGAATCAGTATCGATCAAAGTCCAAATCGCATACACTTTCTGCTTGGTCCTACACCTTATCAACATATGCAAAAATTCACTAATATCACGAGCTTGTGCCGCCTATTGAGGTGGTGTTGCCATTTCGGGCACAGTTTCGGTATTGACCGTTACTTCATACGAAGATTCCACGTGAAAGGTTCTGCTCTCTAGGACAACGACTCAGTAGCATCGTCTGCAGGAACGAGCGTATCCGTCGTTGGTAGCGCAACCAGCATGAATGCATGGGCTTGAATAAGACATATACTCTGCTGGTGTTAGACTTGCAGCCCTACAGTGTACTTTCTGGGGACGAGGAGAAGCCGTTCTGATGGATCATGTGTTCGCTTGTTTCATGTACTTGAATGCTTTCAATCATGATCAGAGAAGTGATTGGTTTGTATCTTGTTACTCCACTCTGCACCGATCCTTCTCAGTCCAAACGCCGAAACGTACAGTATGGATATCATCTGTTCAAAGTCGGACAAACCGGTATGCTGGGAGACAAAGAGGATTCGTGGGTTGAGTATTCATCAAAGTCCGTCCATTGTACCAGCAGGTTCGTCATCCTCGCCATCGTCGTCGAAACTGCCAACACTGCTCATCTCATCCTCGTCTTCTGAGTTCGCTCCGGCATCATCTGCGGCTTCTCTTGATGCGTACTTGTTGACGTACTCTGTCTTGTGTTAGAAGGACGAGAATGAAGTTATGGTGCTTCCCACTAACCTTTGACTTTTGCATCATAGCTCTTTGGCTCTCTCATGAGGAGAGCAGCCGCTTCTCCGTTGAGAGGATCTGTGGGGTTTGGATATCGCAGGAGCTGTGGGAGGAAGACCTCGAAAATGTTGACCATGTCATACATCGGAGACCAGGTCTGATTGATCACGTCCAGACAAACACTGCCCGACCTAGAAACAGAGTTAGCCTTGTTTCTCCCTCCAGCACTCTAATCACCCACAGCTCATCGATATTGGGGTGGAATATGCGGTTCACGAAGCCGATAGAGGGCGACTTGTACGGATACTGGTCTGGCAGCTCGACGTGAATCTTCCACAGCCCTCCGGAAAACGGTGTCTCCTCTGGTCCCTTGAATCTCACATAGAATTCTTGCATATTGTCGTTGACCAGTGTGACTTCATAATCGCTCATCAGCATCTTCATGACATCCGTCTCGATCCTCCGCTTTGGACTGCTCATCTTGTCTCCTCCCCCAGGCTGTCAAGTAGGCGGGTGCCTGCCTGTCTCACTCAGGGTGCAAATGGCGATTGAAGACTGGCTTGCGTGACGGAGTACAACAGACAATGAAGAAGCCCCTGTCTAATCTATTGGGCTGTTCAAACTGATCAGGTGTGCCGGTGTGATGGACAAGTGGGGCAGCAGCCAACTTTCGAATTGGGGATCTCGTGCAGCGGTTGTGATTTGAGTATTCTGCTTGGAGAGCTGAGCCAGTGAGATCGTGATATAGGCAAACGGGACCTGTAGCTGCTGCGGCGAGTATGGGTTGGATTGATAAGTATGAGAGAGAGGGGCTGCTGTCCCGCACAAGGATGAGGTTGATGTTCGGGCACATGCGGGCAATTCCACTCTAAGCCTGAGAATGTCAAAGCGGCACGTCACGCGCTTACCAGATTGGCTCATGCTCTGTCTCTGGGCCGAAGAGAGCACTGATAGTGACAAAGAGGTTCCACGCTGCCAGCTCACAACTAGCCATGACTCCAGTCTGATTATCTACCGTGGTGACTGAAAGTGCTCGCTGCGAAGTCACATGACGGCTGGAAATCCATGCATGCGACGATATCAAGGCTCTGGCAGGAAAATGGATGCTTGTCTTTGTACCTGAGCGTATTATCCATCGCTCGGAGCCGGCTCGTTCCCGACAGTCTGGTTGCTCTGGCTGTCAGCTTTTGGGAATACTTGTGACGTTCTCCAACATGAACATGGCGCTTAACTGACACGCTCGAAGGCTACCGGCTGGAAGTCATCGACTGCATAGTATGTTCGTTTTCGGGCAATTCATATCAATTCTGCTCTCTCGTGTTCGTCCGACCGCTGTCGAGTCGTGAGAGTAACACGGCTCTTAGTAGCCTTGTTCGATGCCTCTGGGATTGCTTCACGATCCAGGCGACCTCATCATCACAAAGCACAATTCTCGTCATCGAAGCACATTTTCGTGCCTGAACGAGCCACACGAGCATCTTCATAAGCCTCTCCGTGCCCGCCTCACCAGAAGTCTTTTTGCGGTCTCGACCACATGCCCCGGATTTGATGGCATCGACCTTAGTCATGTTTGGTGATTCCTTCCAGGGATGTTTCGAAATGAAAGAAGGTCTGGACTTTCACAGAATCCTGTGACAGCCGCCGGTCGCAATCGCGACTAGAACGTGATACATTGACATTCCGGACTTTGCTCCGATCCTGATGGTCAGGTATCATAAATTTTCTCTGCACCGAAGAGCCCGCTGCGGCTCGACAAGCACTGGACTCGACTTGTACCTGATGTGTACCCAAGCTACGTTGAAAACGTGCAACTCGAAGTGACACGGTGTCCGTGATATTGTCATGGAATGCAAGACCGAGACTAATTCCCAAGAACTATGTTTCCTGGCGGTCAATACATTCAGATACTTGTGGCTTGTTTTCAGACATACAAGATCTAAGATCGACTCGAGTCTGGATTTTCTGCTGTAATGGTGAGTGGTACCAGGCGGCCCCAGATGCCAGCCGTTGCAACAAGGATCGTGGTAGAGGTCTTCTGCTCGTGTCCCAGACGTTTGTCGAGCTGGCCGGTAGTAAAAGCACGACCTTTAGTAGTGCGATCGGGCATGAGAGACTGTTGGAAAAGTAGATCACAAACTGCCATGGCTAGCCTCCTGATCGACATGCTTGTCCCTGTCCTTACACCCACTCTTTGCCTGTGCGTGCTCGCCCTGCCGACTACCGTCGCAAAGAAGTCGAATCTCAACTCCAACGGCAAAGTCCTTTTGGCTTCTCTGCACTGACGTCTCTGCAGCAGTTCCATCCTTGCTGCCAGATCAATATTGAGACGCACTTGGAGTCGTTCGAGACCTTTCGGATTGTTTCTTGGAAAAAGCTCTCTTTAGTGACACCCACAAAGCCACCGCTTCCGTCCGGCCTCTTTCCACAATCACGGCAACGCCAAGATCCTCCCGCGACACCGTCGATCACCACCAGATTAGCACAGTCTTGCAGAAGTCCTGCTTTTTCGCCCGTCTCGTCCCTGCACACACCGAGATACAGTACATTCCTGGTCCATCCTTGGGAGCATACCGACAGCCCTACTCGACGACGTCCACCATCCTCCTCCTGTGCAAACCCCATTCTACCCAACCAGCGGAGCTTGATCCGCTCGACCCAGACAATCACTCACTGCGATCCAATCCCTACGAATAGGCCGCATTCAGGTGCTGCGATCTATACGCTTCCACGATTAATCACTGCCGTTCAACATATCTGGTAAGGACGTGCAGCCAACATCGCAAGGAGTAGGGGCAAGGTTAATAGGAAGAGTTGAATACTGCGGCAGCTACAACTTTGCACCTGTCTCGGGTGGCGAGTCGTGCTATTAGGCACTCGAATCAGTGGGGATCCTCGCAAAAGTCAGCAATACTACGCAGCGCCGTACCACATGGCTTAGACGAGCGTCCATCGACAGCGTTCGCCATAAGGGTTGCGGCAATAATAACCCAGCCGCCGCACCCATCAAGCTGCCTTTCAGCACCGCAACGGCTGCAGGCATGTCATCTCAGCAAAACCCTGAAGGGGCATGCAACAATCAAGCACCGGAGAAGGATGGCGATTCCAAGTCCTCACCTACTCGACTAGCCACCATGGGACCGCCCCGTTCGACTGCGAGATCACCTCGTCCACACCTCCGGGACATTGACGCTGCTGGAAGTGCCGCTTCCGAGTCTGATTCCGCAATCTCACCGGGTCTGGCAGGAACTCGCTCCGGGCAACTCAGTCCAGAGATTGCTGACAGAGTCTTTCCCATCCGCTCGGTAGTATCGCGTGATCCGAATCCGACACCAGCTTCTCGCGCATCCGATCATGGAGATGGGTACTTCCAGAGCGGCACAACACCGCGAAGGTTCTCTGGGAACGGCCGCTCTGGATACACCTCTCTCCAGAATACACCGGCGAGGCAACGACAGCCAAGTGCAGGCACTTCCTCTGCCGGAGGTTCGGATGAGCCGATCGAACGCGGGTACAGACGGTCGCAGTCCCTGACAAGAGAAGAGCAAGAAAATACTACCAAGCCAAGAGCCGATCCAGGCAGCTTTAACGAACTTGTAGGCACGACTGGAAGCGAAAGGGGTACAGCAGGCTCAGAAGGTCGCCCGGCGTCCATGCGGTCTCAGTCTATCAAAAGCGCACAGACGACGCAGGAAGATATCGGGTCTGGTCTGCTCACCGCACGATTCAAACATGTCATCTCCGAAGGTGGTCATATGATAATCACTGGGAGGGATGGCGAAACGTTACAGCGATGCGAAGATGAACCCATTCACATTCCTGGTGCCATCCAAGGCTTCGGCCTGCTCATAGCTTTGGAGGAAGAAGCTGAGGGCAAACTCGTGGTCAGAGTGGTCAGTGAGAATTCCAAGCGACTTATCGGTTATACTCCTCGACAGCTGTTCGCCCTCGATTCCTTCACTGATATTCTGTCGGAGGAACAAACAGACAATCTGCTCGACCACGTCGACTTTATTCGAGATGAAGACACAGATGTGGCCGTGAATGGTCCCGAAGTCTTCACCATGTCAATACGAAGCCCCAACAGACGGTTTCAAAAACTCTGGTGCGCGATGCACATCAATGACCGCAACTCAAACCTCATTATCTGCGAGTTCGAACTCGAGGACGACCCTGTCTATCCGCTGGTGCCGCCTAACGATGCCACCCCCGAGCCGCCCGAAGATACTTTGAACAGTGATCCGACGCCCCAGGAGCTCGCCGAGAGCACTCAGAACATCAGCAAGCCTCTCCGCGTTCTGCGAAGTGCTCGCAAGCGGAAAGGTGAAGCCGCAGCAATGGAAGTCTTCAACATCATGTCACAGGTGCAGGAACAACTTGCAGCTGCGCCGAATCTTGAAAAGTTCTTGAAGGTATTGGTCGGTGTTGTGAAGGAATTGACAGGTTTCCATCGAGTCATGATCTACCAATTTGATCATACTTGGAGCGGTCGCGTTGTTACCGAACTTGTAGACCCTCGAGCGACCAAAGATTTGTACAAAGGCCTCAACTTCCCAGCTTCCGACATTCCCAAGCAAGCCCGAGAACTGTACAAAATCAACAAAGTTCGCATGCTTTACGACCGCGACCAGGAGACGGCCAGATTGGTGTGCCGCACAGCACAGGACCTGGAGACACCGCTAGACCTTACCTACTCATATCTTCGCGCCATGTCGCCCATTCATCTGAAGTACCTCGGCAACATGGCTGTTCGCTCGTCCATGTCAATATCCATCAACGCGTTTGAGGAGCTCTGGGGCCTGATCGCTTGTCACTCATATGGTGCCAAGGGTATGCGTGTGTCATTTCCCATCCGCAAAATGGCCCGGCTTGTGGGAGACTCGGCTTCGAGAAACATAGAGCGACTGTCTTATGCCTCTCGCCTGCAGGCTCGAAAATTAATCAACACCGTGCCGACACAGAGCAACCCGTCCGGGTACATTATTGCCTCCTCTGAAGATCTGCTGAAGCTATTCGACGCCGATAGTGGCATGCTCTCTATCCGCGACGAGACCAAAATTCTGGGTCGTGTCGATCATTCTCAGGAGGCCCTGGCCTTGCTCGAGTACCTGCGTATGAGGAGGATTTCGAATGTCCTGACCTCACAGGACATTCGTGAGGACTTCCCCGACCTCAGGTACCCTCCCGGCATCAAGCACATTGCCGGCCTCTTGCTAGTCCCACTGTCCGCTGGCGGATCCGACTTCATCGTTTTTTTCCGGAAAGGCGTTATGAAGGAAGTCAAGTGGGCTGGCAATCCTTACGAAAAGTTTGTCAAGGCCGGTACAGAAGGATATCTTGAACCAAGGAAAAGTTTCAAGACCTGGAGCGAGACTGTGGTTGGCAAATGTCGAGAATGGACTGAAGAAGAGATCGAAACTGCTGCAGTGCTCTGTCTCGTCTACGGCAAATTTATTGAGGTCTGGCGGCAAAAAGAAGCAGCACTGCAGAGCAGCCAGCTCACTCGTCTTCTGCTTGCGAACTCTGCGCACGAAGTACGAACACCGCTCAACGCCATTATCAATTACCTTGAGATAGCTCTTGAGGGGACGCTGGACCAGGAGACACGAGACAACCTCGCAAAATCGCACTCAGCTTCCAAGTCACTGATTTACGTCATCAACGACTTGCTTGACCTGACCAAGACCGAAGAAGGTGGAGATCTTGTCAAGGACGAAATATTCGAATTGCATGCTACCATCGCCGAGGCTACTGACAATTACAAAGGCGACGCACGGAGGAAGCAAATCTTCTACGAAGTCCACGAGGGACCAGGTCTCCCAAGGGAAGTCATCGGCGATCAGCGCAAGGTCAGGCAGGCTATTTCGAACATCACGGCAAACGCTATCCAAAACACAAACAGCGGAGGAGTCACGGTCGAAATTTACGTTGCTGCACGACAAGAGACGTCGATTGACATTGAGTGCAGCGTGACAGACACTGGTGTCGGCATCAACAGCAAGCGTCTTGATGCATTATTCAGAGAGTTGGAGCAAGTCCAGACAGAAGGCGATCTATTGGCCGACACGCCTCCACCGGGCGAGCAGAAACAGCTTGAGAATGACAAAGATGCCGATAAGCGTGCCTTGGGACTTGGTTTGGCCGTGGTCGCCCGGATTATCCGCAACATGAATGGCCAAATGCGACTCAAGTCTGAGGAAGGCAAGGGCTCGCGATTTGTCCTCCAATTTCCCTTCCAGCTTCCCGAGTCTGAGTCTGGCACTAAGCAGATAGCTGCATCCGCCTCGGACCACGGGTCAGAAACCCCGCTTGCTGAGCCCAGTACAAATCCGGTCGAGTCAATCGGCGAAGTCACTGTCATTCAACCCGACCTGCAGAGACGTCACTCTGCCGAGATGAGGGAAACAATCGTTCGGAAGACCAGCAGCGAAAGCGTCAACAGCAAGCACAGTCTTGGCAGCATGAAATCCGGTCGCAGCGGGAAAAGTCAGTCTTCGCAGAAGAGTGAAGCAGACCGCTTAATAGACGCCATCCAGGAGCCTCACATGGTTGGGGCGGTCAACAGCCACAATCGTTCTGGAAGCCGTCCGAGCAGTGGAGGCGGACGTCCTCAAATCACACATCGCCATAGCACGACGTCAAATGTGCAGACCAAGGATACGAGACACCGTTCTAAGAGCATTGACGCTCCACTCCCGGAGCATCAACGTCAAATACACATTGGCCCTCCCGGCATGGCTAGTGTACCGGATCAAAGAACGCCGATCAGATCAGTGCGAGTGCCAGATCAATATGAAGGATCGTCGCCCATGTCAGTTGGCGGTCTATCTTCCGCTGGAAGTCTGTTCGAGCACGCGAGATCTCCCTTGGACCAATCAATACCGGACTCAAAACATATGAGAGTGTTAATTGCTGAGGACGATCCGGTCAACAGCAGAATTATTCGCAAGCGATTGGAGAAGCTTGGTCACATGCCTTACCTGACTGTGAACGGAGAAGAATGTTCCAGCGCCTACGGCGAGAAAAGTGGGCATTTTGATGTGATTTTGATGGACATGCAAGTCAGTAGATGGAGTGTAACACCCAAATGGGCATTGCTGACATGAAATAGATGCCGATCGTTGACGGCCTCACGTCGACCAAGATGATCAGATCATTCGAGAAGTCACATCCAACACATATATTATCAACAAGAGCATCACTTAATGGTCGCGTACCAATCATTGCTGTCTCTGCATCCCTGGAGGAGCGAGACCGCAAGTCTTATGTCGATGCTGGATTCGACGGTTGGATACTGAAGCCGGTCTCCTTCGATCGCCTTTCCGAAATCATGTCCGGCATCGTAGATCAAGCCGTCCGTACCAAGAACCTCTATAAGCCGGGTAACTGGGAAAAGGGAGGTTGGTTCGAAAACGCCCAGAAGGATATTTTTGCTGCCGATACCAAACCGACGAACAACGTCCCTGCAAGTGGCATGAGCGAGGGCGTGAAGATCGCTGCTGCCTCGGACGACCCTGCTGTCAAGGAGGAAGACGACAGTAGGCAGTCCCAAGAGCAGGAGCGCCTGCTCGCCGGCCAGCAGAATCAAAATGAGGGTGATGCCACGAGCGCCACAAGCGCCACGAGCGAAGAGACCGAGAAACCAGCGAGCTGAGTACGCTTTGAGTGGTTTTCAGATCCGCCGGTATGAGAGCACTCTGGTTCCTGAACAGACACCAGGATTCTGCAAAGATATCACCTTCTACCACACCTACCTTTACGACTTTCAATGCTACGAAGCACGAGTATGCATGCAAGAGATATACATCTCAGCACCATCAGGCGTTTGCTCATTTTCAGCGGGGTCTTTTTCTTGCTTCACAATCCTACGAGCTCTTGGATCATCAGAAATGTCCATGGTTCCAATAGCCCGTCGCTTATGGGCCTTTCCTACACTATTCCGTACGAGATCCGTCATTCAATACCGAGACAGAGCCTCCAGCGCAAAACAGAAGGGAGCTACGACCACATTCTGATCAGGGGAAGTCGAGCCAGTCGACGGAGAGGGGTGACGACGTTGGACACGGGAATAATGCTGTCGTTACCTACCCATACATTCAGCGGAACAGATATCGCTTGTAAACCTAGTGTGTGTTTTCATTTACGATGGACCACTGAGGGTGTGTCAGCCATGATGTAGTGGGAGGCAAAGCTCTGCAGATTTTTTGCATGAGAGAGGGCTCCGAACAATCACGAACTTGTAGTACACGTACACGAGAACGACGGTTTCACTCCATGACTACTACGATTCACACGATCACGTGCTTTGTCCCCACAACCCACCTCCACATCCCTATAGCTGTCCCCGCGGGGAAGAGGGAACGTGCTCCCACCTAAAACCCTTGTGACCCTTCTCTAACCGCTCATTCCTAGTGAAGGAAGGTCCGTCAAGCCAATAGTCTTGTCCATGCACTGGTTGGCACCTGGTCGAGACACTAACAACTCTTAGTTCTGCAGCCCTTCCAGCATGGACACGCTTCAGCCGCCCCGTCGCGGCGGAAAATCCTCCGTGCCATTTAGTCAGGGTCGCCTTTCTCCAACTCTTGCTTCCTGCAGGTTGTTACAAGCTCCATCCCTTTCTGCTTCTGCGGCGCAGACGCGTCTGAATACAGGCAGCTGGCGTCCGTTCTGATCAGCTCTGTATACGCCTCGACAGCGTGTATCTGAACGCTCATGATAGCAACACGGTCCACAGCAGAGTACCTGACTCGAGCGATCTGCGGCTGTGCAGGCTCTCCGCGGCGAGATGCAGGGGACACGTACACTGCAGCTGCTGACATGGAGTTTCTGCGGTAAGACGGGTGCTGCAGCTGCACAACGCGGCAAGGGCTTGAATGCATGGGTCCAAGGTAATACAGCGATTCTCAACTCTTTCGCGCCGTTACCAACATGGTCAGCTGCACGAACCCTCACCACCAGCCAACAAAGTCACACAGCACTTTGGAAACCCGCACCTGAGGCTCTCATACCCCAGAGCCACACGAGGTATGGCTCCACAGTCTCCAAACCGGCTGAGAATGCGGATAATGAAGAGCTGCCCCCCATAGCTATCCCCTATGGCGAGATCACAGTGGGAGCACCAGCAGAGCAGGACCCTACCGAGAACCGCTTCAGCATGACTCCAGCCAACGCGGCGCTATTGCTACGAAAGGGCTTCCGCCGTGTGCTCGTTGCACAAGGGGCAGGAGAACGCGCCGGCTTCACTGACGAGTTATACGAGGCAGCCGGTGCGACTATAGCAGACAACGAGGATGTGCTCTCCAAATCAGATATCGTGCTCAAAGTTAGACCGCCGGTAACTGGCACCGAGGGTGCCATCGACGAGGTAGCGACGCTAAGGCCGAACACTACGCTCATCTCCTTCCTCTGGCCCATGCAGAATCAGCGATTGGTCGCGGCACTTAGCGAGAGACGGGTTACGGCTCTAGCTATGGACATGATTCCTCGTATATCTCGCGCCCAATCTTTCGATGCACTCAGCTCCATGGCCAATATTGCCGGATACAAAGCCGTCTTGCTCGCCAGTAATTCGTTCGGCTCCTTCATGACCGGTCAGGTCACGGCTGCAGGCAAGATTCCTCCTTGCAAAGTCCTGGTCATTGGAGCAGGCGTAGCCGGTCTATCTGCCATCTCTACCGCCAAGCGCATGGGTGCTATTGTCCGAGGCTTCGACACGCGAGCTGCGGCTCTCGAACAGATCAAGTCACTTGGAGCCGAGCCTCTGGAGGTTCATATCCAAGAAGATGGGGCCGGAGGCGGCGGATACGCAAAAGAGATGAGCCCGGAGTTCATCGAGGCTGAGATGAAGCTGTTCATGCAGCAGTGCAAGGACGTGGATATCGTGATCACTACAGCGCTCATCCCTGGCAAACCTGCACCGAAGCTCATCACGGCCGAGATGGTCAGGGCAATGAAGCCTGGAAGTGTGCTCGTGGATCTGGCTGCGGAAACTGGCGGTAATGTCGAGGGTACCAAGAAGGGCGAGGTCGTGCAAGTCGGCGGTGCTACCATCATTGGCTACACCGATTTACCCTCGAGGCTTCCCACACAGTCCTCAACCCTGTACTCGAACAATATTACCAAGTTCCTGCTATCTATGGCTCCGGCGGACAAGTCTTTCGGCATTGATCTCAAAGATGAGGTCGTCCGAGGTGCTATCTGCGCTCACGAGGGCAAGCTCATTGCTCCTCCCGTCAGAGTCGCACCACCTGCCGCTCCGGCACCAGCTCCAGGTCAAACATCACCAAAGATTAAAGAGGATGTCAAGAAGGCGGTTGTAGCCCTCACACCCTGGCAAAAAGCGACTCGAGATGTCTCTTTGACCACCGGTGGTATGGGCACAGCTGTGCTGCTTGGTCGTCTCACCGATGCTGCATTCATGAGCAACATATTCACCTTCTCTCTAGCTGGCCTGGTTGGCTATAGAGCAGTCTGGGGCGTAGCGCCGGCTCTGCACTCACCACTTATGTCAGTCACAAACGCCATCTCTGGGATGGTCGGTGTCGGTGGACTGTTTATCATGGGAGGCGGGATGATCCCACAGACAATCCCCGAATACTTGGGAGCAGCGTCCGTCCTTCTCGCTTTCATCAATATTGGAGGCGGCTTCATCATCACCAAGCGCATGCTGGATATGTTCAAACGTCCTACCGATCCGCCAGAGTACAGCTGGCTATATGCCGTTCCCGCCGCAATCTTTGGTGGAGGCTTTCTCTACGCTGCTTCCTCCGATCTTGCAGGTCTTGTACAAGGCGGCTACCTGGTCTCTTCCCTGCTCTGTATAGCCTCCATTTCTGGTCTCGGAAGCCAAGTCACAGCTCGCCGCGGCAATATCTTCGGCATGCTCGGCGTAGCGGCCGGTGTCCTCGCGTCTCTTGCGGCTGTTGGCTTCAGCACAGAGACCCTTATCCAATTCGCTGCTGTAGCGGGCGCAGGGACAGGCGCAGGCATGCTCATCGGCCGTCAGATCACTGCCACATCGCTTCCTCAAACCGTCGCCGCCCTGCACTCCGTTGTCGGTCTCGCCGCCGTTCTCACCTCCATCGGCTCCGTCATGGCCTCCATCACGGACCACGCCACAGCCCTGCACATGGTAACGGGTTACCTAGGCGTGCTCATCGGCGGCGTGACCTTCACTGGATCCATCGTCGCATACATGAAACTCGCCGGCCGAATGGGGTCTCGGCCCACGATCCTTCCCGGACGTCACGCCATCAATTCAGGTCTCGTAGCCGCCAACGCCGCAACGATGGGTGCCTTCCTAACCATGGCGCCGGGCGCGCCCGCCATCGCCGCCACGTGTCTCGCCGCCAACACCGCTCTCAGCTTCACGAAAGGGTACACCACAACCGCCGCCATCGGAGGCGCCGACATGCCCGTCGTCATCACCGTTCTCAACGCTTACTCAGGCTTCGCGCTCGTCGCGGAGGGCTTCATGCTGGACAACCCGCTCCTCACGACGGTCGGGTCTCTCATCGGCGTATCAGGCAGTATCCTCAGCTACATCATGTGCGTAGCCATGAACCGGAGCCTGACGAACGTCTTGTTCGGCGGCATCGCTACGCCCACGACGGCGGTGCAGGCGAAGGTCGAAGGGGAAATTATGCGCACGGATGTGGAGTCTACGGCGGAGATGTTGATGAATAGCGAGAGCGTGATTATTGTGGTGGGATACGGGATGGCGGTTGCGAAGGCGCAGTATGTGATTAGTGAGATTACGAGTATTCTGCGCATGAGGGGGATTAAGGTTAGGTTTGCGATTCATCCTGTCGCTGGGAGGATGCCAGGGCAGTGTAATGTACTGCTGGCGGAGGCGGGGGTGCCTTATGATGGTGAGTAGTGATTCAATAGGGATAGGGGCATGGCTGACGGATAGCAGTGGTGTTTGAGATGGATGAGATCAACGATGATTTTGCGGATACAGATCTGACACTGGTCATTGGCGCGAGTAAGTAGAGATGGCTTGGGACGGGGACATGGTGCTGACGGGCATAGATGATACGGTGAATCCGATCGCGAAGGAACCGAACTCGCCCATTGCTGGTATGCCAGTTTTGGAGGTATGGAAATCGAAGCAGGTCATAGTCATGAAGAGAGGAATGTCTTCTGGTTATGGTATGAATCAGTTTCAGTTCGAGGGTATTCTTTGCTAATGCGTATTGTAGCTGATGTGCCGAACCCGCTCTTCTACAATCCAGGAACGAGGATGTTGTTTGGTGACGCCAAGGACACTGTTGACAGTATGCTCATCTGCTACACTAGTGACCCAGTGATACTGACATGTCACAGAAATCAAGAGTGCCCTCGAGAAGAATACCATGTCTGCTTTGGATATCTAGATTACACCGTGTTGTATGGTCTGCATCCAGATGGAGTATCGTGTCATTTGACACCAGTCCAGTCACATAGTACATGAGAGATGTATATACTTCAATTTCTAGCATGCGATTATTTCCGAGGTCTCGGTATGGGTCCGACTTCCAGATTATCCTGTGGGAAAATTAGATTGACAGCACGTGATCTGCTTCTCACTGGATCGCCCTCGGGATTGTCGTTCACCCGAAAGCCTCTTCCCTCTTTCTCCTCACTTGTCACCCCACTCCCACCGGGAGACCCTGCCTTTGGACTGCTGGAAAGGGCAATACTTTTTATATTAGGGGCAAGTGCATGGTCGAAGAATGACGAGTGTCATGAGTGTGTAAGACCTCGGAAGAATTGTCACCGCATATTGCATCTCGGCCTTTGCCGTGATGGTACAAGGTATGTAGGGCATCCGGGTAGGTCAAGTTCTTCCTTGCGTGTTACTCAACACCTACTGTCGAACTCGTGGCAAGATGTCAAAGCTCTTCAGCTTGAGTGCTGCTGCACTCGCTGTGCAGGTTGCCGCTCTGCCTCAAGCAAGACAGAACTCTGTTGCTGTGCTATCTGCGCCAGCATCATCTGCCGGTGCATCTATTCCTCATGACCCGTCGTATGGCTCCTTCTCGTTCGAGCCGGCCTTCTGGGTCGAGTTCTTCGGCAACAAGTCGTCTCCAAACCAGCTTGTCTTTCGTCTGCTCGACCGCATTCACGAGCACGGCGGTCGACCCATCATCCGACCCGGTGGCATCACAATGGATAGCATGATCTTCGACCCGGCCGGCGCCGAGCCACAACGCACGACTAATGCCGGCGGTGGTGTGTACCGTACCACCGTCGGACCAGCATACTACGAGAGCTGGTCCAATTTCCCCGAAGGCACAAAGTTCGTGTCCACGCTGAACTTCGGCAACAACTCGCTCGACATAGCGCGCGATCTCGCCGTAGCAAGTGTGCAATACAGTGGCATGCAGCCACTTTTCGAGCTCGGTAATGAGCCCACCAACTACCCTACATCCCGCTGGCAAGGCAGCACTACCAACTACGTGAACCAGTGGCTGAACTTCACGCGTGAGATCGATGCGGCAGTCAACGCCACCGATCCCTCCCTGCCCAGCGAGCGCTGGTTTGCATCCTCAGCCACGACCGACAAATCCGCCCTTAACGTGCGCCCTGTCGACCTCATCCCAGCAGGCATCGACCGCTTCGACCAAGTCGCCGACTACAGCATCCACTCGTACCCGTTCAGCACATGCGACCCCGCCCGCGCCGCCCGCGCCACCATCTCCAACATCTTGAACCACACGGAACTCCTAACCTACGCGGACACAGAAATCTACCCGAGTGCCAAAGCCGCGCTCGACGCAGGAAGCCGATGGATCATCGGCGAATTCAACAGCATCTCGTGCTCAGGGAACCCTAACGTGACGGACACATTCGCACAAGCGCTCTGGATCCTCGATACCTACCTCATCTATGCAGCGCGGAACGCGTCGGCAGTGTACCTCCACCAGGGCGCGACCTTGGTGTTCCAGAGCAGTAACCAGGTCAACGTGCCTAGCCCTGACGGCAAACCCGGTTTCAGCACCTATAGTATGGTCTTCCCCATTGACACGATCTTGCGCGGACCCGCGAGAGCGTTGCCGAGTTTTTTGAGTCAGCTTTTCATGGCGGAGGTGTTTAGGGTGGAGGGGACGAGGGTGCAGGAGGTCGCTGCGCCGGAGGGGTCCAATGAGGAGAGATTCAGTGCGTATGCGCTTTGGGAAGGGGAGGAGGTGAAGAAGTTGGTGGTGTTGAACACGAATCTGTACTATGGGAATACGACGACGGACGGGACGGTCGATGTCGATGTGCAAGCGTATCAGAAGGGGGAGAAGGTCTGGGTGAAGCGACTCACTGCTCCAGCGGTTACTGAGAAGGATAGTACCAAGACGACGTGGGCGGGACAATCCTTCCCTCAAGGTGAGGCTGTGGGAGACACGCTCGTGGAGGAGGTCAGGGGCGGTGTGGTCAGGGCGAGAGGAAGTGAAGCATTGCTTGTCTTCTTCGATGAGGCAGCAGCGACGGCGGTCTGCTAATGTGTAGGCGGACTGGTACGATTGGATGGAATTCGATACAAGACGCTGATAGGTCGATTGGAAATGACAGATAATTCTTCTCGTCGCTTAACGATTAAACATCAGTGCGCGAGGGATCGGCGAACATGTCTCTAGATTGGCCTTTTGTGACCAAGGTTCTGTGGCGGTTGAACAGAGCCTGGAGCTGCAAAGTATGTGATTGAGACAGTGCGGAGACAAGTCCGTGGACATGTTGCACACTGCTATGAGTAATTCATCAAGGTCTCACATGCTAACCTCAGCAATCGCTCTTGCATGTTCCTCGTATGAGCCTACCTCGTATGAGCGTACCTCGTATGAGCCTACCTCGTATCCAAAACAGAAGAAGAAACCGTCCCAGCGCTTTGGTCCAGGCCGCACAGGAATGTTTTGAGTTCAGACGAGCTTTTTGGTATGGAGCTGCGGGATCCTGTAGATGCATCATTTGCCGAAGAAATGCACGTTCTGGACTCGGGCTATTCCTGACTGGGCGCGTACCAGAAACGTAAGTTGCCTGGTACGTTGCTAGAAAAGGTGGTCGACATAGTCATTATGGCGGCACGCATACCCACTGAATGCGCTAGACACGCGAGGGATGCATGAAGACTTAAGGGTCATGTCATTTCGAGTCCTAAAGAGGCGTTTGCTGAACCAGAAATACGCGATCCAATATTCAGCTTTGCATGAGCCGCAGCTGCAGCTGCAAGACTAGCGTTGGCGCAAGACGGTTGAAGACGATGCAGGAGGGACTGACAGCCGCGTCACGATCATTTCAAACAAGTCAGAGATGAGCGAGATTGATTCGGAATGCAGTTACACCTCCAGGCAGGATTGACGAAAGCGGTATTCGATGTTCTGAGAGGTGTGTTGAGGTATGTCAAGGTCTTGGGTGGCTTGCAATCGATGGACTAGAGCTGCTGTACTTCTCGCTCGATGTACCTCGTTGACTCCCTCAAGAGCTCGTTGAAAGCCTGGGTATTCTTGTCATTACTTGGTGTTACTACTGTATCATCAACCATCCTGGTAGACGAGGGCCGAGGTCGAGTACGGCAAGAAGCCATAGTGTACGCTCATACTGGAGAATTGCCTCGAAAGCACCTTGATGTCTCCCACGCTCGAATGCCGTCCTCTCTTGCCGACGTGTCTCAGAAATCAGAAATAAGCTTTGTTACCACGCGAAGCCTGCAACGAACCATCGATCGAATGACAGCCTGACTAGAGGCAGTTCACATTCCTTACCAGTTTCAATCACTTTCTACTGGTCAGTGGCAAGACCATTTCCCCAGTCCAGGCGGGGGACTTCCAGGACGTCCCTTCGATCGCGAATACGGTGGATACTCTTTGCGCTACCAGTTCCGGATGAGTCCTCCCCATGGAGTCTCCAGACAGAGAGCTCCAGAGGCGTCTTGCCCCTGTATCCACACCTTGCGACCAGCTGGGCCCTTCCAGTCATCAATCTGCCGCGATCTGGAGTCTAGCAGAGCCGTCTCGTTCTCAGCTTTTGTGGCGTACCTCGTTCTGGCCTAGCAGGCACTTTGTCGTAAGGTCCAACTGTGTCTTTGGCGCAAAACAAATGCTCGTAAGGCAGACAAAACCTCAGCTCTGCAGCACTGGTGATTTCGCTACGGATGCTAGTCGCAGATCAACTACCGCGCACACGCTTTGCACTCACACACATGAACCGTTGCCCTGACTGGTCCTTGGATCTGGTCGTTAGCTCGACGAACTCTATCTATACTCTACTTCACGAGCTCACCTGCCGCCCCCGTTTGCCGTTTGCTATTTCTCTTGCAATCTCTTGACACTTTGTCTCTCTTCCCAAACACCTCCTTGGCCGCGTGGGTGTTATAAGTATCTATATGTAGGTCATTGCGCAAACCATTACAGCATCTCGTTTCGATACACCCTTCCGACCCAGAGATCTTCCCCAGACTCCCCCGCAACCATGCAGACCACTCACGATGAAGCTGTAAGGACGTTCTCATGCATTCCATGAACACATCCACTGATCATCACTACAGGAGCTTCACGCCATCGAGCAAGAGCTCGGTGTCGAGATCTTGCCCGGCACAGAGATCATGACGGATGTTGGTTCTCACCACTTCGTCAAGAGCAACGCCGGCGTTCTCGTTCCTCAACCATCTGCTGATCCACATGATCCGCTGAACTGGTCGCGCAAGTGGAAGTACCTTGCTATCACAGCAGTTACCTCGGTCACCTTCGTACAAGGTTTCGGACCTCTCGCGCTCGCGCCAGCTTTCCCGGCCTACATGGCAGAGTGGAATCGACCTCTTCCTGATGTTGTCCGCTTTACCGGTGTCAGTATCCTGGTGCTCGGTTTCTCTAACTTCATCTGGGTACCAATCTCGTCTTCCTTCGGTCGCCGCCCTGTCTTGATCCTCTCCAATCTCATCGTTCTGGCTTCCATGATCTGGCGCGCTCGCGCAATGTCCTACAGCTCTTTCATGGGCGCATGCGTGTAAGTTTCTCTGATACTACGCTAGTTTTCTTCTCACTGACCGGGTACACAGACTCAACGGTATCGGCGCTGGTCCCGCAGAGTCTATCCAGCCGGCTGTGATTGCTGACATCTTCTTCCTTCACGACCGTGGTTTCTGGAACACTCTTTACTGGACAGCATACATGGGATCGCTCATGGTGGCACCCATCATCGCTGGTTCCATGACTCAAGCTCTTGGTTGGCGCCCATTCTGGTGGCTGAATGTCGGTATTGTCGCGTTCTCCATTATTTTGACTGTTTTCGCTTTCCCAGAGACCAAGTACGAGCGCGCTCCGCCAGGCGAGACCACACCATCAGAGAAGCAAATCTCGCCCGCCGCTTCGCAAGAGAAGGATCTTTCCACAATTCAGAAGACCGAGACAGCCCACTCCAACGCGCCTCAGGATCTATCTCTCTCCGCCACCGCTGCCCGCGACCCGCATCTCGGAAAGGGAATCCCCAGCAAGCAGCAGTGGAAGTTCTTCCAGCCCAACCGGAACCCAGGCAAGGCCATTCTCCTGAACCTCTGGCTGCCGTGGAAGCTCTTCGCTTACCCGATTGTCGAGTTCGCCGCCTTCGTCGTGTCCTTCTCCTGCTCCTCTTTCTTGACCCTCAACCTCACCCAATCTCAAGCTTTCGCCGCGCCTCCCTATCTCATCGACCCCCAGAACATTGGTTTCATGAACTTTGCCATTCTCGTCGGCGCGATGATCGGCCTTGCTTCCGCTGGTCCCTTCTCCGACTGGGTTTCTAAGAGACTGACGCTCCGCAACAACGGTATCCGTGAACCAGAAATGAGGTATGTGTAGAGATCTTCCAGAAATCAGGACATAATACTGACATTTTCACAGACTCGTCGCCATGATTCCGTACGTCATAATCATGTTCGTCGGCAACATCATCGTCTCTGTCGGCTACGAGAAGAAGTGGCACTGGGCCGTCATCGTCTGTCTTGGCTACACCGCAGCGGGTATCCAGGTCGCCGCTCTTCCCGCCATGGCCTCTACCTACGCCGTCGACTCGTACAAGCCTGTTGCTGGACCTCTGTTCGTCGCCATCACCGTCAACAAGAACCTTTGGGGATACGGTTTCGCCGAGTTCATCAACAAGTGGATTGTCGAGGCCGGCTTCATTGCGCCCATCATGACCAACGCTTCCCTCATCTTGTTCTTCTGCCTCCTTGGTATTCCATTCTACTACTTTGGCAAGACCTTTAGAAGGTGGAGCAAGAACAGCAGCGTGCACCGTATGGAGGAGATGTCTTGAGTCTAGGTCTCAATATACGCTTGTACACTGCAGTAGCGCAATGCTATCAATGTAATCATTTCATGCCTCTCCATGAGTCCCCCTTTATGCATGTTGGATGTCAGTTCGTAGGGCACTTACTTGCCTAGCTGAGTGCTTTTTGTCCATTACTGATCAATACATCATTGATCAAGAATGCGTAAGCATAAGTATATTGCAGCGGACCTTAAAGCAGATAAGGCATTCTTCGAGGGGAGCCGTGAAGGGGCAGAGCTTTCACCTTGGCACGTGGACACAGGGCAAACGGACCCCCACCACAGACCATCTTCAACAACTGCATCATCTTCGCTGCCAGGAGATTCTTGCACGCCAACTTTTTATGCAATACCATCATCCTAGATTTGTAATTGTGTCGAATACGGCAGAGATAGTCAATCGGCAACACGGAACCGTGCTAGCAAGACCTCGGCCACTGAACCTAAAGCTGGCACCCCTCGTCACGGAGCTGATTGCCCCGCGTCAACGGTGCATATCACCAAGAATCAAAATCCCATGATAAAGAGCCGCGAGAGTCCCACTCCCTTGAGCCTCATTCATCTTCTCCCCTTCCATATCACATCTCCACCGTCACCATGTCACTCAAAGACGCAGACAAGTCCAAGCCATACATCCCCCTCTCAGGCGCCACGAGCGATGGCTACAACAACGGCACCGAAGCCACCGCGACCTGTTTCTGCGGCGAAGTGCAATACGCATTCGTACCTACCTGCCCCCCCGTCCCTCCCCTCTCTGCCTCCTCTAACCCCATCCCAGCCCCTGAAGGAAATCCAAGACATCTTCATCTGCCACTGCACCGACTGCCACAAGCTCCACTCGAGCTTATTCGGCTGCAACTTCATCCTGCACGAAAAAGACCTGCACCTGAAACGCGGCCAGCAGCATCTCAAGACCTACTCCACCTCCGTGTCCATCGGCACCGACAACACCATGACGAACCACTTTTGCAGCAACTGTGGCACGCTGATGTGGCGCGCTGGAACGGGCTTTCCAGGCATGGTGGTGCCGCGGGTGGGCACCGTGGATGATTTCAATCTCATGGAGAAGGAGCTGAAGCCGCGCGTGGAGATGTTTATCAAGGATCGTGTGAATTGGCTTCCTGAGGCGGAGGGGTGTAAGATTCGGGATGATGGGTACTATTATGGGAAGCTGTAAGTGGGGTAACGGCGAACAAGAGAGGGTAGGGGCATGCGCGCAGCGTATAGCTGATTGCGGTTGGCGTTGTGGTAGGTCCGAACAGGGGATATGCCCGGGAGGGGGCAGGCTTGACCGTGTTAGTAGCGAGGAGTAAAAGAACAGATTGTTTGTGGTACAGAATGTAGCATTGGACATAGTGAGATCTACAGTATCGTCGTAAAAGACGGCCGTGCAGTACTGTGATTGATGATGGTCGTCTAGAACAACCAAGCGATAAATGTCTTGTAGAACCACCTCATTCCTCTTGGGTTCTCCGTCGCCTCCTTGCGTGCCTTGGCAGCCAAGAACTCCTCTTCTTCGCGATCGATAATGTCCTTGCCAGTGTAAAGATCACATTCCTCGGGTCTAATGCCCTTGCTCTTGGTCCAGAACTTGTGACCAAAAATGAGACCAAGATAGACAGGAATACCAATGTAGCCGGTAACGAAGGTCTTGTAGTCGAAGTTGCCATACGTCGTGGGCGATCGGATGAAGGCACCGTAATTCTTCGTGAGCGCTACGAGGATACAAACGAAGAGCGCACCGTAGGAGCCGTAAATGCCGAGAGGAGCGACGTACGGCATATCCTTGTTCTGCAGACCTTGTGCCTGACGGGCGCGGACGAAATAGATGTGGGTGACAAGAATGGAGATCCAGGTCATCAGCCCGAGAACCGTGACGACGTTGACGAAATACAAGAAGATTTGGCGGGAATCGTTGCTGACGTTCATGAATGCGATCAGAGCGACGACGACGGCAATGCCGGTCGAGTAGTAAGGAACGCCGAGCTTGTTGGTCTTGGTGAAAATACGAGGAGCATTCTCATCGCAGGCAAGACCGTAGAGGGTACGTGAGGCAATGTACAAGTCGGAGTTGGAGGCGGAAAAGACGAAGAGTAGAATGCATGCATTGAGCACGTGATCGAGACCGCTGATGCCAGCAAGACGAATGGCAACGACGAAGGGGGAGGCATTGGCGGAGCTCGAGGCGCGGGTAGCGAATGCAAGTTCACGGCTGTCGTAGGGGACGATCATACCGACGAGGAAGACCGACAGGACGTAGAAGAAAAGGATCCGGTAGAAGGTAAGCTTGATGGCGCGAGGGACAGTTCTGCGTGGGTTCTGGGCCTCTGCAACAGTCACACCGACCAGCTCAGTGCCGAGGTAGGCGAAGGTGGCATTGACCATGACGGACCAGAAACCGAGAAAGCGGCCTGTGTTCCCTGATGTGTACTGCGCTTTGAAAGCTCCTGGGTTCTTCCAATATCTGAAGCCCTTGCGGTCGCCGTCCGGACCGCCGCCAAGAGCCAGAACCAGAGAAAGGATAATAACACCAACGATGGTGACAACCTTGAAAGAGGAGAGCCAGAACTCAAATTCACCGAAGAATTTGATACCAAAGAAATTGATGATAACAATCAGTACAAGAAAGACAGCGATCCAGACACCAGGGTTCACTTGCTCGCGCTTCACCCAGTACTGCATGACCAGTGCTCCGGCGGTCAATTGATTCGGTGTGACAATGATATATTTCAGCCAGTATCTGTGGAACATGTCAATCTTTGCTCGCTATCATCGGGCTCTGTACGGGCAATACTTACGTCCAGCCAAGTGCGAATCCAAGTGAAGGATCGCAGAAGCGAGAAGCATAACCGGTGAAGCCAGCAGACATGGGGAACCAAGCGGCCATCTCTCCGAGGGCAGCCATGACGAGAAAGACGACGAGACCCAGCAGCAGGTATCCAATGAAGAGAGAACCAGGACCAGAATTGGCGAGAGCAGATCCAGTTCCAATAATCAGACCGGTACCAATAGCACCACCAATAGCAATCATAGTAATGTGTCGGGCCTTGAGACCACGGTGGAGTGCGCTTCCATCATCAAAGGCCATACCACGAATGTGGCCTCCTTCTTCTGCGCCATAGCTCTTCTCATGGAAACCCTTCTCACCCTCGGGAGAGGAGGTCGAGTTGGCTGGACTGAAGTCGCGTGTAGCCATAATGGGGGAATGACAAAGAGACCTCGCAACGTATGCAGACAATCAACCTGGGGAAGGGTGGAAATAAAAAGGTCGTCCTAAGGCATGGCGATCATTTTCATATCTGCACGGGCACCAACGTACCAACCCGGCACGATAATCACGCCAAGGCAGGGCCCAGGAAAGACCTGATACGGATCAGGAAAGACGAAGAAATCTTGCGGCGGGAGCGATTGATAGGCGGCGGCGGAGGGGTTGGTGGGTAGCATTCGGAGGAGTGATAAGAGACTTGGTACCTACCACAGCCAAGTAACTGAGGCATATTTTCTGTTCGTTGCTAAAAGACGATGGTTGCGCAGATCGTGTATTGTTATCGCTAGAGTACAACCAATTACTGCTGTGTCTGCACCGATCTTCGAGGCCGTACACGAGGCCTTCATCCTCGAGCACCATTCAACGCATCTGGGTCGTTTTCTTGACAGCAGGCCTCGTGGCTGTGGATCGCGAAGGAAATCATGCAGACTCGTCCCCGCTTTCCCACGGAAACATGACCAAGGGTCGCAGCGCTAAGCTACATGAGGTAAAGGTCTCGAGATGTCTTGACCCGCGTTGAAGCGACTGGCGGTGTCCTCAAGCCTTCGAGAAGAATTCTAAATGTCAAGGGTCGATGTCGCCATGTCGTATCCACAACGCTTGGCCGTGTTCCTGACGAGAGACCCGTGGGAATTGAAATGATAAAGAGACAATGTCAGAGCACACCAAACTCACCGTTCCCAACGAATACCTTTCCAAACCGACCATCCTCAGGATTATCTTGAGAAGTCGTCGTAGCCCATCTGACAGCGGGGAGCTGCAAGCCATCACGCCATCGAACCGTGCCACTGGCTTTCCACCTTGAACCGAGAATTCGCGTGCGGCGCTATTAGCTGACACCCAAGCCAACGCCAATGCGACTCGACCAGAAAATCTGTCTGTCTATTCAACAACGTTTTGCGACAGGGGGCCGAGCTTTTGCCTTTCACGATATCTGCACGCCGTTCCTCTTGCAACAGGCTGTGCAAAGTTTCCTTGAAGTCAGATATCTTGCCGTTCTCAACCGCTCATGTTTCTGGCGAATTCTGCAAATTCTGCGAAAAGATGATCGAGGATGCTTGTTTCTTTCTTCGGCTTGGCACACATACCCAAGATCACCCTTCAAGCACCTTTCCATCTTTGTCCACTCTTGAATCTGCCTTTTTCAACGACATCGGATAGACCTGAGATATATCATCTACAGACGTCTCCTGATCGCATTCTCTGTTAATGCAATGCTGTCAGCAAAAGCTAAGTCCAGTGTCGTGTCAGGATTACATCATTGTTTATTCCCCAATTTTTTCACATGCCGCAGAATCAATTGATGAACCAGAGTGCCATCATCACTGCGTTGGCCAAGTAGAACCAGGTAGTAGAAAGGTGCAAGTGCTTCCTTCCAATTCGCTTCATCACTTCCGTTGCAAATTTTCCATCGGGATCAATACCAATAATTCCATCAGAGCGAGCTCAAAATGTCGAACGAAGCCCAGAAGAAGGACCAGCCATTCGAGAGTGGTGGGTGATCGAACACAGAGGCGCAACGGGGAACCAATCTGACAGCTATTTACAGGTCATAAGCCTCCAGTGCAGCATGACAACTATCCAGGCTCGCAGGCGAACATGGATCCACACCCGGTGGATGCATACCTGCCAACGCCGGAGGGCGGCAAGGAACTTTACAAGGCAGCCGGCAAGCTCAAAGGCCGCAAGGCCCTGATCACAGGAGGTGACAGTGGAATTGGCAGAGCGACTGCCATCTTGTATGCTATGGAGGGTGCTTCTCATATCATGATCACCTATCTGCCAGGCCAGGAGGAGAAGGACGCCGAAGACACCAAAAAGCAAGTCGAGCACTACGGTGCAAAGGTCACCTTGTTTGGTGCCGATCTTCGGACCAAGGAAAAGTGCCGCGAGTGCATAGACACTGCCTTGAAGGAGTTTGGCAAGGTCAACATTCTCGTTCTCAACCATGCGACGCAGATGGTGCGGGAGAACATCGAGGAGCTCCCAGAGTAGGTCAACTCAAAAAGTGAGAAGTATTGACGTCCGCTAACAGCATTATAGAGAGCAATGGGAGCTCACTTTTGACACCAACATACACCCCTTCTTTTACCTATCGAAATACCTGATTCCTCATCTGACAAGGGGCGACACAATTATCACCTGCGCCTCCATCAATGCTTACATCGGTCGTCCCGATCTGTTGGACTATACCTCCACCAAAGGCGCCATTGTGGCTTTCACTCGTGCCTTGTCCAATCAATACTGCGCCAAAGGCATCCGGGTCAACGCCGTGGCTCCAGGCCCCGTGTGGACGCCGCTTGTCACGACGACAATGGGGACACCTCAGCAGCAGTCCTTCACTTCACCTATTGGCAGACCAAGTCAGCCTTCGGAGATTGCCACATGCTTCGTCTTCCTCGCCAGTCCGGACAGTTCGAGCATCACAGGTCAGACCATCCACGCGAATGGTGGTGTCATTGTCAATGGCTAGTGGACCAAAGCAGAGAGTCGGGATTAGCTTTGTCTCCTTCTTGAGAGACTGCAAGACGCCGGGCATCATGGCTCGCAAACTGTACAGGTCCAGGTAGCGGACCGGGCAAGCCCGTCGTCAAGAGCGGCCGAGGATCGTCAGTACTGTTTGAACCCTTCTAGCACTACCAATATGTTATCAATATTACTCAGACCTCCGCACATCCATGTGAGAATTATCGTGTAACAGTATATCCGTAGAATCAAGATACAGCAGCGTACAAATAGGGCATTGGGCTAGTTGACGATGAGTGATCTTCAGCTCCTCCGCCAAATTTGACTTTGTCCCATGCCAATTACGCATGCACGATAAATCTCCGAAGTCACAGCCACGAAAGTTACTGCTACAGGGACTTGAATTGAGGTAGTATCGTGCTTCTCCATGCGTTCGAAGCCATTGTTTGCACTGCGCACCCGATAACAATGCGCTGGTCAAGCTGTAGCGATACGCATCCCGCCGGACTCTGGGCCCTCGAGCTTATCATTTCGCGAAAGCTGGCGCTAGCATGGACGACCTACCACAGCCAGAGGTTTTCAAGAAGCCTCTGAAGCGCAAGAGATCAAGTCAGAATGCTACAAATGCCGGTGATGCCACCGCGCATAGTCCAGATACGTCGCAAGATGGGACAAAGAACTCCGGCGTGACAGCATTCAGAACAGTCTCGGCTTGCAATCGGTGCAGATCGCGGAAGAATCGCTGCGATCAGGTAAGGAAAAGACCTGTATCTTCACAGACGCACATCACTAAGATCATCACAGGCATTGCCAGCATGTGGAAACTGCGAAAAGGCTGGGACAGCATGTGTAGGATACGACGCCAATCTGAACCGATCCGTACCTCGAAACTATGTTCTCTACCTTGAGAATCGCGTCGAGAAGCTAGAGGCGCTTCTGCAAGAGCATGACATACCATATCCTCCGGCTTCAGAGCTCGCGATCGACACCAAGTCCAACGGAGCAGTAACCAAAGGAAATGGCTCAACCACTCAACCGTACCCGGAAACCAGCATGGCTCATGCAGGTCTGGGCATTGATGTACGGAGCAACAGTTTGGCAGGTCAAGATGAGACACACAAGAAGGAGCGCTCCTTTACTGGTCCTGACCGGCGAGTTTCCATGTCTGCCATATCATTCGCAAGTGTCGTGCGAGAAGCGGTCAAGAAGTACATCGCGCACGGAGCAAGAGCAGCGATGAAAGCTGTGAAGGATGGTCGAGAAGATGGCACACTGAACGACTCCTTCTTCGGCCTGTATTCGCCGCCTATAACACGACCGGCGCCGTTCCCTGAACCTGATTTGGCAAGAGACTTGTCGCACCTCTACTTCGAGCATGCGAACCCACAAATACCGATCTTGCACCGGGGAGAGTTCTCAAAATTCTTGGAAAAGGTATACTCCACACCAGCAGAGGAGCGGACGGCTAGGACGGTGTTCTTCGTCAACATTACCTGCGCCATTGGAGCTGGTATCATCATGGACAAGAGCGGCGAGCTAGATCAACAGGCTAGCGACGACGAGATCAAGACAGAGCAAGGCACCAATAGCCTTGTCAAGCGTGCCGAACCAGAACAGTATTTTGCCGCGGCCATGAATTGTCTGGAGACCTTCATGAGTGCTCCTCGAGCCATTGAATCAACGCCGCCTGGATTGGAGGAGCTTCAAGCAGTCTTACTCGTGGCCAACTTCTCCCTTTTAAGACCTGTCACTCCCGGTCTGTGGTATATTGCAGGCATAGCGATGCGACTCGCGAAGAATTTGGGCTTGTATCACGAAGGTCCCGACGACATCGACTCAGTCAGACCCGTAACAGTGGACATGTCGGAGGCCGAAGCAAAGAAGCATCATCAGCAAGTCGGCAGACTTTGGTGGTCTCGTGATATGCGGCGAAGATTATGGTATTGTGCGTACTCGATCGATAGGCTTGTATCGGTATGCGTAGGTAGGCCGACGAGTATTGACGAGACAGTCATCACAACGCCGTTTCCTTCGGGACT
This sequence comes from Elsinoe perseae, assembly GCA_029448695.1. NCBI lineage: Eukaryota > Fungi > Ascomycota > Dothideomycetes > Myriangiales > Elsinoaceae > Elsinoe > Elsinoe perseae. Next base: position 173,655 of record JARDAA010000163.1, read on the forward strand.
GGATGATCGATATATTAGGCCTACTGGTATCGACTATCCACCTGTATCTCCCGGTGCTAAATTGCCAAGCTATAAGCGCGTGTCTTATCATTACTTCCGACTCAGACTACTGCAGTCGGAAGTGCTACAAGTACTGGAGTCGCGGAGGGCTCAACTGATCCGAGCAACTGGGCTGTCGCATCTCGAGAATCAATGGATACCTGCTGATCTCAAAGAGCCTTTTCTCGCTCGCTTCCACGGAGATTTTCGAAGTTGGCGACTCGACATCGATGCGCGACTTACTCAATGGCAACGAGAAGGACCACGACAAGAAGAGACAGGCGTCAAATTCGACCCTCTCTTTTTAGACCTGAATTACTGGCAAACCATGGTCATGCTCTACAGGCACTCTCTCTCCATACCCGAACAGTTAGCCGGCGAACTCGACGAATCAACACTCGAAGAATCCCGCAACACAACCTACGCCGACGCCGAAGACCGCGAAGACGAGCAAATGGTCTTCTACAAAGCCGGCGTAGCAGGGCAACAAGTCCTGCGCATCTACCGGCAACTCCACCTCAAGCGTCTCGTCAACTACACCTACCTTGCCACGCACCACATCTTCATATGCGGTGTCACCTTCCTCTATTCTATCTGGCAATCACCCCTCGTGCGCCAGAGCATCAAGCGAGAAGATATCGACCTGACCGTACTGGCCGCAACCACCGTCCTCACAGCCCTGATCCCCAAATGCCCGCCCGCCCAGAACGCCCGCGACGCCTTCAAGCGCATGAGCAAAGTGAGCATGGCATTCTACCTCGCCAACATGCCCCCGGAACTGCCGCAGACTTCTTACCCGCTACACTCTCCCGTGCAGCACGATCCCGCGCTACACCTCCACGTCAACCCCAACCCGCGCCGTCCCTCCCCGCAATTCGACACGGGCTTCAAGTCCCTCTTCTCAGAAGAAGACTTGGCGCTCAACTCTCCTGACTTCCCACTGCCAAGAAAGTTCCTGCCCGTCTTCGATCGCTCGGGTAGCGGCGTCAGACCGACGAGTAACCCCGTCTCGCAGGATCTCAGAGGGGAGATGCTGCTCGATCCATCGCTCAGAGATACTGCTGCGTACGCGCACGGTCGCGCGAGTATAGGCAGCGATCACGCCGGCCCACTAGCAGGACAAGCACAAGGGCAGGGACAGGCTCAAGCGGGCCCGGGCTCGGCGCATCCTAGCGATGCGAGCGTCGGTGGTGACGGTCATTATTTCGATGATAGTTTCTGGGAGCATTTCCATGACAACGGCGCCACGGGGACGGAAGGGCTAGGCACCGCGGGGATGGGGTTCGAGCTGGGGTTTGGAGCGGGCGCGGTGGAGGGGGCCGGGCAGGAACAGTGGCCTGAGAAAGGGTTTGAAATGCTGGATGGGTGGTTGCTTGGGGGGACGAGTTCGGGGTAGACTTGCATCCTGGGACCTGGGGGAGGGGAGGGCTGCTTAGCTGGGTTGTGTGAGGAGAGGAGAGGTGGGAGACCAAGAGAGACATGAGGGGGGAATGGTAATGAGATATGATTTCCTTTAGCGGATACCATTGTGTTTTAGACCAGCCGGGACGAAGACGAGTAAATAGCAGCGAGACATTCACTCATGTGACTTGACAGCACTGTTCACCACTGAGCATTGAAGTAAGAGGTAAGTGTGTGAATCATTGCTACCATTAGCGTATTAAATATTAATTTCCTCTTCCGAGCGCCAAGAAGTGTAGTATAAGCATAGGGTATCGTGATCCCCGTCCATTACCGCGGTCATTAAGTATCCATACTCCTAACCCATCCCTATCATGAAAACTTTTCACCGAAGAAGCATTTAGTTGGACTTCTTGGCCGCCTTCTTGTTCAAGTAAGCGCTCGCAATCTCAACAATGGCTGGGCCGGCGAGGGTGTTGTCGTCAGTGTAGGTGGTGTTGCTGGTGGTCAAGATGGCGTAGACCTGGCCGGAAGGACCGTACACGTCCATCTTGGGGACCGTGCTGGACACGGTCTTGTTCTTGGCGTTGTACTTGGCCTCCTGGAAGGCGCTGCCGCCGACGGTGGGCCAGGCGACGTAGATGGTGCTGTTAGGCGTCTGGAAGTCCTTGGGGACGGTGAAGACGATCTTGTCCTTGGCCTTGAAGTTGTTGCCCTTGGCAGTGAAGGAGGGGAAGGCGCTGACGCCGAGGCTGGGGTTGGACTCGGGGCACGACTTGATGAAGGGGGCGGCGAGCGTGTAGACGCTGGCGGCGCCGAGAGGGGTGTCGAACGCCTGGGGGAAAGGCGATTGTGCGCGGTTGCCACGGATGAAGGCGTTGTGGCGGGCCTCGACGGTCAGGATGCTACCGGCCGCTGTGAGAATGTTCTTGTTGGTGATGCTGGCGGCGGCGCCGAGGTAGGCGGTGACACCAACACCCTCGAGGATGGAGGCAGTGGCGATGAAGGACTTGGGCGAGGTGATGCCGAAGTCGTATGTGCAGGCAGCGGTGGAGCTGTAGTTGAGGGCCTTCTGGGTCTCTTGAATGACCTTGACGTGGTTGGCCTCGTCCTGGCCGATTCTCTTGAGGTTGGCGTAGAAGTTCTTCTCCTTGAAGCCGGCCTTGGTAAAGTCGGCTTCCTTGTACTTGGCGAGACCCTCCTTGTAGAAGGCGGCCTCGAGGTGCTCAAGGGTGAGAGCGTAGTTGAGGAGACCCCTGAATGGCGTTAGCAAGCGGCGGAGGAAGGGAAGGGTAGCACTTACTCGTCCATGTTAGTAGCACGCTTCTCCAATGGAGCAGGTGCGGCCGCAACCAGGGCGGCGAAGAGGGCGGTGCTGTAGATCTCGGTCTTCATCTTGATGGTATTGAAGCACTGAAGGCTTTCTTTCTTTCTTTCTATTATTATTATACTAGTTTAGTGAAGAAACTTGAGTGTGATGATCGACTGTAGATAGGAAACGATGTGTATACTTATAGAACTCAATGCCAGATACACTCGCAATCACCATACCACCATATCTCGAATACACTCTGTGTATGCTGATTGTCAATCACAACACCATAACGTCCACTAACGGCCATGGATGATGCCGGATGGGGGCCTCTCCAGAAGTCTGGTGGTGTACTCACGGTTCATGGATGTTCCGGTCCTGAATAGAAGCCTTAAGGGAGGATTCTGATAGGTGCAATGATTGAACCTTCCAAATCACTGCTGAACGCCGTTTGGCCGACGTCCTTGTTTGCAGTGAAAGTAACGTTTAGAAGTTGAGTATGGCCGTTTCGGAAGCTGAGGTCTCCGCAAAAGAAGATTGGCATTACAACAATGACAACGGCAGACCAGTGGGGCTAAGGAGAGCCGCTGATGTACTAATCTCATATTAGTCTCGACTGGGTTGAGATCCGGCGTAGTCAAGAGTGAGGAGCGGGGACCATCCAGCCGGTTTCGCAGCTGTTCTGTAGCGGTCATCACAACCTCGAAGGAGCAGAATCTAGAGCACTCCGTCAGCATCCTGAGAGATTGGCACGACTCGATGCCGAGCAGCCCTAAATGCCGGTCTGATGATACCCGATGTCAGAGATTGATGTGGATGCATACTTTATGGAAGAAAGCAGGGACGGCCAGCCCTAATTCTGAGTAAGCGTGTCGCATATAGAGCTTCTATTATTGTCATCAGACGGGCATTCTCGCGAGCATGCCGGGAAATGATGCAAAGTCACAGAGTATGGTATGCCGTCATCCGGATACAGTAGATTCAATCCATTCGATACCCTTCCCAATCATTATCATGCTACCGTTCAATCAATCGATATGTTACATCTAAATATGTGCCCGGCACGTATAATACAGCCTCCAGATACGATCCACTTTGTCATCAACACCTTTTGTTGTGAATCGTAGCGTCGAATTAGGGGTATAGAGCGCCAGAGTACGATGCCGTTGTAAAAGTAAAGGATGCCACCCAGTAGAATGTGAGATGAACGCCAGCCGTCAACGCCGATGAAACAAAATGATGGACTTCCCTGCTAGTCCACGTTGTTACAGACCTTAAAGAAGGTCATAACGGTCGTGAGTCGTACCGGGATAATCCGACCCGTAAGACGGATGATCAGGGCTCCGGAGAAAGTGGCCTGACATCAACGTCCATATCCTTGAACTCATTGACAACGGGCGAAGATGCTTGGGTGTTTTGGTCGGTCTCTACTGGTTCCGGCGGTGGGGTAGTCTTGCGCTTGTCTGTTAGCGCAAGACTGAGGACAGCTGCGATAATGGCAACGATACTGCTTGACCACCAAGGAAGTCCAAGGCATCCTACCGAGAGACCAGCAGACTGAATGAGACCAGAAAGAGTGGGTCCAATAGCTCTGCATAAGCTTGCTGAAGATGCTGCGCTTCCATTGAGAGTTCCCAGAACTTTCTTCGATGGTGCAGAATTGGCCAGTAGTATCTGAAGTGGCGGAAATGCGAAAGCCTGCGCTGTAACTTTCCAGACAACCGCCACATAGAGTAGCGGTCGTTGGACTTTCTCCGGCATCACTGTCAGGTAAGGTACCAGGAGATATAGGAATGGATACGAGAAAACAGAAAGGCGAAATGTCGTCAGGCTACCAAGTCTCTGGCTGACGAAAGGGAAGACGACCAGCGTCGCGATCGTCTGAATGATGCCCTGCATAGATAGAATGGATCCGATGACTTTTGTGGGAAGCTCAAATCCTCCAGTGAAGAGGAACGGCAGGCGTGGCGATCCTGATGAGTGAGGCATACTCAGCAAGACAGGCAGGAGCTGCTCAGCAGATATTGTGTGACTGGGCACTAGATTAGCTATTGTTCCTGAGAGCTATGTATTGGTACTCACAATGCAAGCAAACCATAGCTGACAATGACCATGATGACTTGAGGGGTGAAGGTACCGGTAATCACAACTGCATGACCTTGCGAAGTGCCTGCTTCCAAAGCTGCCGGTCCTCCAGAGGAGAGGTCTGCCGTACCGATAGTAAGGGGTAGAAGCGCCGGGGAAGAGTCGATAGAGGAATAGTCGCAGGAGTCGCGATTGTCGGAGTCCCTGAGCAAACGATATTCCTCCTCGATCATGCGAGCCTTCTCATTGAAAATGACTGGACGCCTCAGACGCTGCAACAGCCAGTCGCCGACTTCCAGGCCAATATCACGACGATCCTTCTTATCCTCATGCGTCTCTTCCAGGAAAAGCAGTCCCACAATCATGCTAAATATGACGACTGCGCAGCAGACGAGGTTCGGGAGGAGGTAAGGGTACTGATTGAAGATTCCGTGCGGTGCGAAATAGTCAGGATAATTGCGGACAGGGTCTGCGAGTGTGCCACCGAGCCCAGCTCCTACGATACTTCTGTGCCACGTCAGACTTGCTCTTTCTGGGTCTTTCCGATACGCTCACCCTATGCACCAGATACCTGGCATGATGCTGAAGGCTCTCGCTGAGGCTCTATTAGTAGATGTTCTGCGGTCAAGTTGCTGAAAACGTACATTGGTGTGCTTCTTGAGTCACAACTTCCGCTACTGTAGTGTTGATGACTCCGATGTTGCTGCAAAGTTAGTGGACGTATCCTGCGAAGGTCTTGTTCACTTACCCATTCAGGAGACCACCCATGGCCCTGGCAAAGAGTGCTACCCAGAGATTTGGAGCAAAGCCGAACATCAGCATACTAACTCCCGTACCAGCCAGACCAGTTAGCAACACAGGCTTCCTCCCAAATCGATCGCTGATGCGTCCCCAGAGCACTCCTGTAGAGAATTCTGCAATGGCGAACGCAGAGGTGACCATACCAGCATACATAGCAACGCTCTTCTCGTCGCTAGTAATGTGAAAAGAGGTGACCATATAGTAGACATAGGGAAAGATGGACATGAAAGCGATAGGCTCGCAGACTCGACATATTGCTGTCATGTTGGTCAGTAAGCGCTAGACATATAAGATTGCTTGCACGTACCTAGGATAAAAAGTTGCTGCGTAGGAAATGCCGTAGAGTCTACATTGACTCGCCTGGTGCGAGTGTTCGTAGACTTCATCAGTGTAGTCGAACCAGTCTCGCTGGTGATGGTAAGGGTAGAGGGATTAGTGGACGACTGCGAGAAGGGTCTCCCCGGCGTTGCAACGTTGGTCTCGTCTTTCAAGTATGACAGGCGTCCAATATCTATGATCCGATTTCTTAGTGGTACAAACAAGCGATCTAACGAAAGGTGGTCCAATTGGCCGGTCGAGGCTCAATGTGATCACGCGGCTTGAGTGATCGGAAGACTCGAGTGTGGTTACACAAGCCTGCCTATGTATCGGTGAGGGGGAGAGAGTAGCGAGAGGCGAGACAGAGAGATTCGGAGAGAAGGTAAATGAGAAAGACTTCAGGATGATCTTACAAACGCCATGACAGGGGACTCAGAGGGTTATAGCTGATGCACTACGGGCACAGGCAGAAGTTGAATAGTGGTACCGTGGGGATGATGGAACTACCAGAGCGGCGGCGGGAGGGGCATGTCAGAGGCACAATAACGGTGCGACAAGGAACTCAATTCAGATGCCCCTGGTAAAAAAGCATCGTTGTTGGTGACAAGAGAGAAAGCGCTTGCGAAGATCCGGCCGGGTGGCATGGCCTGTGTGTACGATTGACGATGGGAGAAATTCTGGGAACGCGAGTCTGTCTTTCGCGGAATGACGGCCCTCTGCACGAGTTCCCGGGCCATGCCAAACTCAATGCAGTCGGCTTGGCCCCCCCGAGAGACCACTCTTTGTGCGGCTGAGTCTCTTTGTGCTGTGGAGCAGAGGTACCAGAGTACCATCGAAGGGACCAAGGGGAAGCTAGCCACGGCTCCTGGTCCCGCGGTATCGTGGCTCGAAGATCCCGATGCGAGATGATTGGATCGCGGGACAGCGGCCCTACTTTGTGGAACACGTCAGGAAGGTGCAGCAAGGTTTCTAGCACGATTTTCATCTCGGTGACATATTGCCTGGCTGCAAGAACGATCTACTGTTGGATGTGATGGCTCTACCCGGCCTGCAGCCACGCGCCCTATTCTGACCACTGACTAGGGAAATGAAGTCCCGAATCATATTTTCCCTGCCTCGTTGGGTGTGAAGGATCACAGCTGCGCCGCTTTTGCTGAAGCTGGTCTGATCTTCATTAAACGTCCGCGTGGTACGTCTTGTGTCAGACTGCATTCCTCGGCAACTACCAGGTCGGTGGTCAGGGCTGCCGTGCTCGAGTAGCGGTGAAGCACAATCAAATTGCGAACTCTTTGACACTGAGATCTGCGATTCTCAGATCGCTGCATGAGCTGTGTGTCCTGTCCAGAAGAGAACACCCGGCAAAGAGTCAACGGTGAAGCTTCGATGTGGGCGGAAAGATCTACGCAGGCCTTTAAGCTGCAGATTCAAGCGGTCCCATCATGCATGCAAATACCCACGCTACCGGGAGCACTGTACGTCGCGACCAGCTCTGCGGGCCGACGATTGTAGCGATGGATTCACAATGGTCCTCCTGCAGGACGATAGTTAATCGCGAAAAGGCTACTCTACGAGTGCTTCGCATGAGGGTAGCCGGACTGGGCCTCTTGGGCGCACTAGACAGCAGTTCCTTCTGAACCTTGACGAGAGGACCCCATGTCCGCAGCAGAAATGCAACGCCGTTTGTACGAATTGCTTTTCCTCTTTACTCAATAATGACACAAGGGCAGACAAGAAACGAGTGTAGTCCGTGTCCTTGTTTCTGCGCCCTCCGAGACCCGCGATTTGGTCAGCGATCAAGAAGTTGGTGAGCAAAAGACGGGATTTGCATTGCTTCGAGACCTTCCGCGTGACAGGCACCTTGAGTCGAGAGCCACTGGCGCGGATCCCATCGGGACTTGACCCTAAGTGCAGTTTCCAGATATTACAATCGAAGCCTCGCCTCGTGTCAGGTCTAGTAGCTTACCAGCGACCGGATTCAAAGACGAGTCGGATCGTAAAATTAGCCTAAGGCTCGCCAGGGGTGCGGCCAGAGTGGAGTCGCATCATTCGGGTCGGCCTTGCTCAAACTTCTGACCGTCCCTTATCGTGACCATCATTTGCGGGCCCGCCACGTTTTTGGACAAGATGAGCCGCAACGTCATGGTAGCCGTGTGCAGAAATCTTGTTTGCTATTTTCTTCACTGGTGAGCGAGCTGCGTTATGTGCGAGCAACGACAGTGCATGTCACCTTGCTTGAAATGTCGCTAGGTCCTGAATTCAGATCAACCTTGGCCGTTTGCTGTCAGCATCGCCATGCTCCACCTGACCCCAGCCTGGAGAACCCGTGGGCAATTAAAGAACGACTCGAGTGGCAGATGAAAGTACCAGCTTGGGGAAATGCAATGACTCGTGAACGCGAAATGATTGTCCCGTCATGTTGACAGGCTTCAAGTGCACAAATGCAATGAATATCAAGCCCTACTGGCGCCGACTTTCAACCTGATGCGGCCTGCTCATAGAGACAGTAGTACAGCAGCAGATGTATCGCAACCAGCGACATGGATGGCGGCAAATCTAGCGATTTCTGGTGCTGCAGGCCAGATGAACGATGACAGATCTGTCGGCTTGCAGGGTAGGTCGATAGCGGACGGCGAACCCCTATTAGACACACTAGTGGGTCATGCATGCCATTGCGACTGACCCGTCAGTGCTTCTCGACGAAAGGTTGACGGCGGGGGAGGGGTACTTGTAGAAAGCAAATTCCTCTTGTGGCCGTCCTGCATGCGCTCCAGCCAAACATTCCAAATGTCAGGCCGTGCATACGATCGACAAGGTTTGTTCATGCATGAAGCTAACGACAACTCCCTGGCAGGTAGGGAATTTTAGCACGGCCTGGTTTCTCTCCGTCAGTCATCGCGTGTCGTCGATGAAGGACACCGCCAAGCTTTTCCCGCTGCACGTCCTCCCACGTTTGCCCCACGTCTATCCATAACATTCATCCGTGAAACCTGTAGATGGTGAAGGATGGGGACAGCTGTCGATAACTACGAGCCGAGCAATGTAGACGTGATCGACTATCAGGCAAACAATCGGGCATTGGAATTGTAAGAATACCCTCCGATGTCCTCAAGACATCCGCTGACGGGGCAAACAACAGCCTCGCTGTAAAGACTGCATGTCCTAAGGGGATTTACATCACTCCCCTCCCAGATGATCCAAGTCAGTGGGACGGCATCATATTCGTTCGTAAAGGCAAGCTATCCAGGCTGCTAGTATCAGCATGACATCGTCTAAGATCTTCAGGACCTTATGCACCTGGGATCTTTCGCTTTAGCATATTTTTCCCTGTCCAGTATCCGCAACGTCCGCCTTTGATATCATTCTTGAGCGATGTCTTCCATCCGCTAGTTTCACCTCTTACGACGTACTTGTACAGTAACCAGGATACGGGGACAGGTACTGTAAGTGCGACTGATCAGGATCGTTTATCTCCGGGTTCCTTCAGTCTACGTCATGGGTTCCCAGAATGGTTCAGACGGAACGCTCCGCGCTTTCCAGACGAGACAGACGACATTAGCAACGGACTCGCCAACGTGGGATTTAGTCCGACTAACCAGGATGATATGGCGAATGCCAGAAAGGCAGAAGCCCAGCCATGGGAGCCCCCGCACATAGCCGTCGTCCTGTTTTACCTGAGAGCATCGTTCGCATCAGTGGACCTCCTGGATTCCATTCCACTCGAAGCTGCAGCAAATCCTAGTGCATGGCATGCCTGGCGCACATTCACCGCCAAAGATGGTACTCGTTCTAGCTCCATTCGATCAAAGTCCGATGCGGGTATGACTCCGGTCGCTGCGCTGAAGCAACAGCAGCCAGGTGGAGCCAGGAGTCCAAGTGAATGGAATTGGGAAGGTGTATGGGAGGACCGACTGCGAAAGTGCGTGCAAGCTTCGGTAGTGGAATCCACCATCTTCAAAAAGAGCGGGCAGGCAGACGATATCGTGAGAAACATGATCACGGCTGGCGGCTTGTAATTGACCGCGAACAGATTAAATTTGTGGATCTGGATACAGAGACTACAAGGGATCTGGCACCTTGGACGTCGCAGCCGCTGAAGGACGACAATCTGTTCCCTAACGAATGAATCGTTAGATTGTCAAAATGCATTTTTGTCACGATGAAAGATGAGTCGAATAAGCCTGGTGAGGAAGGAGCGTCAGGAGGAGTACCTGCCAAAATCCACCTGCTGCACACGACATGTATCAACACCGCTTGATAGCCTTCAATATCGATCGACGAATTCATTATTGGTACTATCAGTGTGGAGCATATGCTGTTCCGGACAACATCTATCCAATAGATTAAAGATCAAGCAGGTACCCAGGATGCCCTCCACTGACCTCTTCAGGCCACGTTCGAGACAGAGCAGGGATTCGCCCGGCGACTACTGGAGCAATAATCCCATGCAGGTTGACCCGGCCGCTGTGGCCGATCTCAAATCTCAGAAAGGCAATCCATCGATTCAAATTCATCAATACAGGAGAAGACATCCTAAGCGGGACCTAGAGAACTCAGCAACCAAGTTGGTTTCTACCCATAGCAGCAGGCCGCTCGATCAGCATCCTGATCAGAAGGAAAATCTCGCCATTATTGATAACGATTTGGCCGTAAGATGTTCGCGCACGCATGATGGCGGCCTGGCTCTTCGTGTGCCCGGAGCAGAGTCCGACTGGAAGGAGAAGAAGGATGGCAGACCGCAAAAAACTCAGAAGTCGATCCGAAAGCGGGTCTTCTCAAAAGTTAAGGATGGTGTACTGATGCGATCCATCAGTTCCACCAATATCATGGCGCCTCCTGACTCTGCGACTCTTACGGCTTCCGTCTTGCACGAAATTCGTCATGCCGGTGGGAAGAAGGCAGCTCGCAGCTCGAACATAGTCAGCGTTGGTGGACAATGCTTTGACTCAAGCAATACCCCACCAATGCATCCCAGCCATGAGGCATATCGCCTTCGGGCTTCCATCGAGCTGCAGGATTGCCAAAGCTCTGCATGCATGCCTTTCTTGGCCACGGTCATACTCCAACCTTGCGGAATACAACCAGCTCTCGCCGACACAGCATTCACCCAGGTGCACGTACAAGTCAACCCTGCGCCAGGGTACCACGTGGACATCGTCGATGGACCCATTTTTGTGAGCTCCATCCATCCGCCTGATTGCGTCGTGCTCGGTCTGTGCGTGTACAGAGATACTATACAGAACCTGCAGACGTTTGATAAGCTATGCTCGGATATCGAATCCTTACTTGCTGGTGGTGCTCAGAGAGCCTTCGTCCTAAAAGTCACTTATCAACATCCACAATTTCCTCGGGAGACAACCCTAGTCCTGCGGAAGAGCTGCACCATCGACAGTGGTCTTAGACAAGGTGGAGTGCATCACTCACACAGCTCGGACACGACGCGGACACAGACTCCGACGAGCACTCATTCCATCCTGGTACACAACCTCCGCCCATCCTCGGATCGATCAAGCGGTGAGCGAGCAGCATCCCGGGATCCTGGAGACGGGAGTCGGCTCTCAACTCGAGGAAATGTGGTTCTACCCAAGACCTCGGGAGTCTCATTGCAAGGTACTCATCCGGCTCTAGTTACTGCAGCCGATGCTGCAAGGGAGGTATGGAGACACATCCGGCAGGACAGCACAATGTCCACTGTACATTCGGACATAAGAGCGGTGAAGCACGATCGACCGCAGCTGCTTCGGCATAACACGGGAGTAGCGATTACTGCCATGAAGAATACTGCTCTGACGAATAAGCGAAGCATCGACGAGGAGACCTTGCGAGAGTGGGAGGACAATCTATTCATGACTCTGCAGACAAACGACGTATCGAACCAGAACATGGCTGAATTTGACATGCCGTGCGGGCTTGCAAATGTTCCGTGGCTGTGATAGAAGAAGACATGGATGGTGGTGCGAGTAATGTAGCGGGTATGAATACCTTTAGCAAAGTCACTACGTTAGCGCCCCGCTGTGGATGTGACGATAAAAGTGCCATCTGCGAGAATGTCACTGGTTACCGATGGGTCTTCCCTGCACAATATTTTCCCTGCCGTCTTGCTTGTCGATCTAGTGAATTCCGAGTATCTGTCACGCTAATGCGGCTCCGAAGGGTTCCGTTAGCTGATGTGTTCTGCTTTGCTCACCCCTGCAAGCGCCTATATGGATCAACACCAGCCAATTGCGAGCGACGCAAACAAGGCAGCTGATTCACAACATGCTCACTGCGTACAGCTGTTTTTCTAGACTGCATCGAAAACAAGCCACGCAGCTGCCCAATCACTCGAGTCACGTCTTGTCGTCCGCCCGCTGACACCTCTCCCACGCAGCTTTGCCCATCATCCTCATGCAATGCCATTTGTGACCGCAGTCGTCAGCAAGCCCAGCTCGACCTCGCGATTGCGATCACGATGCACATGCCCAACGATACCTCGCTCGCAGTGCGCCACTTTGCCAGTCGTCAGGCCGCTTCAGCCCGCCTGCAAACGCCCGCATGCATCCTCCCGCGTCACTTGAGCTTGAGCAGCACCTAACAAGCTCTATGTTCCCTCCCGCTGTTCCACGCACGGGTTGATCCCCTGCCTCGCCGGCGAAGACCGACCAGGCCACAAAGTTTTTCCTTATCTGATCGTACCGTCGTTGGGCTACGCGCATGAATGCACGAGGTGCATATTTGCGTTTCGTTTGCTCGCGTTGCTTGGGCAGAAGGAGGGGAAAGATACCCGACATGCAGACACGGTACAGGGGGGTTAGGACGCGAGTGGATCGGAGAAGAGTCCGGGGATTAGGACAATCTAATGCTTTGCATGTCATGTTGTACACGACTAAGCTGACGGAGGTAGTAAATACAGTTGCTGACTCTCTTATACAGGGTTACACAGCATGCTTATGTGCATCTGCAATGTATCGATACTTTATGCGCGACGGCCTGGAACCTATACTAGTTATGCTTGCCAATCACCTCGGTCCCTCCCATCCACGACCGGAGGACTTCAGGCACGACCAGCACTTCCCTCTCCTCGTCCCAGTTGGCTTCCATGATGGCAGCCAGCACACGCGGCACGGCCATCGCCGTCCCGTTGACGGTGAAAGGCCACTCGAGCTTCCCTTGTCCTTTGCGTTTCATGCGTGTTCCCAGTCTACGTGTCTGGTAATCGCCACACATGCTCAAGCTGGTTACTTCGCCCCAGCCTTCGTCTCGATCACGTCGGCTGGGGAAGAAGATCTCGATGTCAATTTTTCTCTGTGCAGAAGCGCCCAGATCTGTAGCGGGCATCTCGAGCACTCGTCCATGGAGCCCAAGGCCGTCCAAAATCTCTTTCTGGATCTCGAGCATTTCGTTGAAGACGGTTTCTTGCGGTGTGGTCGCCGACCAGTCCTCTTCTTCATTGAAGAATTTTCCGTCACGTGTCGTCGAGCGATCGGGTAAGGTCCATGCGAACATCTCTACTTTCGTGAATTCGTGCACCCGGTAGAGACCTTTCGTATCGACACCGCGAGCACCGGCTTCGGCGCGGTAGCAGCGACTGGAGCCGATGATCTTGAGTGGTAGCTGTGCTTCGTCGATGGTGCGGTTGGCATTCATGCCTGCGAAGGGAATCTCTGCTGTGCCCGCAAGGACGTGAGAGGCTTTGTCTTTGCCCTGCTCACTTTGCAGAGCGTAGATCTGTGTTTCTCCGTTGACGTCGCGAGGCATAAAGCCGCAGGCCGAGGCAATGTGAGAGTAGACTATACTGGGGGGTGTTGCGGTGCGCCATCCGTGTCGGCGGGCGATCGAGAAGGCATATTGAATTAGTGCGTGCTCCAGAGCCACGGCGTCGTTGAGGAGAAAATACCAGCCCCAGCCAGAGACGGTGGCAGACGAAGTGAAGTCTAGAAGGGAGAGGGTTGTGCCAATGTCTACATGGGACTGAGTGGAGGAGGTCGTAGGGGACTCATTAATGTATTCTAGAACCTTGGGATCGGAGCCTGAAGGTGTGTGATGAGAAGAGAGGTTGGGAAGTTGTAAAGCGAGGTCTTCTATTTGTTGCTCGAAAGAGGCTTCTTTTGTTGAGACAGCGTCAAGTTGTGACTTGCAATCTTTTGCTTCGGCTAAGAGAGAGGACTTTGATATCGAGTCAGGAGAAGAAGCAGCATTGGCGAGTTGCCGCCGAATGTCATTATTCTTCTCACGGAGGCCGCGAGCGTCTCGTTGGAGCTGTGTCCATTCCTCATGCAAGGAGAGAATCTTCCAGGAGTATCGCGATTGAGACTTGTAGTTCCTGTCTACACAATTCTGTTCGTATAGTCCGGGTGCTTGCCGGATGTGCTTTATATCGAGCACTGGTTTCGGTGCAAATGCTGGTCTCGTATATGATCTTCGAGCGAGCAGACAGACATTGCTGTTTGACAGCTGATAGAGGACCTTCTCGGCCCTTCTACTCACAACCCTCATGCAGCCATAGGAGTGCAAACTCGATCAGGTGTCCTCGGGTCCAGATCTCCACTTCTCTCGATGAGCTGTCGATTCGATGGTTGTTTTGCTGTGCTGTGTCTATCTCGCCATGAATGCTTTGCCGCTGTAGATTTCGAACTTCGATATGAATCTGACCGCTCAACGTACCACATCAAAAGGTGACTAGAACGCACCAATGCTAGAAACAAAGATAAACGAGATCCTCATATGTCTTGATGGTCTTGACCTCTTGTTTTGGAATAACAAATTCCAAACCATGCACGAATCGTGAGCAAGTCTCCAATATGGCAGGTCTTCGGCGTTTCTAACCGCTGATTGGCTGCTACTAACATCGCCGCGTGACAGACCAGATCGGCTCGGCCAATACCACAGCAACTCCTGTCCTGCCTGCTGCAAATTTGTCCTTCAAAGGCGAATGGCTTCCTTGTCGCGTTCATGTTGACGACCAGTCGCGCTGCACGAACGTCGCGATATATCATGTCAAGATCTCGAAGAAGAACCTCGAGGCCGTTGTAGTGGGGTTCAAGACAAAGCCTGCTGCAAGCGCCGGCACCCCTCATGGTTACCAACCTCGATACATCCCGGCAGCTCGTTGCCCACCGACCAGCTTCCATATCCTCTCGTGCCTCCAGCTCGCGGCGATATCGACAATCGAGAAGTCACCACGGGTCCACATCATCAAGCTCACAGAATGAATTTCCCTTCTTTGCTCAGACAGGCGATGTAGAGATATGTCTGAGCACAGCCAATGGACGAAAAGAGCAGCGATATCTTCTCCACAGACTCATATTGGCACAGAATGCGGGCGTGTTTGAGGATGACTTGAAAGATGACCAGGCGAGGGTACCGGGGAATGCGCCCGCCTCTGAACTCCATCAACCTCGTCCAGTGCATCCTCCTTCAGGTCTTGTGGAGGGCCCACCTTTGGACGCTCGATCAATCAGCGCAGTCGCTCGTCTTCCTGTCGCAGATAGGAGGCGGAGATGGAGATATGTTCTGGGTTGGGGCAACACGGACGACACCGCAGTTCCTCTCCTAGTGCAGCGCGCACCAACCTTCATGGAAGAGGCTGCGCCGCCACCGGTGTCTAGGAACAAACCCCCGGTGTCAAATGGCACTTTCTTTCGCAGCATGGCTAACTTCTCTGCTCTGAACATCAACACGAACCAGAACGCGGACACCTCTGACCCGGACGATGAGGTGCTACGCGATTACGATAACCTTTTTCGCATCTTCTACAACTACAAGCCAGCTCTTGACGATGTCAACATTGCAAATGCCTACACGGAATGCAAAGCTCTGCTGCACATCGCTGAAATGTACGATGCTTTGGAAGTAGTTGGGCCGCGGATAGATTATCATCTGCTACGCTTTGGAAACCGCCTATTTAAGCAGATCGCCAAATACCCACCGAGCTACCTCAAACTCGGGTTTTTGGCAAGGAGCAAGGTGGTCTTTGCAGAAGCTTTGATTCATGTGGTCGGACAATGGCCACTAGGACGCCCTATGCTCGAGGGTCAGACTGATCAAGCGGTCATGGATCTGGTTGAGGACAAGGTAGATGTACTCGAGGAGACAAAGGCCAAGATTGAAGGCAAACTCTTCCGACTTAGCTTGACCACAAGCAGAGGCGAGCGGGTCACACCAGCAACAGGCTTTGTGGAGTGGCTAGCTGTGAGTCTGTTCCGACAGTGGCTTGCGGAGAATACTTCATCAGCCTCTGCACCAGTCACATCTGTCAAAGACTCCACACGAAGCGCAAGGCCACCGTCCTCAATCAATGCTGGCAGCAGAACACAATCAGCATCGCGACCACCAAGCAGCAATTCTCGTGCTTTGGTGCCCTCCAATACTCGAGCGCCGACACAGACGATGGTCAGTACAGCTGTTCAAACTGGCCGTATATACCGTCTCCTTGGATCTACCAACAAGGACGCCTACCTACCGCATGATGAGATCAAACGCTTTCTCAAATGTGCACCAGAAGGACTTTACACGCGCGAGAATCTCCGTCGACTCGAGAAGAAGCTCGATGAGCTGAAAGTGCTTGCCAAAGAGGTCGTCAAACCGCTCGTCCGTAATTGCCTTGAGCTGGATCTCGTGGCTGCGGGTCTTGTAAGCGGCGATTCAAGGATAGGGTCAAGGGATGCAGGGGTAGGAGTGCTCGGGTATCTGACATGCACGCGAGTAACGGACGGAGATTTCCCTTGGGAGGACTGAAGAGGCTCGATGGGCGTAGATCCACTATGAGCTAGGGGTCTGTCAATACAGTCCTACAGGCATAATTTGATAATGACCGTGATGGCAACAGCATAATATTCAAGCGTGATACCCTCTACAATTCGGTATGTAGTCTCAGCATCATCGCATCATAGTTTCTCTGCCTTCCAGGCTGTTCTCAACACGTCTGTACAGCGCGGATGTGATATACGACCTCGAATTATATCAGCTTAAGCAACACGAGGTGCGCCTCGGGACCCATCTTAATGCTGGTTCACCAGCAAGATGATAATAAAAGCTTGTAGGAGCCATGGTCGTTGCCATCCTCTCCTCGAGGCATGCTCGATTTGACGCACTCACCGCCTTGCCTCGACAAGTCCGAGGCCGAGACAATGCCTCTGCGTAGGATGGCACTGCATGTAGGACAAGGCACGTGAAAGGCGCAGCCACATTCTACACGCTTCTTGCCGCCTAGTCAAACGTTATCAAAAGCGGTGTTCCACACGCCGTCGCACTCACACCGTCCAGGCTTCGCCTCGGCGCTCTGTTCCATAGTACCTCGTCTCCTCTCCGCTTCGGTTTCACCATCACACTTACATCTACCTCTCTCTCACACACACAAAAGGATACGCCGCAAGTCACAGAGATGGACTTCAATGACGACTTACGTCCACCACGCTGTAGCCATTGGCGCCTTGACGGTCCCGACGCTTCTTGGTGGTAGCATCGTTCAGCTCGCTCTTGCGCAGCTCGCCTGATCTAGCTTTGCGCCAGTCACATTCTCCTTCGGTACGTGTGCACAAGTGTACATGACCTTAGCTGTTCGCTGAAGCTCACCAGATTGGGCTGCCCTGGCTCCGAACACTCTCGTTGCTGATGATATGTTTCCCAAGCTCAACGAGAAAGTCAAGAGTATCAACGTCGACACCGGACATCAGCGTGACAACAAGAATTGCAACAGGTAGTTGTGCAGAAGGGCACGAGGGCCGAGTCGGGCTTGATGAGGGATGGGGCTTAGGTGGCGGCAGACGCGATCAAATGCAGGATGTGGTTCGATAAAGGCTATGGACC
Organism: Elsinoe perseae; assembly: GCA_029448695.1. NCBI lineage: Eukaryota > Fungi > Ascomycota > Dothideomycetes > Myriangiales > Elsinoaceae > Elsinoe > Elsinoe perseae. Next base: position 191,395 of record JARDAA010000163.1, read on the forward strand.
AGATTTTGGCATATCATGAAGTACGCTTAGACCAGCTGGGATGATGAAGACTGCATCTCCTTCAGCTTTTAGACAGCCTCTAGATAGCCCACTGGAAAAATGCTTGCATCATTGACTCAGGTGCTATCTTTGGCCGGACAGTAAATTATTGTCCGTGACATCGTATGTTTTATCCGACACCAATGTCCAATTCGCCCTGTTAGATGGACTCGATTCTTCTATCCTGAGCAAAGGGAAGGGAACATCGAAGACAGAGAAGACGAGGACAATGAGATCCCCCCAGCCAATGACCTCACAGCGGCACCACCCGCTTTCCCCGGATTTTCGGGGTTCAAGCTCCTCAGATTTTCAGATCTTTGACCAAATTGTCCCTCATTGATCGCTCGACCTGACTCTCGCTTCACCACGCACCTCCCTAGACTTCTCCTCTACACTTGTCTTCCCATAGCAGAGTCAGCCATGGGACGAGGTGGCTTCAGAAACGCAAGTCTTCTCTCTCCACATTATGTCCAATACATCACTGACTCGCACATAGAGGCGCGGTAACCGCGGCGGACGAGGCGGCAGGCGGGGCGATAGAAAAGGCGGCAACTGGGCTCCTCGACAGCCGCGACAAGGCTTCGATGAGATCAAGAAGCAGAACCAGAACTTTGAGAAGTTCTACAACGAATTGAACATTGTGCCGGAAGGGGAGGAGCGGGAGCAGTTCTGGGCTGCGCTGCGGAGGGAGCTGCCGAACTCGTTTAGATTTTGTGGGAGTAAAGGGTGAGTTGCATGGAAATTGTGGATGGAGATTATCAGGGGCTGACTTGGGTTAGACATGCGATTGCTGTGCAGAAGAACCTCATCGAGAGGTATATTCCTCAGATCAAATCGGTCAAGTTCAATGGCGAAAATGTCGCTGCCCCGACGCAGCTGCCTTGGTATCCGGCGGGTCTGGCGTGGCAGATGACGACACCGAAGCAGATCGTGAGGAAGTTCGCGCCATTCGCTGCATTTCAGAAGTTTCTGGTGTCGGAGACCTCAGTGGGCAACATCAGTCGGCAAGAGGCTGTGTCTATGATACCTCCCTTGGTGCTTGATGTGCGCCCAGGCCATACTGTGCTTGACCTTTGCGCGGCGCCGGGCAGTAAGAGTGCGCAACTAGTGGAGATGGTGAATGCTGGGGAGGAGGCGAGAATACGGCAAGTCGTGCTCAAGACGAAACAAGACCAGGCAAATGGTAACAAAAGCCCCACGGCTATCAATCCGGCGGATGAAGAGCTCGAAGGGGAGGACTGGAGTGACGATGGCAGAGCCACTGGGTTGCTGGTTGCGAACGACATGAATTATCAGCGAGCCCAGATGTTGGTACATCAGGTCAAGCGTCTGAACAGTCCGAATCTGGTAGTCATGAATCATGACGCGACCATGTTTCCCTCGATACAACTCCCGCAAGAGCCGGTGGCGGAGGGCGAGAGGCCCAGGAGCAAGTGGTTGAAGTTCGATCGGATCCTTGCAGACGTGCCCTGTTCTGGAGATGGCACATGCAGGAAGAACCCCAACATCTGGAAGGACTGGATCCCAGGTAATGCTCTAGGTCTCTACATCACCCAGGTCAGGATTTTAGTCAGGTCGCTGCAGATGCTCAAGGTCGGTGGTCGCGTAGTCTACTCAACGTGCAGCATGAATCCCGTGGAGAACGAGGCAGTCATCTCGAGTGCCATCGAGAGATGCGGCGTCAAGAATGTCGAGATCTTGGATTGTAGCGACAAGCTCCTTGGACTCAAAAGGAACAGCGGTCTGAAAACCTGGAACGTCATCGATAAGAGTGGACAGATCTGGAACACGTGGGCAGAAGTCGAAGACGCAAAGGCGAAGAAATTCGAAGCCAGTCTTGAGCGACTTGTCCCCGGCATGTTCCCATCTGGAAAGGATCTGCCTCTTGAACGCTGCATTCGAGTCTACCCTCATCAACAAGATACTGGTGGATTCTTCATCACGGTCATCGAGAAGAAGCATGAGATCAAGGCCAAGCCAGAGCAGCCTCCCAAGCAGAGTACTGCTCCGTCTGTAATTTCCATCGCGAAGGAACTTGAGGCCAAGAAGGACGAAGATGGGCCGACAAAACTCGAGACTGCCGACGCATACATGGAGTACCACGGCGAAGGTGTCCATGGAGTCACAAATGATCAAGGCAATGCTTCAGCTGCACAACGCCAGAATAAAGAAGCTGTCGAAGTGCCACTGCCGGCAAGCGGTACCAACGGCACGAAGCGATCGGCAGATTTTGGAGATAGTGAGACTGCCCAGATCAAGCGTGCCAAGGTAGAACCCGAAGAACAAGAGACAGAGGAGACAGAAGTGTTGGGCGAGCCTGGACAGATGGAGCATGTCCCGCCGCCACCAGTCAACCAAGAAGCATACAGTGACATTGGAGAGACGAATGGCACACCGGCATCGGACCGACCTCAACGAGAAGGCAAGCGCCGTGGTCAGCCTCACGAAGAGTCCTTCAAATACCTCGACCCCAACCATCCCGAGATTGAAAGCATTTTCAAGTTCTACGGCCTCCCGGAGCGATTCCCTCGCGATCGCTTCATGGTCCGCAACGAGATGGGCGAGCCAGCAAAAGCCATCTACTACACGACAGAGCTGGCGAAGAAGATACTTACCACCAATGAGGGCAAGGGGATGAAGTTCGTCCACTCTGGTGTGAAGATGTTTGTTAAGCAGGACGCTCAAGGCGCGGATACGTGCCGATGGAGGATCCAGACTGAAGGTCTACCCATCGTTGAGGGCTGGGTCGGGGAGGATAGAGTCGTGCGCATTTACAAGAAGCAGACTTTACAATTTCTGCTCCGAGAAATGTTCCCGAAAGTGTCTGCTGCTGAGCTCGGGGAGGCAAGAGAGGCCATCAAGGACATGGGTATGGGCTGTTCCGTATGCCGGATCGAGCCAAGTGACGATGAGGACGGCTTTAGGTAGGCTTGATATCTTGATTGCTAGCGATGTAACGCTGACCGTTTTCCAGCGAGCGGATTGTGCTTCCCATTTGGCGAAGCATGGCATCTGTTAATCTCATGTTGCCGAAAGAAGACCGGAAGGCGATGCTGCTGCGTATTTACAATGACGACACGGCGCTGGTGGACCACAGTCAGCAGGGCAAGCAGAAGGGTGCCAAGAGCGAGCGATCAGCAGACGTTAACCTCGAGGAAGCCAAGGACGCAACGGGCACGAATGGCGTCAAGGAGGAAACCTTCTACGACTCCGAGGACGGCGGTGTGAAGCTGAACGCGGACGTTGACGAGGACATCGAGAAGGCAGATGCAACGGCACCGGTTGGTGTCAAGGGCGTTGGCACCGAAGAAGACGCGTTGGCGACGGAGGACAGGTTGAGGGCGGAACAGCAGACGATTGCTGACGAGCGGCAGGCAGTTGATGCGGAGCCAGAGAGAGAAGGTGAAGACGACAGGATGAACACGACCGTTTAGGAAGTGGTGGTTTCTGTCATGGTTGTACCTGCGTGAGTGGAAGCATTTGCTTAGTGCAAAGGTGCGGTCCTCGAAGGAATAGAGAGGATTAGCTCCGGGGTATATACAGCCACTTCCCGCCAGAAGACGCTAGCTTGCCAGAACAACAATGATAAATCCACATTGGAAGACCAGAGTGATCATGACAGCCATGAATAGTATACAGCAATATGGTACCTGTCGTTCGGTATGGCCGGATGGTCCGTGATCAATGTCTCGGGAACTGAGTTTTTTATGTTAAAAAAGATTCGGGTGTACTTCCCGACTATTTGGTTCAACTTGATGAAAGTCGCCCATACAACCACGAACCGTTTTGTGGAAATGCCATGCATGACAGAAATTTTTCAATCAAAGACAACATCAACGTTCTCGTGCTTTCTCCGATCTTGCAATTGCCGTGCGGCCATAACGACGACCAGTTGATAATATCAAGAAGCTTATCACGCATGGCACACTTTTCATCACGGACCGAGCAGCTGCAAGGGGCAAGTCAAGTGTGGTCGTCAAGTATAGCCTTTAGTTGACTTCCTTCCACATTCACTCGACTACGCAACGCCATTGTTTCAAGCTCGTTCTCGAAGCACATCCTTCGTGCATCTAGTTCGGCTCGGTTAGCAGAACGGTTCACTAAACATCATGCTTAGGCATCGAGACATTTCGAACGGCGGACGAAAATTCCAAGCCCATGTTCCCAGCGGGCCACGACTCGATCGTCATCGTCCACCGTCAACGTCTATCCGGCTGTACCTACGGGACGGTCGTGCTCTAAGCGATCTACCGGTCCGCGGGCTGGCTGGAATGTGAAACGCACGGATGCCGCCCCAATTCTCCTACCACAGGTCTACTTTCCACTTGGTATACCGGGTACGCGACCATTGTGGTGCTTCTTCGTTCCAGCCGATTCGCACACAGCGAACGGCACCAGCAAAGCGATAGAGCTACACCTTGTTGTGTACGAGACATGGGTATGGCGTACACATTGGCATGGCATTCGACTGGTAGGAACCACTGTAGGTACCCGTCCTGCCGGGGATGTAGAGAAGAGGTAAAAGGGCCCTATCCCCGTCGATCTCTTGCCTTGTCTTTCCCTGCACATACCACTTCTTATACCTTGAGCGAGTCTCTCTACACCCATCTGGCTTCGGCCCCACCTATACACCATCATCACTCCTCCTCTCGCCCCCTAGCTCTGCCTCCATGGCACGCAACGCCTTCGGCGGCCATGCCATCCAGCTCGCCATCGTCGGCTGGGTCCTCACAGTCCTCGCCGCGATCGTCGTCGCCCTCCGGGGCTACGCCGCCTCGCACCAAAACGGAAAGTGGCGATGGGACTTTATCTGGTCCGTCGCGACGCTCATCTTCGGCGTCGCAGCATGGGGGATCTGTTTCAAAGCCACGCTGACCGGTCTGGGCAACGACACCAAGAATCTCACGTACCCCGAAACGTTCCAGGCGCTACGCTTCACCTGGTACACGATCTTCATCGGACTGGTCGCTGCTACGTTTGCCAAGTTCAGCGTTGTGTCACTGCTGCTGCAGGTGCAAGGGCCTAGTGCGAAGAAGCGGAAGATCGCGCTCTGGCTCATCGCCGTGGTGTTCGCCGTCATCAATCTGCTCCAGATCATCTTCTCGGCGACGCAGTGCGATCCCGCTGCGCGGTTGTGGTACAGGTACCTACCTGGAGATTGTTCACGGGGTAGACTGGCCGGGAACTGGAACTATCTGCAGGGATCTGTGGGCGCGTTCACGGACTTCGTGCTGGCTGTTTGGCCGGTCAGCATTGCGTGGAATCTGCAGACGAGCATGAAGGTCAAGGTCGGGTTTTGTTTGCTCATGGCGGTCGGGACGTTGCCCGCTATCGCGTCGGGATTGAGGACCGTCAAGGTGCCGAGTTTGAGCAAGAGCACGAATCCGACAAAGGATCTGGCCGATTTTATGCTCTGGGCTATCGTCGAGTTTTGGTCGATTGTCATCCTGACGTCGGTGCCGGTCTTGAGACCGCTGTTCTTGAGGGTGTTCTATGGCATTAAGAATTCGACGTATGGGCATGGTACGAGGGGGACGACAAGAGGTGGTACGGCGAGAGCGACAGCTCAGGAATGGAGCAGGGGTGGGACGGCGGTCAGTCAGGTGGAAACCACCGGCCATGGCAAGAAGGGGATTCAGACGCTAAGTATGAGCGTGCTTGACCCGAGTAAGGATGGCAGTCAGGAGGAGTTGGCAAGGAATGCAGGCGGTTTTGAGGGAGTGTATGTGACGAGGGAGTATGATGTACGGGAGTCGGGGATTGAGATGGCACATGTGAAGGAGTCGAAACAACAGGAGGTGTAGCTCCAGAAACAGGCATGATGGCGTTCTGGGCTCTGGTTTGAGAGGAAAGGATATACCCTGGGGGAGATGAATTTCTTTACCTGCAAGTTCGTGCTAATATAATCCCATCGTTCACCAACCTGTCTTTGTGAACAGCCAAACTTCGAGTGAGCACGAGAACATGATCATTAACGCTGTCGAGGTTTGAGTCGGGTGCGGTTATCGATCGGCTGTCATCAGGCAAAAGACATCTGAGTGGTATCGGACGTATAAAGACAGTTCTTTCAAATCAGACCTCTAATGTAGCCTCCTTGCCTTAACGCATGCAAGTTGTGCATAAACCATGAGGTCAAGGTTGATCTGCTGCAAGGGGTCAAAGCGCGCGACATGATGTGCGCTGCAGGAAAAAGAGAACCCTAATCTTCCTCATGACGGCGCAGGGTATGATTGTGGTCGTACCATTCGAGATGCAATTCGATGACAGATTCTCCCGCTAGAATGAAACAACCTATGAGGGCATAACAGCACTTCCATAACGATACCACGCCGCAGCTCAAACACAAAGCGTCCACGATACACAGACGAAACAGAGATGTACAACCACCTGCACTGGAGATCAGGGTCTGCTTGTTCAATCTACGGAGAAACCACGGTGCTGCCTTCCGTAAATGATGCCCGTCCCGTCCATACGGTCGCCGATCTCAAGGTCAAAAGATAAGAAATTAAGCGAGCATCTTGACAGGTCACGGGCACGCACAGAACAAGTCTCCCATTTGGCATTGCCATCGGAAAGGATGGCCAGAAGAATACAGACTTTTTGCTTTTCAGCCATTGATCCGACTCTTCGCGTCGTAGCTCGGGCGGGGGTGGACAGCACTTTGGAGGAATAAGGCCTTGACCATTTGAAGGATCACCTGTCTAGTGAATCGCGAGGGTGGGGGTTAGGTCTGCATCTGGCGCGTGTCTCTGTCGTCTGCCGCGGCGCCAAACAATTGCATCAGAAAGTCAAGGCAAGACTGTCAGATCGAGGCACGGTCGATTGAAAGAGCGGTGGCTCGTCTGAAGTCTTGGGGCCATACACACATTGACAAGGCAAGTCAATGGTCGAGGTAAAGTCATCAGCATCATTTGCTTCTTCTCGGCCCACGGTACACACGCGCATGAGGCTCTTATCGTCTCGTGCAGCCCTTTTTCCTGGTCTGTCAACCCCCGAGTCAAGAGGCGTCAATGGTCTAGCTCTTCCTGGACCCTGGCCCTGCCATATCTCTGATCACTCACTCGCAAGCACCAGCACCCTCCCAGCCGCACTTCGCTCGAGTCCGGGACGCCAAATTTGCCAATCGCGGGCACCATTTTGCCCAGCATGCACAAGCTGTTGGCTCCTTCGATTCCGGTCAGACTACGATAGCACACACGCGAGGAGAAAGCCACCACACCACACGGCTATCGTCTGCTATCTCTCCTGACCGACACATGATTTCTCTTCTCGCAATAAGCACCTGCAAGTCTCTTACGACCGACGTTCGAAATCTTAAAGACCTCCGACTTGTTATACGGCCGATCTCCACGTGCCGACAAATTACCTTGCTTTTAGGCCGACGGGGCTAGCATTACGACTGCTCGAGCACAGCCCGTAAAACAGCGAAACTCGAGACCTCCGCATCCACTGCCATCATCTCTACCGTCTTTCGGCAACGGTCGCTACTCGAGAATGAAAGATATGAGAACGTCGACACAGGACAAGATCAATCGACGGTGAGAATTATTCTTCCGCCACATATTGCGACAACAACCCAAGACGCTCGCCCCTCTTCGGAGGCGGTAGAGCACGCGATCAATCGCAGCCCATGTCCTCCATTTGGAGCGATGCGCCTCCAGAACCGCGCACGAGAAACTCGAACAACCCTACCTTACTGTTCAGCTGGTGGGCGACAATTTTCTCTGCTGTCATCATTCTCATGCGAATATGTGGGAGAAAGGTGCGACTAAATACCTTTCTGGTAGAGGATAAGGTGATGGCGCTGAGCATGATACCGCTCTTCATTCGCATGGCTCTCATACATGTTGTCCTACTCTATGGTACCAACAACGTTGATACGACCGGGCTCACACCGCTTCAAATACAACGAAGGGAGCATGGATCCAAGATCATCCTCGCTGCAAGGATCTTCTATGCCATGTTGTAGGTCGAGTTACAGCCCAGCCTTCAGAATTGTTTGCTAACTTCACCAGCATCTGGATGTCCAAGTACACCGTGTCGGAATTTCTGAAGCGCACCTTCTACAACACCTGGCGACAGTCCTACGAATGGGTGCTTCGCGGCATCCGTATCTTCCTGTTCTGCACCTTCTTCGCTGTTGTAATAGCCACTCTCGCCGAGTGCCAACCCATCACACATTACTGGCAAGTCGTTCCTGATCCAGGTCCACATTGCAGACAAGGATTTGCCCAGCTCATCACCATGGGTGCGGCCGATATCATTACCGACATCCTCCTCGTCGCCTTTCCCATATCGATCGTCGTCCGAGCTCATCTTTCCAAGACACGGAAATTCTTCCTTTGCTTGCTCTTTAGCGCATCTCTCATCCTCATCGGCATTACCGGAACTCGAGTTCCAAAGGTGATTGAAAAGCTAGGAAGGCAGCAATACAGGACAGTGTGGGCATCGATCGAGATCATTGTGTCGACATTCGTGTCCAATGCAGTCATCCTCGGAAGTTTCGTCAGAGGGACAGGTATGAAGAAGAACAAGTATCGCGCCCAAAGTGTGAGCGATAGTATCGAAAGGGCACCTACAAGACGAATGACCCAACCGATGGCCTGCGAAAGCGATGAAGATCTCTTTCGCTCGATCGGCTGCCGCATACCCCCCGAATTACAGGAAGAGACAGAAGATTATCCAACACCTGCTAAACCAGTCTTTTACGATCTGGAGAAGGGGGACGGAGAGGACGACAAACCACAATTCAACACAGAAAGAAGAGACAGTCGGTGGGATAGAGCACGTGCTCAGTCTCGGTCCTCACAATCAATGTCACCACACGAGAGACTACCACAATCACCGGCCCGAGCGAGCAATCGAGACTTGGTTGCCTTCCTGCGCCAATCTGCACAAGAGAGGAGACATACCCCTCCCCCAACTTCTCACCCCAGGAGTCCAACGGACATGCAGATCTCTGACGTCGGCGGTCTCTTGGGTGGCAGCCGCCGTGGAACCCCAGAGCCGGGCAGCTCTTCGTCGACAGGGACTACTGTTCAAGATTTTGCTGCCCCGGCAGGCATTACACACGCCTCACGAGCGCTACTTTCTGATCTTGGTGTCTTGTTCAGCAGCAGTCATTCTCGATCAAGCAGTCGACGAGAGACATCCCGACGACCAGACTCCAGACCAAGATCAGAACGGCACATGCATTTCGATTCCAACGCCACGACGCCCGTCAACAATGCAACCGAATCACAACCGGGCTCAATAGAGCTTAAAGATGTTGGTGGACTCCTCAAGTAGAGGACTATCACACCACTTGATGAGTGACGAGTTTCTTTTTGATACCACCACGATGATTCTTGTTCAGCGACTGTACAATTGTTATCATGACTTTGTTTGTGCAAAGATATACCCAGACTCTTGTCAGAAGAGAGAACATGTTGTGCTTCTGTTCGGCTGGCATGTGAAGAAGGCCTGACCGACGAGCCATCGTTAGCTTTATTGGATAGTTTAGAGATTAATGCCTACTTATCATCTATCAAGAGATACCTTTTCAGAAGTATTCCTTCGTCAAGCGTTTGATATCTGCCGGCCGAGCTATGGCAACCCCCGTGATAAGCCAGAGTTGCGGACAGAGCCGGGGCGGTGGATCTCGAGGGTCTGTATCCAACGGTTTTCGTGGCCAGTCGTTCAACCACGGCTCCCCAATTTTCTCTCTAGCATGTGCTTTGACATGTGATGGACCTGCTTGAGTTTCGAGCACTGCAAACGTTATTGCGCCTGCCTCCTGCATATAGATATTCTTAGCCCGATGGTCTGGTCCTTCTCCTCGACAATACGGTAGTACCATACTAATCAATTTTTCCTATCTACATCTTCTTGACCTTGTTCCTTTTGCAGTATCAATCATACCACAGTAGTAGCGGCAGGCCGCACAATCACATTCCACAAAATATTTCCTCCACAAAACTAGACAAGATAGCTATCCAACCAGACTTTCAGATATCAGCAGACATGATCACGCCTTCGACACCACCGACTCTCGCCCCGCCCTCACCCACAGAGACCACCTACGTCGGAGCCCGCTTCTCTCTTGTAGTCCCACGCATTCCCAACTTCGTCCGCAGAGCCGTGCCCCAACTCGGCGCCTTTCAACGTGTCCAGAAGCTCGCCGGCGTGCAGACACAGTCTTCCTCTTCTCACACCCGCTCGTGGAGCTCCGACATGGCCGGTTCAGGAACCGTGACCCCTCCGCCTTCATACTCAGAAACGCTAGCGCCACTGCTCACACCCATGAAGTTCGCCCGTCGCCAGCCGCGACCCAGCAAGAATGGAGAGAAAGCATCCTCGACGCCAGTAGAGCGCAGCCCAGCGCAGACATCAGAAGCCGGGGCAGCGGGTATAAAATGGAAGTTTGCAACGCAAGGTCTCAACCTCCTCAGTCTTGCAGCGCAGGAAACCACTACGTCAGAGACGAAGGAAGAGACGCCCTTTGCGCGTCAGCTCTACGTACACGCCCTGACATATCTCCTGCGCGCACTACCTTCCTCTCTCACAGCCGAAGAAAGCACCTCGCTGTCCGCCGCTCTCCCCTCCTCCCTTCTCCCAGAACCTCTCTCCCTACCACCATCTTCCCACGACCTCTCCTATCCTCTCGATGAGGAGGAAGAAGAAGAAGAAGAAGACGAGCAAGACTACTTCACCCACTCGCCCTCCCCCTACCCGCAGGCTTCCTCGGGCTCGCTCCTCTACCGCATCACCTCCACCTGCATAATCAAACTCTTCCTCCTCCTCGCCTTCCTCCTGCCTTGGATGCAGTACCTCCTCGCCCAAGCTCTCCGTTTCAACAGAGAACACCACATCTCGGAGCGCCTTCTCAGCACCACGTTGCGCTCGACGGAGACGCTCGGCCGCGGCGCACTGGGTCTCAGCTCCTCCCTGCTCTCATTGCAAGAAGGCCGCGTAGGCAAGATCGTAGAAGGCGCAGTGCAGTGGTGGATCCGCGGCGTGTCGGGCGGGGTATGGGAAGGCGTCGGGGAGGGATTGACGATTCTCGGCTTGAGGGAAGAAGCGGGACAGGGTGGTGCGTACTGGGGCTGTCAGGGGGAGAGATATAGTCAGGAGATGAGGTGGGAGGGGTATGCGAGGGGCAGCAAGGGGCGGATGCAGACACAGGGACGGAGAGGGGAGAGGTGTTATTCCCCTTCCATGTCGCAAGGGAATTTAACGGGGAGCGTGAGAGGACGAGCTGGCAGCAAGAGGAGGGTTAGCGGGAAGGTGCTGCAGTGAGAAGAGAGGCTGCGCCTGCGTTCTTCTTTTGGATACTATTGCGTCGATCCATAATTGCTTTACTGCCTAACGCATGTCATGATCTCGGGTAGATTCGCATGGCGTTGCGTGGAGTTTGGGTTGATGCGGGCTTGGACCTGCTTTGGATTTTTCATACTTAGGAGCATTTGAAGAAGTAGGGGTACATGCCGCTAGATGGCTTGTGATGCATTGCTCTGTTTCGCTAGTTATTACTGCTTGGTCAGATAGATCGACTAATACATTGACTTATCTCGAAGAGCTTGGGTGGGTCATGCGTTGATTTGGTTGTAGTACATGCTCTATATGCCTCAGCGAGCAGGACGTATTCCTTGTCTGGCCACGCTGATCAAGACGGCATCTATGTGGCGTGACACAACTTCTGCCGGCGCTACTGTGCCCCTCAGTCCTCCTGATCTCATCGCTGCGACATGAACGCCTCCTCGCCCGACGGATCCTCCTTTGCGCCGCCCACATCGTGCTCCTTGAGCAGCGCGTCAATCTCATCCGCACCCCACAAGTGGTGGTAGATCTTCCCTGACTTTGTCCTCCCGACCGTCGCGAACTCAACTACACCACGTCAGTATAGCTCTCTCCATCAGTGTCATCATGCATACTCTTCTCACTGCTTAACTTCGTCGAGTCCATCGTCTTACTCAACACCTTGACAGCCAATCCGCAGGCTTCCTTCAAACTGCACTCCTCCTTGTAGTCCTGCTTCAGCAGACTCTGCGCCGATGCGTTGTTTGCCCCCACGCTCGTCGCTTTCCATCCGCCGTAGTTGCCACTGGGATTGCTCTGGTACAACTGGAAGGATCGCTGGGGGTCCCATCCTGCGTAGATGAAGGACACACCGAAGGGACGCAGACCACCGTGTTGCGTGTAACCTTGCTTGAGATCGCAGAGGCGACGCACGAGCTGTTCGCAGGGGATGTCGGTGTTGTAGGTCAGCAGGTAGCGCTGCGCGGCTTGGCGGGCGTAGTTGATAAGGATGTTGGCGTCTGCTGTGAGACCAGCGACGGCGCAGATCATGTTGCTGGGAAGATGTTAGAGGTATTGTTTTGTGAGGACAGCATTTCTCGTCCTCGTAGCAGTAGAGCCCGCGCCAAGAGCGACACGATGGTTATGCTGCAAGACGTACTCATTGAGGATGTAGAGCTTCTCTGCTGATGTGTCCTGCTCTAAGAGCTTGCTGGTTACCTTCCGCTCCGCTGCCAGTACGATTCCATCTTGTGCCAAGATACCAAGAGCTGTGCCGGCATGTGAGATAGCTTCGAGGGCGTATTCGACTTGATAGAGACGGCCTTCTGGCGAGAAGATGGTTGTCTACGTGGCGAGTTAGACATGTTTCTACCCACCCCAATAGAGGTGACTTGCTCTTGAATCGTACCGCCGCGACATTGTGACGAGTTGAGTCTAGCGGCAGTAGTGTATCGTATGAGGTTATCAGAAAGAAGTTTTCGAAGAGATGAAGGTAGTAAAGGGATAGTAGAGGATGAGATGAGAAATGTGGTACAGTCGCGGAGCGATGCTGGAGCTTCAGGCAATGAAGCTAGTCGCGTTCTTTCTGCACTTGGTGAGCTGTATGGTCCACCGTTACGGTGCTCCACAACTGCATATATTTCGTCGCTTCTTCAACTTCACTTTCTGATCTTAAATTTTGTGGCGGTCGCAAGTGGCGGAGATGGAGGAGCCACCACAGAAGAAGCTCAAGTCAGCTTCATCTGATAGCCTCGGACCTTTACCGCCAGATTGGACTGAACATACCGCTCCCTCTGGTCACAAGTATTACTATAACAAGACTACCAAAAAGTCGACATATACTCGTCCGGTCTTGGAGCAGACACCTGCGGCAACAACCCCGCCAGCGGCTCTTCCGCAGCAAGCGCAAGGACTTGCCCCTACTTATGGTTATCAGCACGAATCATACGCTGGCCTATACACAACAGGATATCAAAGCTCCGCTGCTTCCTCCAACACATTCGCAAGTGGAGCGAATGCCCATTTCGCTCAGACTGTGGCCTCCCAAGCCTATCCCGCACACCGGACTGCGTCACAGTATGATTCTCAAAACAGGCCGCAACGACCACAACCTCAAGATCGCCCAAAGCGCAAAGAGACGATTCCCGATTGCGGCCCATGGATCCTGGTCTATACTCGCCTCGGCCGACGCTTTGTGCACAACACCAAGACAAAAGATAGCTTCTGGAAATTTCCCTCCGATGTGATGCAAGCGGTAATCAAGCTTGACCAGTTAAAGCTGGAAGAAAAGTACGGGTCAAAGGGAAAAGAAGGCCGGGGAGATGCTGGGATTGTCCTGCGCGAACAGTCCGAAGACAAGAAGGCAGAGGAAGAGCTAGATCCGGAGGAGCTCGCAGCTCATCAAGCGCGCGAGACCGCCCGTCTCGCTAAAGAGCAAGAAGAGGACGCTGCGCTGGTACAAGATATAGGCAGTGCTTCCGAACGCATTTGGGTCCCACCAGCCAAAAGCACTACAGCAGCGGGATACGACTCTTCCGAGTACGAAGAAGTCGAAGTGACGGACGATTCCGACGCTACTTCCGAGACCTCTGCAGCACCAGATCCAGGCCCTCTGGAATTCAACGAAGACGACATCGCCTTCCAGCTCGCCGCTCTAGGCGAACAATACGGCCTCGACCCGGAAGAATACGCCAGCGACGAAGGCGACTGGCCCGAAGGCGCCCAAGGTCTACCAATGAGCGACGAAGAGCGCTACTCCATTTTCAGCGAAATGCTAAGCGACTACGCCATTTCGCCCTACACGCCCTGGGACGCGCTCATATCTGACACCGACCCGCACGCCATCCTCAACGACGATAGATTCACCATCATCCCGTCCGGCAAAGGTCGGAAGGAGGCGCACGGGCGATGGTGCAAAGAGACCATCGCCCACTTGGCACAAATCAAAGCCGAGAAGAAAGCGAAAGGAGAAGATGACCCGCGAGTCGGCTTCCTGCACTTCCTCTCCGAGCGTGAGAAGGAGGTCAAGAAGCTCTACTGGGTCGAATTCCGCCGGAAACATAAGCGCGAGGCGGCGCTCAAGACGACGAGTCGTTTCGGGGACAAGGATATGGAGAAGCTGTATCGCGACTATGTGGCTGGTCTCAAGAACGACGCGCGAACCCGCGAGGCCGAGCTAGCGAAAGCCGTTGCTGCGCTGGACGATGTGGAGAAGGTGAGAGGGGAGGCGCGGTATTGGCTTGTGCCCTCTGAGCGGCGGGAGGAGGTGGTCGAGAGCGCGCTGCTGGCGCAAGAACAAGGCAAGGGCGCAAACGGTGAGACGAAAGCTGAGAAGGCGATTCGTGAGCGCGCGGCTAGGGCGGCTGAGGAGCAGAGAGCGGCGGAGAAGGCGAGGCGGTTTGCGAAAGGGCAGTTGCGGGACAGTGAGAGGGAGATCGAGGCCGCTATGCACTCGCGACGAGCGCAGGTGGCCGACTAGGCCCATGATCACGAATTGACCTAAATAGGGATAGCTGCTGTCGGGTAACGAGGATATCAATTGATAATTAAACAAATATTCATTCTCATCTGCTCGAGCCCTTTACTGAGCTCATTCTGTGGCCAACGCAGCGTGGCTATTCAATACAAGCTATAACAAATACTACGTCGCTCCACTAAGGCGACGCTTTCTTTCTTCCTACCAAAAGTCCGCCGCCACGCTATGCTGTAGCCGAAGTGTATCTGAAAGTTGCGAAGGGAAAACAGGACAAAGGAGATGTTGCAAATGCTGCTGCTGCTGATGTCTGACAATGCTGGGGTATACATCATTACGCGGGATCAAAAGAATAGCTTTTCTATAATGACCGTCATGCTGTTGCTTTTTGCTGGGAGCGTGTTCTACGGGAGACATTGGGGTTCGCTCATGCCTTGCGGGGACGTCGGAGCTTGGAGAGGAGGTTATCTAACTCGGTCCAATTGGTATTGTCGAGGGCGAATTTGCGGTGCTTTCGTGACTGGATGTGCTGGGAAGTGTTAGTGCTTGCAAGCAGATGTGAGTTATGGATGCTTACCTCGTCGAAATCTTCGAACTTGTCCCTGCAGTTCTCGCAATAACCAGGCTTTGGTTCCTTGTGGATGATCTTCTTGACCTGGCGCGGAGGCTGGGACTTTCTCGGTCGTTGCTCCTCTTCACCGCCTTCCTCTCGAATATCTTCAAGCGCATCATTTGCCTTGCGCTTGTTTCCTCGTGGGGCGTCGCCGTTGAGAGCAGCGCGGACATCGTTCATGTATGAGGAGCCTGAAGTGACAGTGGCACCGCGTTCAAGGACCTTCCTCTTCAGGTTCTGGAGTTCCTTGCTGGTGCCGACACGGGCGCCAGGAGCGGTCGAAGAGATAGCAGTAGATGAGATGGCCTGAGATCGGATCGCGGATGTGATGTTTGAAGGCTGTACACCCGAAGCAACAGGCTCGCCGCCAATATATCGAGTGTGTCCCCGCTTGGTGACTTGGGCACTGCCGAATAGAGGCGGTATGCCGTCTGTGGAGTGAGCAGAATTCTGACGGCTGGCTGGCACCTTAGGTGGGTCGAGAGGTTTCGCTTTCTCTTCAGGTGCTGCCTTCCTCGGTGACCGTCGAAGGTTGGCCTGGCGTTCGGCAAGCACGGTGTGGGTCATGTCCAGTTCAGCTGCGGCGCGAGTGCGAGTTCTTGGCGCAGCGGCAGCTTCCTTCTGCTTGGCGAGCTCTTCTTGCCTCTTCTCCTCTGCCATCATGCGCTTGGCATAGTGAGGGTCTTCGATCCATGGACAACGTCCAATGCTGCTGACACGAAGCTGTGGCCACTTGCCTTCGGCACTTCTAGACGCCTTAGAGTAGTCTCGTATCATGGTAGGCCTCCAACGCTCGTTCATGTCGTGGATGTAGAGGAAGTTACCCCTGAATGGTACCATGTCGGCTGTTGGGACAGTGGCGTCACGATCGACCGGACCGGATAGTTTTTCATTGCGGAGCAGTCGTTCAAGGTCAGCTTCCTTAGCTTTAGTATCGACCAGATTAGCAGTGGCATGACTCCTTGACAGCGATTGTGCAGGTTGCTCAGAGGTGTCGGGGTTGAACAAAGTCTTGAGCATGCGCTGCAGTTTCTCCAGCGCCCAGATCTTTTGGTTCAGCTCTCGCGCCTTGTGGAGGATGTCAGTAGTTTGGTCAGGCTGACGACGAGATGCAATTGCTTGGCTGTGGAAGGATTAGCATGAATTCTCCATCACTGTGAGACCTGACACCCACTCCTGCAGCATGCGTGACTGATCAAGCATGTCCGCTGTCCGTCGCTGCGCATTATTGCCGGCGACATTGTTGCGGTTGAGTAGAGCAGGGTCGATGGTCCTTTGCGACTGGTCCTGCCCTACAGTCTCAAGATAAGCATCTTTACTGCTCGTCTCTGCCTTGCCGGTTGGACCTGTTGGGATTTGTCTCGTGGTCACGATATGGGTGACCTCGTTAGAATAGAACTTTACTTCTCGCTGTCCGACCGTCAGTGACAACAAGCGCCGTGTATGTGTTCCCACTGACCGAATGCAATTGCCGCAAGCACTGAGAAATCTTCCTGTGCGTCTCCTCTGGTATATTGTCGAAGAAGAAAACAAACCCCCGGAAAGCTTTTTTGTAATGCGCCTGCCATTGCCGAACATTGTTCAAACTCTCTGCTGCCTGACGGGACTGTTCATCCTCCTTATCTTGCTGTTGAGATGCTCTTCCTCCCTTGACGGCGAGCAACTTTGCCTCCAGTGTAGTCGGTTGACGGACCGTCTGCCTGCGCGCAAATATCTTGGCCTCAGCATCCTTCATCTGCTGTGACTGCCTGGTGAGGGTCTTGGGAGCAGCATTCTCATCATTGGAGGACTCGACGACCTGTCGTTTGGCCGGTGGTTGTCCTTGGATAGTCTCGCGGTTAACCTCTGTCTGAGCTCGCGTGCGCTTTCCTCCAACGGGGGCCAGACCTCGATAAGGAGAGTTGATGGCATTTTGATTGCTCGCCAGTGGTATCCTGCCATTCATCATTGCTGACATGGTCCTAGGAGACGGCTGGACGGATGCTGCAGCCATGGATATAAATATGGTATCACGTGGGACCTCCTGTGGGCGGCGTGCCAGACGGAGGGGTAGCACGCGACTCGGACACGCCTAGAAGCGCGTAGAGGCCATGATGAGCTGTCCAATCGATCTTGAATGAGTGTTGACGTGTCTGAAGAGGTCCAGAAGATATACTGTGACTTCTAAACCCTGGATCGTGTGTGTGGGGACGGATCAGTGTGAGGTGGGTTTGTGGTGGTGGAGATGTTGCTCTCCCAGGCGTGCAGTGGCCGGCGAATGGCGGTTGATTCTTGGCATGAATTTGTTTGTATGCAAATCAAGAATGCCACGCGCTAACAAACCAACGCCCGGCAACCACCGAATAGTCACGAATCGTATCAGTTCTAGTTTGATTATACTTCGTTCTGTTTCTTCGTTGATGATCCGATATGACTCTGATATTGCCATCGTTTGTTTGTGATTATAATCAGCATCAGTTGGGAAAGGCATTGGCACCGCCAGCATTGTTGCTCAGCGGTTATGAGATTTGATTTGTTAAAGCTATATTTACATTGTTTCAGCTGAGCCCACAACGTCTATTTTGCCTATACATTGAGTGGAGGTCCTGCTTGAACGCTTCATATCATGATCGTAGCGCTTCTATATCGTCGACCTCTTTCACTGCCTCTGTGGTCAGCACGAATGGATGCTCCTTCGTCACGCAAATGCTGTCCTCAATACGGATAGCCATGCCGCGAAAATGCTCAGGCCATCTATCGTCGTCTGGCACGTATACGCCGCTGTTTTGATCAGCTTTGCACTGTACAATGTGTCGTGATCACTCACGGCTCCATGGTCACACAGTGTCCTTCTTGTAGGTGGTCGGACCGTGGATATCCTGGCGCATCATGCACATCAAGCCCAATATAGTGGCCGACATGATGTGGGAAGAGGACATCCATGTTCTGTTCATCGTTAACAATGTTGATCCCGCAGCGGACCTGTATGCATACACTGCCAGCAACGTTGAAGCCAAGATGACGGAGGCCGTCCTTCAGACTTTGCTCTGCGATGCGATGGAGCTTGTCCAGCGTCATGTTCGCATCTTCTCGGCACAGTGCTACTACGCTTCGTTGCACATCAAGGACCATCTGGTATAGGTCCTTCTGTGCAGGTGTAAACTTGCCGTTCACCGGCCACGTTCTGGTGATGTCGGTGATGTAGCCACCATACTGTCCACCAGCATCGACCAGCACAAGCTGACCGTCGCTATTCACGTCAGCGATCAGCAATGACAATAGGCATTTGAATTACCTCAGCGAGTCATCGTTGCGAACGTAGTGGATGCTCAGCCCATTCTGCCTGAATCAGGAACGCGAATATGCTTCTGCCGATGAACATACTTACTGTACCACCTGCAATGACAGGTATATAAGCTTCGCCTTCCAGGCCTCGCTTCTTGAAGCCATATGTCATGTCAGTCCAAAGGTCCTTCTCCGACCGGTACGTGCGTTTCATCGCCTCTGAATAAGTTTGACCAGACAGTCGGCCAGCTTTGCGCATGTTGAGTATCTCAGCTTCGCTTTTCCGTAGACGAAGCTCGTTCATCACGGGTCTCAGCGACTTAACCTCTTCTGCCTTCAACAATGTCTGCAAGGTACCATGTTGGTCGTTCGTGTGATTCCTCATAAATCTCGAGAATGCTGATTGGCGCCTTTCAGGCTTCAAAGCATCTGTGAAAACAATCTGATCTTTCAGTAGATCCGGTAATATGCTTGCTACTCTGCTGATATCATGTGCCTGGTCTGATGTGAGATCAAGTCTACTCGAGAATTGGTAATGGTGAAGCAGACCTCGTCAGCATTAAAGACCTCTTCCGCTGCTTGTACACCCGAGCGAGCACCGTCCCAGATCTCGGCAGTCTCGTCTTTGGGTCGCACGAACAGATGGAACTTGTAGCCGAGTTCGGACTCTTCTCGAGCTAGAATTGTTAGGTCAAGGTCGAACGACTGCTTCAGTGTGGCTACCCACAGATCACCGCTAAGGCTTCCGGCTCGTTGAAGCCTGTACGGAAGGTCAGACAAATTTGCTTGCTTGTATGTGCTTGAAAGGCAGATACCGGTCAAATAGAAGAAATTCGGCTGCTGGTGAAATTCGTAGAAGACTGCGCCAGATCTGGTCTTGATATCGGCCGAAGGCAGCACAGCAACGCCACCTTTGGGAAGTGATTTTGCCAGTCGTGCTCTTCGTTCATGGTACTCGACGGCTGTTATGCCAGGGGTCACTTCCGACTATCAGACATGACCGCGATTTTAATTTTCTCAGGATACCCACACTCGCCTGCTTGTAAGATATGCGGATGGGTCTCGTGCAATGGTTGGCCATATTTGCCGCTAACCACACTTGCGAGACTGCGTTGTCGATATCGCGAGACGGACAAGGCAGGTATCACCGCACCATAATTCTTGATCCGATTGCCCGGACGCAAAATCCTCTGCATCGCATTCTATAGACTCGGAGGGAACCTTATAATAAGAAATGGCTGTATACTCGTAGGCAACATGAAGCTGTCGGCGACATCGGGATCGCTCACCCGTCCAATCGCGTCACTCTGATTCTTTGCACGACCTTCAGGCACTTTGTCATGATCGACAGGCACTCAACAGTCAAAACAATGTAGACATACACCACTGTCCGGTGCCTCAATGAGCCCATGACCTTATGATCTTACGAAATAGAATCTATCCAAGTTCACGACTTTTGAGCTACAGCGCCTGTTTCCGATCTTCCATAAATCGCTTCGCAACCATGAATGGGACTAGCTCCGTTGCCAAATCCGACCTCGAGTCTTTCACCCGTCACCTGCAATCGTCCTCCCGCATACTCGCCTTACTAGGCGCAGGCCTCTCTGCGTCCTCCGGTCTGTCCACTTTCCGCGGCGCAGGGGGTCTCTGGCGATCCCACGATGCGACCGACCTCGCAACCCCAGATGCCTTTGACGAAGATCCAGGACTAGTCTGGCAATTCTACAGCTACAGAAGACACATGGCGCTGGGAGTGCAACCGAATCGCGCACATCTTGCATTAGCAGAGCTTGCACGGCGGAAGGAGGGCTTCATGACGCTGAGCCAGAATGTGGACGGGCTATCACAACGAGCAGGACATCCGCCGGATAAGCTGCAGCTGTTACATGGGAGCTTGTTCGATGTTCGATGCACAGACTTTTACTGTGATTACCAGCAGCAGAACTTTGACGACCCGATTGTGGAGGCATTGAGGATACCATCGGAGAAGGACACCACATCAAATGAGGCACGAAAAGCTAAGGAGCTGGATATCTCGAATGCGGAGGTCGACCTGCCCTCCGTACCGTCGAAAGACCTGCCAAAGTGCCCGAAGTGTAAGGCCGGGCTGCTGCGACCAGGCGTCGTCTGGTTTGGAGAGATGTTGCCAAGCAGAGTGATCAATACTGTAGACGAGTTCATCCGGAGCTCGCCAAAGATCGATCTCATTCTCGTCATCGGAACCAGCGCGAGTGTGTATCCGGCGGCTGGCTACGTAGATAGGGCAAGAGCAAAGGGAGCAAAGGTGGCGGTCGTGAACATGGAGGCGGGAGATCAGCCTGCCAGCGGGCTGATGAAAGGAGACTGGTTCTTCAAAGGTGACGCGGCCGAGATAGTGCCTGAGATACTCAAGAGCGTGGTCGGTGAAATCAAGCAGCCGACTGAGAAGCTGTGAGGAGCAGAATGGTTCAGGAAGGCCGTGCGACAACACGGATGTTGTCTGTCCGCCATGACACATGACCTGATATTGCCTCTGAGAGCGTTCTCTGGTCCTCCACAACAAAGGATCTGGAACACATGATTACCCAAAACGACTTCATCCGCCGTCTCCAGCAGATCGGACGACCTATTCCGCTCCCGGTCTATTGGCGCTTGATCGGGGAGCGAACCACAGCAGTCTGCCCAGTAAGGAGATGTGCTTACTACGAGAGGGAAGTCGCGGGCAACGGGACCGTGAGAGATGACGAAATGAGGGCATAGTCTCGTGATGAATCCTCCATATGAGAGGCATGGGGGCAATTGCTCTGATCAGGGTGAAGTTGGTTCATTGCAATAGGCTGTGTCGGTCCGAGATGGCAGGGTGCGGCCACAGGGGTGGAGCGGAGTTCTCTTGGCTCGGCGGTTGTGCTGATTCGGGATGATGCCTACGAAAGTCACTTGTCCACCTAATACACACAATGATGCATAGAAATTACACATAAATCCTGTCCAACTTCTCATATATTCCTCGGATCTCTCCGTCGAGCCCTGCACGACATCTTTCGAAGTCCCGGTTCGCTCCAAGATGGCGGCTACCCACAAGGACCCGGAACAGATCCGGCAAGCGAAGAAGCTCAAATATGTTCCGTGGGGTGAAGAATACGAGAAGATGATTTCTGGAATGCTGTAAGTGCCTGTCAGTCATCCCATCTTGCCGTGTCCAGCCTGCAGAGTCTCTGGTGAAAGCTCTATCCAACAAACACTACCGAACATTTCAATATGGGCTTCGTATCATCAAACAATTCAGGCGCTTGTATATTTGACCACAGGATATGAAATTGATATATGATCAGCTACGACTCCTTCGTCCCCGAACTCAACGCAGCCCGCTTCAAAGCCCGCCAATGGTGCCACAACTACAACACTACCTTCCCTTCCGTCTCGACCTTTGAAGAACTGCTCCCAGCACGAGGGATTCAACTCAAGCAGATCCTCGGCTCCATAGCGGACGACGAAGCCTTCATCGAGCCGCCATTCACTGTGGACTATGGCTGCAACCTCAAACTTGGCAAGCGCTTTTACGCCAACTTCAACTTTACTGTGCTAGATTGCGGACTGGTTACGATTGGGGACAGAGTCATGCTCGGGCCCAACGTGAGTATTTTTGCCGCTACGCATGAGGTCGAGGTGGAAAGTCGAAGGCGGAACATAGAGTACACGAGACCCGTGACGATAGGCAATGATGTCTGGATTGGTGGACATGTGGTAATTCTACCGGGAGTGACTATTGGGGATGGATGCACAATTGGTGCGTCCAGTGTGGTTACGAAGGATATTCCTGCGTGGAGTGTGGCGATGGGCCAGCCGGCGAAGGTGGTGAAAAAAGTGCCGCAGGCGCCGGTGGAGGAGAGTCTAGCGTTGAAGGACGGGGCTCAAGGGTCGGCTTCGTTCATCAAGCAGGCACAGAATTGAACAAGATCGGTCTTGTGAGCCACATTTGTTATCACTCATGCTGTTATGGGAGACATCTACTCGTCAGTTGCAGCCTGACCATCGCTGTCTATGATGTCCTGCTCCCGTTTGGCTCTGATAGCCTACTAGATTCAGCTTTTGGATACTCGTGCAAGTCGTCCAAAGGAGGAACTTACAGCAATGTTGTCAGAGGCATTGAGCCAGCCAACGATAGCTCTGCTTCGTTCTTGCCACGTCCCGTCAAAGTTACGTCCGCGAAAGTAGCTCGCCGGCTTCAAGTCGTACCTTTGCGTCGGAAATTGAGCGTCCAGGTGAAGATTCAGCAATGTAGGATATCTATCGATGGCGAGAAGAGCCTGCGTCACCGAGTGTCGATAGTAGCTGATACAGCCCACACCAAATCCAAATATCGCAGAGACCATGAATGGGAGCGCGGCAGTCTCGTATAACAGGGCGGCAATCATGGATCCGGTCAAGCCTATGACGCTCTGGTACCCGTCAGTTGTTGACGAAATAGCGATCTCGGGGAACTCACAGCGGAGCCTGCGCCAACAAAGATCATTTGCAGCATGCTGCTTGCGTCAGTAGATACAACATACAAGTTGCAGATGCATTTACAATCGTCCTGGTCCTCTGCATGTACGTTAGAAGTCTCTCGCGTTGGCCGAATATATCGTTACAGACGCATGATGGCCCCAGCCGCCAAGATATCTGATCACAGTCCAAGGACCGTTAGCGACCGAATCCATGTCTTCACAAGAGCCTGAAATTCGCTGCAATGCTGTCAGGTGTGGTAGAGAACAGTGGTCAATCAGACTAGCGCCCCTTGTTCGCCGCCGCTTGCTGACTCAGGCTTCGAAGCTCAAGTGGGAATCGCTGCGACATTTCGACGACCACCTCTATTTCCGATTGGCTCGACTTCATTATCGCTGATTATCAATCTCCCAGGATGATTGTACATCATCTCACCAAGATCGAAATGTGGATGGCACGCCATGGTCAAGCTGGTCACGAGCCGATGGATCGAATCCATCGTTCATGCCTTGCCTATGTTGCAACATGACAGCAAGAACGCCGGATTTGGGCAAATGGTCATGATCTGTGCATGTTAGGCATCCAGCATAAGTATGTCCGTCTTCCTGTAAGAAGATTCTTCTCCTTGCTCAATTGATCCCGACGCAAAATGTCACCAAATCATGCCCTCGTTCTTGGAGCTTCGGGGATCACTGGCTGGGCTGTCGTAAACGCTATCTTAGAAGGTTACCCTACAGAAGGCAGCTTCTCGAGAGTCACTGCTCTCTCAAATCGCCCACTCAAGCTTGAAGACACTCTATGGCCCGCCTCCGACAAAGTCAAGCTCGCCAGTGGACTAGATCTGCTTGATAGTCCCGTTGACAAGGTCAAGACTGATCTCTCGGCTGCTGTCCCAGACATCGGTAGCGTCACACATGTATTCTATAATGCATATGTGGCGGACTGGGACTCAGAACAGGAGACACAGATCAACAGGGATATGCTTGAGAACAGCATCACTGCCGTAGAAGCACTTGCGCCTCGCTTGCAATTCGTCCTGCTACCGACTGGGACTAAAGTATGGCATATTACTGCCGCAAATGCCACAAAATGCTAATAGTTTGAAAGAGGTACGGCATCCACCTCAACGACCACTTCCCATTTTTCGACCATCAGCCACCTCTGACCGAGACCGACCCGCTCATCCCAGAGCCTTTCGCTGGCAAGCTCTTCTACTATGCTCAGCTCGACGTTCTCCGCAGATTGTCCGTCGGAAAGAAATGGACGTTCGCAAACGTCATGCCCGATTTACTCATAGGCTATGTTCCGAATGGCAATTGGAATTGTGTGGCCCTCGCGGTCTCAAAATTCCTGTCGCTCGTCCGCGAAGTCGAAGGCGAAGGCACGACGCTCGTTTTCCCTGGAAGTAAGGGACAGTGGACAGTAAAGTCCCAGGACTCCAATCAGGATATGATCGCCCGATTCTCTATCTATGCGTCACTACATCCGGGGCTGACAGCTGGGAAGGACTTCAATATTGGTGTCAGCGCAACTCCGTCGAGTTGGGAGGTAAAGTGGCCGCAGCTTTGCGATTACTTTGGACTAGTCGGAGCGCCACCTAAGGATGTCATTGATCTCTCGACATTGCAGGGCAAGATAGTTCAGGTCGAAGACATGTTGGGGTACATTGAGAGACATGCTAGTCAGTGGGATACGCTTGCTCAACGTGAAGGGCTAAAGACCAAGTCATGGGGCGCTGAGAGAGACAGCTGGCATATGTTACTGGGTGTATTCCAGTATCTAGACAAGGATAGGCAGGTCAATATGGAAAGGACTCATAGTACCTGGGGTGACTTGAAAGAGGAGACGGATGTGGCTGGCAGTTGGCTGAAGACTTTCGATCGGTTTAAAAAGGCGAAGGTCATTCCGTAGTCGACGGGCATACTCCTCAGAAGTTTGAATGAAAATCTAAGCTTGGACACTCGAGTCTCGCATCTACTCATGTGTCACTTGGTCACCAGCAGCAAAAGGCAGCCTTGAGATGGACAGATGTGCCAAGACAAGCCGTACAACCTGCACAGAGGTCGCTAAATGTACTCAACGTCGTTGTATTATCTTGTCATCACAAAATCTTGGCCATAACGTCGCGGCGGCGCAGTATGAGATGGGCTGTGCTTGCACCGGACAAACACCGCCCATGTCGTACCGAGGGGAGGTGGCGTTCGCGCCGCTTCATCTAGCCTCAGCTGGGCCTCTGCCTGTTGTGGGCGCTTGGCCATCTGAATGTTTTCACTTCCTTCTTCGACTATGTCCTTCGACAGACAAACGTGAATATGACAGAAGATCTTGACACAACAAAACGACCACGATTGAGCCGTCTGGATTATCGAGTTGGCTGGATCTGCGCACTTCCTCTTGAGCTGGCGGCTGCTAGAAGCCTACTGGATGAAGTCCACGGGCATTTGATAGACCAGCCGGAAGAGGATCACAATCAATACAGCCTAGGGGTTGTTGCTGAGCATCATGTTGTCATGGTCTGTCTATCGTCAGGAGTGTACGGGACGATTTCTGCGGCCGGTGTCGCAGGCCAGATGAGGCGTACTTTCACGAAACTAAAATTCAGCGTTATGGTAGGAATAGGAGGAGGTATACCGAGCCTGGACCATGATATTCGACTCGGCGACGTGGTAGTTAGCCGACCATTTGGGCGTACAGGTGGTGTCATCCAATACGACCTCGGTAAGGTACTTGATGGAGGCGTGTTCGAAGAGGTCGGATATCTCGCTCCGCCTCCAGATGTTGCACTTCAAGCAATAACCACTATGGAGTCTACCCACTACAACGAAATTTCTCAGATCCCTCACATCCTGCAACAAAGCGTACGGCGAAATCCACGTCGGAGAGATGCGTGTACCTTCCCTGGAACGCAGCGAGATCGCTTGTTCCTGTCTCACTATACCCATCCTGCAGGCAAAAGGGATTGTGAGGAGTGTGATATGGCTTTCGTTGTTAATCGAACTTCAAGACTTGACGATACACCTCTGATTCACTATGGGCTCATAGCATCTGGAAACTCAGTCGTCAAGGACAGTACGACCCGTGATCGACTACGCGACAGACACCGTGCCCTGTGTATAGAGATGGAAGCTTCTGGTGTCATGAACAGTGTGCCATGCCTGGTAGTACGAGGCATATGCGATTATTCCGACAGCCATAAGAACGACGAATGGCATCCGTATGCAGCTGCTGTTGCAGCTGCTTATGCGAAGGAGTTGCTTCAGGTCATCAATCCAACGCCTACAGGGACAACGACAGCACCTGGTACTCAGACTTCGAAACGATCACCGATTCCATCGGCTCCATCCCCTCGAGAGTTTGGAACATCGTCTGAATCAACAGATAGGATTGTTCAAGCCGCACAAGTACCGACTGACGCGCATGTTGCAGGGAGCGGTAATTCGAATACAAGGACAATAGCTTCAAAAGGCAGCGGGACAGTATCTCACGCTTCAAGCCTATCTACCGGCAATGAGGATCCAGCACACTCGAGATCAAGAAATACCACCAAGAAGTCGCTGAAACCGTCTGCTCTCATTTCAAACATATCTTTGTGGAAAAGCAAGTTTACCTCTAATATTTTGAGCCCGTCAATCGAGCAATCACGAGCTTCAGCGCAGATGCGATATCCAAATTCGTGTGATCAACGGAAGCCAGAGCCGCCTCACACAGCAGATCGATTTAGTCCAGAAGCTGGTCAGGATTGTCCTACTGGCAGCGCCACATCAAACGAAAGCGGGTTGCATGAGACCCATCGGAACTCATCAGTTATGCCGGACTCATCGGGCGTCTCAGGCAGTCCGTTTTACCTTCTGAACAATGATCACAGATATCTCGACACGGGAGCAGAGAACCCATGGCAGTATCTCACAATCGATGCGTACAAGATTTTCGTCCAAGTATACGAAAGCTGTTCCCCGCACGAGGACCGTGTGAATTGTCAGACTAGCAATCCCAGACCGTCACGCACGTCACTGACATTCTGGCAGTTCAAAGCTTCATGGATCAATTTTCGCCGGGCGGATACCCTAGCGAAGAAAAAGTTGCTTCAGTTTGGCATCGGTTGATGAAGAGATACTTGGATATTCTAGAACCACAACGAGTCCGTTTGTCGAAGCCACTTACTCTCGCAGCGCTATACATCTTGCACGTGGAGAGGTATACCATGAAGAGATCACTCGAAGTCGACGATCGACGTCGGGAAGTCCTCAAGCGCTTCGACAAATGGGTTGACTGCCGCTGTGAGGATCGATGCGGACGACAGTGGAGCTTTGCGAACGAGCGAGGTCTTCACACGGGAGAGAACAAACCGGCTTGTGACATGATCAAGATTCTGGAGATGAAGTCCGGCGCTGTTCACGGCTTGAAGCTGGAGCATTGGCAAGCAATGAAGGACGAGTGGTATGGATGATACGTTTTGATTCATGACTGTCATTCTCTACACCTCTTCGCGGGTCCTGCACCTCCTGGCTTCATCTCAAGTGGTTTGGAGAGGTAGGATCCTGCGTTTCGGGTATACCACCATTGGATTTGACATCCACCTCGGTCACTGTTTCCTCGTGCTGTCTATCAAGCCAAGTAGACACAGCAAAGTTGTCTGGGACCTCACTCACTCCCTCTCGAGACACAATATGATTGGGCACATGATCTTTGGATATCTTCTTCCCACGCCCCGATCTCTTTCGGCGGAACAGCCAGATCGCCGTCACAGCACCGATAATTGCGACTGCTATCCCAATCGAAATACCCACTATCTCGCGTGTCTCGAGCAATGGCTGGGATGATGGATTCGGTGATCTTGTAGCAGAGGAAGTTGCAGAAGAAGTGGCAGTTCCCGCAAGCTGGGCGACCGGTCTCCAGGGAATAGTGGAAGTTGATGCGGGACCCGAAGAGGTCGTCGCTACGTCGCCCAAAATGGTAGGTGTACTTCCAGAGAGCGTCACGCAACTGACACCGAGATGGGTAGCCCCCTGGGCTCTTAAGATTCCCGAGCTGCAGTAAGGCGCCCAGCGGCCGCTGAACTCATTAGCGGAAGGGACGACCTGCCAATCATCTCAAGTACCAGATTTTGGTCGTCACGCCACTGTAGATAGTGTTCTCCGAGTGGCATTCTGCTTCGCCGCAGGGCCCTGTCGCTTGCCAGTCCTGACAGAACGCAGCAAAGCCGCAGTCATTTGGCCCACAACAGCCAAATACGCCAACGGAGGTGATCGGTATCGATGAAGCGGAGGCTACAGATGGGACAACTTTCAAGCTACATGTGAGGCCCGATGGACAAATGGCAGATGAGGCTACGCAGATTTAGTCCTCCGCAATCGAAAAGCAACGCATACCTACCCCTATTGCTGGCAATGTATCCACAAAGCGTTGGTGTCGACTCGAACGGTTCATTGCGAGTTGCCGTGGCGAGCTGGATAGTAAATTCACGAGTCGACATAGTAATGTACGAAGGAAGAATAATGTCATGAGAGGAAATTCCTTCGGGCATACTTTCTCGACTGCACTCGTACTATAAGTCATGGGAAGGTACCTTTGTGCATTCTCTAGGCAATTCACTGTGCCACCTACTAGTGACTGATGGCTGGCCGCTATCCAAATTCAGCCGCACCTGTACGTCCACGATTAAGCGCCGAGGCTTCATCGCGAGACAGATACTGCAGTTGAGGATAAGATCCTGTATACTGCGTGTCATGGCGTGTTTGATCGGGAAATTGGTAGTCGTTCAGCGGTCTGGAGCTGAGTCACTGTCGCGAAGAGCACAATGTGATGAAGAACTGCAGTGTCGTGGAAAAGCGATTCTGGTAGTGTCGACGCGGAGGTCGATGCCCAGGGACGGAGTTTCTTGGCCGGGCGGGCGCCGTCATGTAGCGGCACTAGTTCCTGCAGCTGAGCAGATATGCAGAGATGTGACGTACGTATTGGCACGTCTCCAGTTAGGCGTTCTGAGAGCGACCTGTTCAGATGCGTTCAACATCCATCTTCCACCATGAGAATCAATATCCGCGAGAGAGACATTACCCACCGGAGTAAACCTTTCTGAACAGATCCTGCTGTCGTCCCCCGCAATGTCTTGCCGAAGCCGGGTGATCTTTGCCCAAGAGGCGGGAGTCAATTCGCGGAGAAATTATTGTTACCTTCTTCTTCCAACCACGTTGTCACCTCTCTGTCCGGAACCTTGATGCCGCTCCTATCGTGACCTTATATGATATGTATGAGGCCCTGTAAGCTAACTGAATGTAAGTACATCCTTTGTGTCACGATGATCAACTTTTGGGCAGGGGTGGCGGCGTTGTCGACGCTACTGCCTCTGACGCATGCTGCTGCGATTCGCGACGTGCTCGCAAACAGCTCCGATCCAACAGCAGAGCTTCCGTATGGTACATTTCGGGGACGATTTTCTCCACAGTACAATATCACATACTTCAGAAAGATTCCGTTTGCGGCACCGCCTGTTGGTGTCAATCGCTTCAGAGGACCGCAACCGCCTTTGCAAATCACCAACGGCACCTTTGACTCGGATCAGACATACGACATGTGCCCGCAGCGGACGGTGAATGGATCCGAAGATTGTCTGTACCTGGGATTGTACTCACGACAGTGGTCAGAAGGAAAGCCTCTGCGTCCAGTTCTTGTTAATTTCTACGGCGGAGGATTCATCCAGGGAGGAGGTAGCTTCTCAATACCGCCAGCGGCCTGGCCAATCCTCAACGTGTCAACAGAGAACGACTATATCACAGTGTATCCTAATTATCGTGTAAACGCTTTTGGTCTACTACCAGGAAAGGCTGTGGCCGAGGATCAAGAGAGCGACCTCAATCCTGGTCTACTGGACCAGCATGCTGTGCTCAAGTGGGTGAACAAGCATATCAAAGCTTTCGGTGGCGATCCAGGAGATGTGACCATTTGGGGACAAAGTGCAGGGGCTGGTAGTGTCGTTGCCCAGTCCATCGCCAACCCTGAGCAGCAACTAGGACTGATCACTCGCGCTCTTGCCAGCTCCCCTTACTGGCCTCACGTCTATCGGTACGACAGTCCTGAAGCAGAGCAAATCTATGAGACATTTGCGAGTCTCGCAGGATGCGCAGGAGCGGACAGCTTGAAGTGCCTCAAGGCAGCAGACGTACAGACTCTTCGCAATGCTTCCCTCGCCCTGACCAGCGCTCACACCTACAACACAAGCTCATACACCTGGTCTCCTGTCATCGACGACCGCTTTCTTACCACGTCTCTTTCCGCTGCCGGTCCCAACATCCGCGCCAATCTGCCTGGCGGTGCGTGGGGAATGTACAACACCCATGAAGGAGAAAACTTTATCCCACCAGGTCTGCAGAATCCCACAACAAATGCTTCCGCCCCGATCGGGTCCGGCACATCTTTCAACTCATCGCAAGCCTCCTTCGAGCAATGGGTCAGTGGCTTCCTCCCCGCTCTCAGCTCGTCCCAGCTCTCCGAGCTCCTGTCCTTGTACCCGCCTGGAGGATCCTCAGAATCGATCTCATCTTACAACACGACCTACACCCGCGCCGGTCTCATCTACCGCGATATCATCCTCGCTTGCCCCGCCTACTGGCTCGGCGCAGCTTTCTCCCCCAACACAACATCTCCTCACACCTACCACTCCCCAGTCAAGTCGAGGGGTTACTTGGGAGAGTACACCATATCACCGGCCAAGCATGCCAGCGATACGCAGTACTGGAACCAAGTCAACAGCATTCAGAAGACAGATCCAGTGACGTATCAAGGCTTTGCAGGAGCGTTCGCGAGCTGGTTTGCGACCGGCGTTCCGAATGCGAGGAAGTTGACGAACGGAAATCAGGCCGCAGTGCCGGAACTGAGCACAGGTGAGGAGTGGGTGATTTCTCAGGGGAACTTTAGCACTACTTCGATCAATCGGTTAGAGGAGCGGTGTAGGTTCTGGCAAAGTGCTGGCGCCCAAGTACCTGTGTAGTGCACACAAATGCCTGGAAAATCAAAACGTCCTTCTTAGCGTGCGAGACAGACACGTCAGTGTGAACATTGCAGCAGAACAGCAGAACGGCACGAGGTAAACGCAGTCCTTCTCAAACCATGAAATAGATTCCCCTCGCTACCTCAAATGCGCCTGCGACATCCCCTGATGGCCCCAGTTCCCCGCCCCATACTCGGATCGACTATACTGACTACTCGCCGTCCCCACGTACGTCGCCTGACTATGCGCACTCGGACTGACCCCCGGGTACATACCAGTAGCATACCCACCTCCAGACTGGCCGACATACTCGACCTGCAACCCGTTCATCTGCGGCGAAAACGGCCTACCATACCACCCCTCCGCACTCCCGGCCGACGCAGCATAGTACCCTCCCCCCTTTTCCCCTGACGCAGCTGCTTCCTCGAGACATATCGCCTTACTGACCCTCACCTGCCCCTTCTTATCCACGTGACTTCCTCCCGCCATACTCCTCCTCACGACACTCTGTCTCGTTGGACTCTCGAATTCAGAACTGTGGTCGCGACGATTCGTCACCGCGCTGCCTTTCATGCCTCGCAGCCGACGGGCGAGCGAGCCAAGCGTCGGGGCGGTGATGACGATGTACGAGGCGAAGATCTCCCAGCTCGCGAGACTGATGAGGGACGAGGTGTTGTAGAGGCTGTCGCCGTAGTCTTGGACGGATTTCTTGAGGTGGGCGTGGAGGATGGAGAGGAGGATTACGCTTTTATTGCTTGTTAGGATGCTGCATGGGGAGGAAAAAGGGGGGCAGGGAGGGGAAAAAGGGAGGCGTACGTTAGGCCGACGGCGAAAACGCCGGACAGCGCGACTTTCTCTTTGATGCTGAGATACAGGTTCCTGATTACGAATAAAGGCAGGACGAAAATGATGATGTTGCAGCTGATTACGATGCCGAAACGGAGATTGTCGATGCTGCTCGAGAGTTGACATAGTTTACCCTCGATGGATTCATCCCAGAGAGCAGCGAGGGGCTGGCAGCCAGTGAACATGAGTGAGATTACGCTTATTGTGGCGGCTAGGGTTATGGCAATGATGACGCCGGTGGCGATGCGGAAGCGGCAATTGGGGAAGACGCGGATAAAGAGGGCGAGGAGGGAGAGTTTGACGAGACATGCAACGATGCGCGTGAGGATGGAGCGAACGAAAACTGGGAGTGTCAGAGGCTGTCGGGGCGGAGGCTGCTGAGACAGCTTACCGAGCTTCAATGCTTCTGTTTCGCCTACCAGTGCCTTCGGATCCCAGGCGTGATATCCCAAGCCGTGCTTGATGGCTGACTGGTCAGCAGATATCTCCCTCAGATACGTTGTAGTTTCTCACCATTGGTTTCGACGGCCGTAGCCGCTGCGAAAGTAATCGCCGATGCCAGATGCAGCCAATCATCCCACCAAAGTCGTGTACGTCGAGAAGCAAATCTGGCCAGCAGAAGCATAAAGACGCCCGCGCATACGGGCAGAGACTGGGCCTGCAGACTCGGTGCCTTGCTGTCTTGCGGTCGATCGCATACAATAACGTCCCATTGGACAAAAGCTGCACACATATTAGTCGTGATCATATAGCCATTGTGCGAAGTACCCACTCGATATATCTGCAGCCCCGCAGCCATGTGCACATCGGAGCACTTCAGGTCGCCATTGCGGGCTGGCACACTGGCATACGAGGTCGCCAGCTGCGCAATTGTTTGCCGAGGCCGCGTCGATAGCGCAAGTCCTCAGGCACAGTGATAGAGGCGGTCCAGATATCGCCAATACCGGCGAGTGTACCGACAGAAGTGCTGTAAACAGAAATGCAGTCCACCGCATCGTTATGACTTCTTACATGAGGAAGGAGAAGCTGAAGATCAAAAGTCTACGAAAACAAGTCCCTACCAGCATTTAGTATTCTTGACCCACCAGGGCTGGTCGTCGCCCTGGATGGACAGATCCAGTGGACCTCAAAGTATGATCAAGTCTGGTGCAGGCGGAAGCGACAAGTCGTCAAACATGGCGGTTTGGGTGACAAAGTCGCGTTGTACTTTTGGCTACAGGAGATAGCGACGCGGGGAAGAATCGAAGTTTCTTCACCCTGCTGCACGTGTAGCTTGAAGGTATAGGGATGAAGATTTGGGTTTGGTCTCACTCTTGAACACTGGTAAAGAGCCGCCCTGGATGGTGGCATACGGATGGCGCAAAGTCTCGTCACATCGACTTCATCTATGCCTCGAGACGGATCTAGTACCTGTTTAGAAAGATGATGTGTGAGTAGGATACGCAAGTCTGTATTGAAGAGCAAAGATTGAGCTTTGCAACTTGTAGAGGTGATGTAGAAATGGCTCTCTAATGTGTGTTCAATTTAGCCGGACCGTCTAGTGTTTGTGGCCCTCCTTGGGGCTTTCAGAACCATGGAAATTCGTTTCATCCGAAAAGTCGCGTGCCCTCATGCTGCACTATAGCACGGCCATGGGAGCTTTCATCGCAGTTTCAGTCGTGAAATCACTACGAATATCACGCTTCAACATAGTTCAAAATAGTTGAAAACAGGGGTGTTACAGATATTGAGACTGAATGCTTGAAAGGAGAAGAGCAGGTGTTCATCCCACGCCAATCCCAACCATGACATCACCTCAAAGCAGCCGAGGGTCTCGAGGCAAGCTCACCAGCCTCAATCCTGTTTTCCTCTGCCACAGTTGCTTCGTCCGTTCCTCTTCAGCCACAGGTACACACAATTGACATAGTCGGTCGCAAGCAGAAGAAGATCACAGCAACACATTGAGCTCGATTGATCATTCGAAGCCTTCCATCACTGCTACACAGAATATCCAGCTGCCATATTCCAACCATGTCGTCATCCGCCGTTGTCAAGCAGCCACAGCAGGACAAGCAAGTGCAGAGGCACGAGCCACAGGGCGATGATGGATATGAGGTCGAATCATATGAGAGGGAAACCAAAGCCAGCGCCAGTGTGAGTGCCCGACCGTCGTCCATGCCCATTCCCCTATTCATGAGCATCCCTGATGCGAGCGTTGGTCGTAGCAACACCGTCTAGCGATGTGATGGCTGATGTATATAGGCTGGTTTGAACCTTAACATTTTCGGTGCCGTGAGCGGCATCTTCTCGTCCAAGTCGCGCAAGGACACCGCTAAAGACGGATCCTCCGTCGAGCATCGCGAAGAGCATGGCCGCATCAAGGGCGCTGGTCATGGCAATATGCAGGCTGCTGGCGCGGGCGACTTCCATGACCGCGAGGCTGCCTATCGGCACATTCCTCTTGGAGACGACAATCAGCGTATCGAGGACGTCCCCCAGAAGAAGATGGTCGAGGGCAGGAAGTAGCCCACCGAGTTTGAACTATGGTGTTGTCGTCTGGAGTTGCGTTGTTGTACAATACCACATGGAATATCAGATCTTTCAACCGAGCTCCGCATCTACAGCATTCCACAAGGCTGTGTACCTCTCGTGTCGCTTCTTAGTCTCCATGTCCACGTTCGCGTCCTCGTCCAGATCTCTAGACGCGACATCCATTCTGTCAGACTCCGATCCACCGAGCTCTTTCTTCTGTTTGCTCCCTTCGTCCTTGATCCCTTTCAGTGTTTCGGCCAGCTTCTCCTTCGAGTCCTGTACAGCCTTGATCTCTGCTTTTGAACGCTTCAATTGCTCTTCCATCATAAGTATCAGGCTCTCTCGAGCTTGATGCGGTCGGTACTGGTTGATAAGATCATGCGCGTTGTAGAAGAGCGTTTGTAGGTCCTCAATCTTCTCCGCGCTTTCGTCTGGATTATTGGAAATTATGCCCACCAGCTCCAGAAAGTTCAGGAGGATAGCGCGAGAAAGTGCAATAAGCTTGGGAGTCGGGTCCGTCGAGGAAGGCGAGCTTGGATAGATCTGCGTGATGCCGGCTGAAGCGAGTGACATGTCAGGCTGGTTCAGCTATACCTTGTTAGCTTCGAGTCAATTGTTCTGAATACATAAGACACACATCGTGCTGGACCCCGAAGCTCTTGTACTTTCCATCTGTTGGGGGCTCGGGTGGCACAAGGTAGCGCAAGTCGTCTGGTAGTGCAATATCTGCGACCGCGGTACCATCGCCATTGACCATTGACCTTGACTTCTGGACATCGCGCAAGCGAGCGAGATTCTCCTTGGTGAAGTGTTTAAAGTATGGTGGAGGGTCCGGGAAGGGCGCCTTCATGCCCACCTGCTGGCCCTGTTCGGCCATTTATGCTCGTGCTAGGATGATGACATGAGTTGAGATGATGCAAGACGGTTCGGAAACTGTCGGACCATGAACAGTAACATGAGTGTATCAATTCAAGTGACGCTCGAGATCAAAGATGCGGCTCTCGCAGGTGAAGAAGCTTTGACTGAAACTCCGCCGAGGCAAGGCGATCGTCACCAAAATGACCTTCAGCCACAGGAGCCTCGAAACCGTTTACACAAATGTCGCGTGCCCATCTCCCATGACCCCTGTACAGCCACAACATGTAGACAACATCCTACTCCGCTCATTATCTCGTTCACGCTCGACTGGAATGCCTGGATCAGAGTCTCATCTTCCTTCACGCAAACCCCGAAGCCAGGTCATGGACAACACGCGCTGGGCTACGGTCCAGAGGTTGTGGAAGGTGATTGCCACAAGCTTGAATGGCACAGATTTATGAATCCTGACATTGCTACAGCGATCATATGCATCAGACTATCTTGGGTTCGCGATTCTTCTTGTTCTGTACATACTGCTTCAGATCTTCCAAGAGCCATTCCATCGCCTGTTTTACCTGAACGACCACCGTATTCAATACCCTCATGCTGAAGTCGAGCGTGTGCCAGTTGGTGAGAGAGCGATCTCCTTCCCTTCCGTTCATGATGAACAGAGCTAATTTGCCATAGCATGGCTCTTCATATACGGTGGTGCTGTACCACTTGCTATCATTTTAGTCTGGCTCCTAATCTCGAGATCACCACTGCAAAAGGCTCATGTCACGGTCTTGAGCTTTTTGATCACCATCATTCTTACTACGTTCCTTACAGATGTGAGTCACGCAACGCTACAGCTCAGACAGATGCTGATCACTCGAAGATTGTGAAGAACTCTGTCGGCAGACCCAGACCCGATCTCATTGCTCGGTGCAAACCGGTAAGATGCCATGCATTCTTGCTGCCGATTCAGTGTCTAAACCATAGCTCAGAAACCAGACACACCCAAAGACAAGCTCGTCGGCATCGAAGTGTGCACAGAAACTCAACCTCATCTTCTCCAAGACGGATGGCGCTCGTTTCCCTCAGGCCATAGCTCCTTCGCCTTCAGCGGGCTAGGCTACCTGGGCTTCTTCTTCGGTAAGCATTCTCTCACCTATCATCTTTTCACCCCACTAACATCCGCAGCATCCCAGCTCTACGCCCTCCGACCCAATGTCGACCTCGCTCGCATGATGCTCGTCATGACGCCCTTTGTGGGCGCAGCCCTGATCGCCATTTCTCGCTTGGAAGACTACCGCCACGACGTCTTCGATGTGACCGCCGGCTCGATCCTGGGCGTGACAATCGCTTATCTCACCTGGCGGAGACACAACCCTAAGCTCACTTCACCGCAGTGCGCCACGCCGTATGCGCTACAAGTAGTCGAGAACAAGCGCGGCTTCCGACGACTGCGAGATGAGGAAGAAGGCGCGGCTGCGCCGGCCAGGAACGGTGGCGCAAACTACGAGGTGGGCAGCGACAGCGACTAGCCATCTGTTGTCCGTAGACATGTAGATCATGTAAAATAAGTCTTCCATCGACTCAAGGATATCCAGCACTCTATATGCCTTATCCAGACTCATACATGCCAGATAGATCTATTTCCGCTCCAGCTTCCTCCCCAAAGCATGCTCCCTCATAAACAAACTACTCAGCGCCCCGGCAGCCGCTAGGACCAGTACCACCCCCCAAACCCCCCTCAACGCATCCGCATACGCCTCCTCCACACCCTTCCGCCATCGAGGCCCAAGGTGCTTAACAGCATCCAAATCGTCCCTTAACCGCTTAATCACCTCCTCCGCATCAGCGTAGTCCCCGAACTTGGCCCACAGCTGCCTGCTCAGAATATTCTGGAAGACCGCTCCGGCAAGGGTAATCCCGATTGTGCTCCCCGTTGATCTGAACGCGTAACTGGCGCTCGTGATGACGGCTTGCTCCTTGTGGCTTACTGCTGCGAGGAGCGCGAGGAGCGTGATCGTCAACATGCCGCCGTACGCGATGCCGTGCAGAGCGAGGATGAGAAAGGGTGGCCAGAGCGCGAGGCCGGGGCGGAAGAAGATGGCGATGCTGGCGGTGGCGCAGAGAGAGAGGAACGAGATGAAGCAGTTGAGGTAGTAGTAGCGTCCTGTTTTGCGCATGATGAGACCGGCGCTGAGAGAGCCGAAGGCGATGCCCGCCGAGGAAGGGATCAGGCGGGCGCCGGTGCCGGTGGAGGTGAGATTCTGGATGACGGTGAAATAGATCGGGCCGTAGTAGAAGATGGCGAATACGGACATAGTGGTGAACCAGTTGGTGAGGCAGGCAGAGGCGACGGTGCGGTGCAGCAGGAGGCGGACGGGGATAATGGGCTCCGTGGCAAAGCGGGATTCGGTGTAGATGAAGATGAGCAGGGAGACGAGGGAGAGAGGAAGAGAGACGTAGACTAGAGGGTGTGACCAGGGAACGATGTTGCCGCCGGAGTTGAGGCCTAGGAGGAGCAAGACAAGAGCAGTGGAGAGGGTAATGGCGCCGAGAAAGTCAACGCGTTTGATCTTGGAGGTGTCAGTCTCCTTGACCGGGATGTTGATGGTGATAGAAGCAAGAATGCCAGCGAGGACAATAAACGGCACTTGGATGTGGAAAGCCCATCGCCAGCCTATGCGGTCGTTGATGAAGCCGCCAAGGACGCCCCCGACACCCATACCAGTACCGTAGACAAGGTTGGAGTAACCTTGCCAGAGACCTCGCTTGCGCAGCGGGATCAAATCGGTGGCTATGAACGTGGACAGCGTATTGATACATCCTCCGCCGGCGCCGGCAATAAGTCTGCCGGCGATGATCACTGGAGCGGACTGAGCGAATCCACACATTAGAGTGCCGAGAGCGAAGAAGGTACAGGCAAAGATGACACCAGATTTCCGACCGTAAATATCAGACAGACGGCCGGACAGCGGTTGTATAGCAGCGTTTGCAATGAGATATCCAGATGCAAGCCAGGACAGGAGCGTGAACGACTGGAATGATGTTGAGATGGGTGATGCGAGTGTGGCAACGATGGTCGAATCTATCACACATGAGCACATTCTGATCACAAGATAGCTGAAACCTACCAGCAGCAGCAAAGAACGCAGCAACAAAGAGTGGTCCGATAGTGATTAGCAATTTCGCTGTGCTGGGCTCTCCGGGCGCTGGGTTCTCTGCCCGCTCAACTGCTCGTCCTTCCTCGACAGCCTGTTCGGTAGTGATCGTGCCATGATCAGGATGATCTTCATCCAGTAGCGGCCTCTGCTCTTCGTTGTCCTCAGGCTCCGGTGGAACAGCCACCAGGCTGCTTCGCTTTGCGGGCATGGGGGAGAATATTGGTATCGCGAGAGAAGTGCCTGGGTGGCGACTATTGATGCTTTCGCATTGATGCTAGCGCGATGCCTATCACGGTGATAATGTACTAGTAACGCTGGGAAATGGCTACCTAATTTGTATACTGAAGATACATTATGCGGAAAAGATCGAATACGACGTCAGCGAACGGGCATTCTGCGCTAGTGGACGCTTGAGAAGAACCCCGAAAGCTACTGAGCATCAGCACTGCTTCGGAACAGTAATTCGATGCAGCCACAGAATATTCGACTTATTTCGCGCTTTTCTGCTTCACACTCCTGATATACATTTTCTGAGAAAGCGCCAAAAGAGTAAGAATAATTT
Source organism: Elsinoe perseae (assembly GCA_029448695.1). Lineage (NCBI taxonomy): Eukaryota > Fungi > Ascomycota > Dothideomycetes > Myriangiales > Elsinoaceae > Elsinoe > Elsinoe perseae. Next base: position 230,440 of record JARDAA010000163.1, read on the forward strand.
ACAGAGTTCGTACGACTCTCCCGACGTGGTAGGAAGATATATGCAGTACTCGCCAGGTATCTGTCCTCTTTCACATTGATTCCGCATACCTATCTTCTTGATTTCGACTTTGGCATTGATTGAGTACAAGCCTCAAGATGTTGTCTGCACATCACGGGCTCGAAGCAAGAGTAAGAGTGCCAGGCGCAACCTCGTCAAGCGAAAAGGTCTAGTCTATCGAGGTTGATCACATCTGTAGGGTGGAGCCATGCCTTTGTAATACGGATCGTAGGTCAGGAGAGCGTAGCCCGGATCGTTCGGGGCTTTATTCTGTGGTCAGTACTTGTTGTCCCGCAGTCCATCCTCAGGTCGAGGAGCAGGATAGCTCGACCAGTAGAACTGAGACCTTCGAGTGACCGACACTGCTGCAAGAGTCGTTTTGACCGGTTTTCGATTGTCGTCATCTTCAGCGGTAACTCTTACTCTGGGAGGTGCCGCGTTGATAGCTAGTCGGTGGTTCACAGGCAGATCTCCAATCCTACAGCACTCGTCTCTCAGCTCCTACCTCTCTTGCTCTTAGTCCTTCTTCAACTTCTCCGACTATGCGCCAAATGGCAAAATCCGCTACCCTCATCGCTTTCCTTTTGAGTGCCGGTGCATCGGAGCGACCGCCATAGAAAAACGAGACTGCGGTTTCTCCCTGGCCGCTCAGGCTGGAGATACTTGCGATTCACTAGCTGTTTCATTCGGGATCAGCGTCAATGAGTTCATCAGCTACAACCCAGGTATTGACTGCGCTCAGCCTTTGGTCGCCGGAAGAGAACATTGCATCCTCTGGTCAGGAGAACCCCCAGCGCTGCCAACAACGACCACGACAACATCGGTAAGCAGCACTACTGCTCCGATAATTTCAGCGTCTCCTACTGGCCCTACATCTCCGGCTCCCACCCAAAGCGGTCTTGACTCTCAATGTGCGTTTTGCCGCGAGTCTGCAGTAAATTGCTCATGTGTTTAGGCCAGCGTTCCCACCTGGCTGTCAGCGGTGATACCTGTCAAGGAATCATAGACAAATACCGCACCTTCTCGTTGCAGCAATTGTGAGCTTTTTCTTATATCGACCCTGCCAGAAAGACATTCTGACCATCTGATAGCGTAACCTGGAATCCTGCCGTGGGCGATTGTATGTTTGCATGGAAGACCGCTGGAATGCGAACATTGACACCTGATTTCAGCATGTTCCGGGCTTTGGCTCAGCTACTTCTATTGTATCGGGGTTCCCGGAACTCCAACTAGCCCCGCCCCCGTACCAACAACCACAACGACAGCGCCGATCGCACCAACAGGTCCTCCCATGCAGTCTGGGATTACCTCTGACTGTGAGCTACTCTTGAAACTGTAAATTGCACCGTCACTTACATTGGTATAGGTCAGCGATACCATACTGTCCAATCAGGTGATAGCTGTCAGGCCATTGTTGATAAATACCGAACCTTTACTCTCACGCAATTGCACGTAGAGTCGTACAGTCTGTCGTGGAACACCGCTGACTCGGCTCACAGCTATACCTGGAACCCAGCAGTCGGCACCAGTAAGTCGATATCCAGCAGGCGGTTCAGACCGTTTCTAATGATGCAGGTTGCACGGGTCTCTGGATTGGATACAATGTGTGCATCGGCATCAGAGGCACACCAAGCCAGCCGCCACAGTCACCGACACCGACACCGACAGCAACACCTGCACCGACTGGCCCTAGTCCCACGCAACCAAATGTCAATCCCCGCTGTAAGGAGCCAGGAACAATCGAGGCCAACGAGATGTAAATGCTGATACGAAACAGGCAACAAGTGGTATCTCGTGGTGTCCGGCGATTACTGTCAGAAGATCGCTGATACGAACCGCATCGGTCTCGACCAATCGTAAGAGGCTCACATGCTGTGGCCGCATGTGTCACTGACGAGACTTGCAGTTACTCTTGGAACCCCTTCGTCGGTAACTCGTGCGCGAATCTGTGGCTCGGCTATTATGTATGCGTGGGATCTTCTTGAAAATTATTGCGGCCGAAAAACTTGGCCTGCGATGAGCGTCGTGATGGAGATGTGCTTGTGAGCAAGACAAATGATGATTCTTTTCTTTTCACTTCCACTTCTTTAGATAGATTCTGTGAACATTGAGGTCCCGCGGGGACGAGCTTCTCAAGGAACTCTCTGCTACATACTACAAGATATCGACGGCCTCTCGAGTTGATGATCAGGGAGATTGGTCACATGAGCTGCTGTTTTCTTTATGTCTGAGGTATGCCACACATGCGAATTTTTAGGGAGGTGAAGTCGGGTTCAATCGCTTGGCAAAATGCTTGGCAGGGGTTACGCGCAGATCTGTACCGCTCCACTTTGCCCGGAGTGCGAGCTTCCAGTATAGCGGTTCAAAGCGATAGGATAAATCTAAGGACGGTGCTCGTTTGTATGCTGGCTTTGGGGACGCAGAATCGCTTGAAAAAGGTGAATGGTTGGAGAATTGAACATATCATTGAGAATCTGTGGGCACAAAAATCGAGAGAATGCTAAAGTACATCACGTCACGGGGAAGTACCGCTCTCCAAGACATGCATGTCTCGGTCAGATCATTTGCGGAAATAGTTTTGATCATTTGCATCGTGATTCTATAGATACGTCTGGAAGCTAAGCTTCGTGCACATGCACAGCCGTGGGTGGGAAGGAGTGGTCAAGCGTTCCCGAGGAGGGATCAAGCCATGTACCTTCGGAAACTGAGCGGGCCGTCTGCAAGGAGAATGATGTGCGGGTGTCTTATATATAATGTCGTAAATTCATGAGCGATTGTCGTGTCCGACTGGAGACGACGAGGTCCTGATGTCCAGGTGAATTCCCGGAGACTGCTGAGCGATTGCCGTTCGGTGATTGTTGAGAGCTTGTCTAATGCCGAGTTGCTGGCTACTCGATTTCTTGGATGATCACATTGCTACGTGTAGCGTGGGGCATCAGTGGTGGGAGATAGTCGTCCTCGTCATCATCGCTGTCGTCGTAGTCGGTTACGTAACCAGGATCTGGACTACATTGCTGCATGAGAGTTGCAGGCATCCGCGCATCCACAGCTGCATCCGCTCCGTGTTGCTTCTGATGCACAGTATGTGCTGTGCGCGATATGCCAGTGTCTGTATGGGAGCCGGACGTGCTGGTGATTGTGGTGGTTTCAATTGTGTTCGAGGCTGGTGAGGAGGACAACAGGTTTCGACGAATGATACGAGCCAACACGATCAGAAGGAAGAGAGCCAACAGGATCTCGACAGTAGGATGCAGGAAGTGTAAAGCGTGGACTGAAGCTAAAAGTAGCGTGCGGAAGATGCGTCGTGGCAGAAAGAGAAAGACGTTCGTGATCTGGTCGATGAGCATGGCCGGGAGATTCTCAAGTCCCTCACGGACGAAGACGAGTGCTTCATGGGTCTTGTTCAATTCATGTTCGACTTTCTGTGTGTACGCCTGGAAATTGGTCAGCAGATATCAAAATGGACATGGCTCTCTCACCTGAACTTCTTCCTGATACTCTGCAAGGTCTCCATGAGCCATCGACATATCGATGGCCAGCTGATGGACAATATCTTGGAGCTGAGAGGCTTCGGCCTGTGCAAGTGCATTCGCCAGAGTGCGGTTGAGCTGAATTGCAATGGCATTGACTGGTTCCAGGCTCTGCGTAGCTGCACCCGCAGCCATCATATACTCGTTGAGCATCTTCGCCAGTTGTTCGAGCAGATTGAAGTGAGTGTTGAGGTCTTTGTCTTGCTTGGCCAGATTAATGGCAATGCTGGTGGTCTCCTTGATCATCGAAACCATGCTCTGATTCAAGGTCTCCTTCGACTCAAAAAGAAATTGAGCTGATCTGGCAATGTCCTCTGCCTCATGTCAGAAGCGCTTCATACTGGGACGATAATACTTGCCAGCCAGCAGATCCATCTTCTTGGCCTTGCAGATGTTGACAGCATTTTGTTTGTTGTTCGAGAAGCTGACCCAATTGCTTGTTGATGTGTGAAGTGCGGTGTTGCAGCTGAGCATCTGCTTCTGTGTCTCCTTGTCGTAATCGCTGTAAGTGAGAAAGGACGCAAGGTTCAACAAGCCGTATTTGATGGTGCCCATCATGGTGACTTTAGAAATCATGACGTCTGAGGGGACAAATGCGCTACACTCTGAAGGTATGGCAATGCCAGCTTCTCGAAGCTCGCAGATAGCCAGGCGAGTTCCGTAAATGGTCTGCAGTCCGGCGAATTGCTGCTCATGGTCGCTGCCTAATGCGTCGCAGGAGCGAATGAGCTGTGCTGTGGCAATCTTCTTGCAGTCTTGCATATTCTCGAACGAGCTGAACAGCTCCGCGGAAGATTGGATCGTGGCGACCGTCGCCTCAGCGGCAGCACCCACGGCCGAAAACACGGCAAAGACTAGCACGAAAATTAGCATACTGAACATGCTGAACTGCTCGTATTAACAGTCCGGCGTGCAGTCCAGTCAGCAGCAGCAGTCGGAGAGCAGAAATGAGGCGGGGGAGAGGTGCCTGGGAAGGTGGAGAGGAAGGTGGAGCTGCCGGCGGAGGGGAGAAGGGATGGGAGGAAGAAAGGGAAAGCAGGAGAGGAGAGGAGAAGGTAGGAGATGAGGGAGAAGAAGAGGTTGGTGGTAATGACGGTGAAGAGGTATTCGTAGAGAAGGAAGGATCGTGACAAGCACAGCTTGTCAGTGTGTGAAGAATATGATGGGGAGTATAGTAAGTCGGTGGCATGGACGAGGGGATATAAGTATGCCGAAGCAGTGAAGGCTGCAGTGGCTGCCTACCATGGACAATCTTCATTGATGAAGCTCGATGCTTCAATATGCTTGACAGTCTTGCTTGTGATAGATACTTTACATGCTGTACAATAGGTGAAAGGTGAGGTGGAAAATCCATAGAGGTGAGATTGACGTTCCCGAAGATGGACCCACATGAAGCTTGGCGAGCCGAGCATAGCAAAAAGTTCATTGTACAGTGAAGAGCTATACGGTACAATTCTCCGCAGCACTCCATTCACTCTCACGTGGCCGCTGCATTTGCACGCGCCCCTAACGAGCCATTCGCGTCATTCAGAGACAATCTTCTGGTCAGCACGTGCTTGCATATTTCAGCTCGTGAAGCCCCAAGCACCACCTTCGTCTCAAAATGGTGACGACAGCGCGCACTCTGCAGAGGGGCGCGAGACACTTCACGAGCAGTGCAAATGCCCTTGAGATCTCCATACCAGCCTTCCTTGTCCCAGCATTCGCACCTAGACCGCAACACAAACGACCTTTCTCTTCGTCGACATCTCAAAGGTCGCGAGTCGGCGCAGCTGCACTATCAGTGCCTCCCGATGTGACTTTTAGATTCGAGAGACCGCCACCGACACAGAACAAAGCTGCGAGAGTGAGTCAGGCAGAGCTTTCATCGACACTGGAAGTGGAAGGTCCGCTGGGCAAGCTCAAAGTGCATGTGCCGCCATTCGTCAACATTCAATCAGACGACGAAGCGCGTCTACACACTCTCTCGGTCCAGGATGAGCGGGACAAGCATCAGAGAGCCATGTGGGGTGAGCTACGGCAGCCAGAACGGGCTTGGACATAGCACTGACAGACGGCAGGCACGATGCGAGCGCTGATTCAGAATCAAATTTTGGGAGTTAGCGAAGGCCATTCCGCTATCCTTCGATTGGTCGGCGTAGGATACAGAGCGACGATAGAGGAAAAGGCAGTCACGAAGGAGCCGGCATATCCAGGACAGAAGTTCGTCTCGCTGAAGGTGGGATACTCGCATCCGATTGAGCTCGGGATACCACAGGGAGTGAAGGCTAGCACTCCGCAACCGACACGAATACTCCTCGAGGGATGTGAGAAGGACGTCCTCAAGCAATTCGCTGCAGAGATCCGCGCATGGAGGAAGCCAGAGCCATACAAGGGAAAGGGTATCTTTGTCAACGAGGAGACGGTCAAACTCAAGGCAAAGAAGATCAAGTAGATCAACTGAATAAAGCTGTACGTTACGGAGAATCGTCGCTGAATCATGTTATCGCAGCTCAGCTGGCTTTGCATAATGATGGTGAGAATACTGAGGCCGGCAGCATTGTCATGGTCGTGGATATGATCGTGTCGCTTGTCTATCGTTCCTCCTCGGTCTATTGTTTTGAATGTCCATCCTTACAAGGATAGCGATATATGAGTCGGCACTCGAGATCCGGACACGAGCTTTGGCTTTGTCTCAAAATTCTCAAACACAGCACCGGGCAGCACACCCACGGGACTGCATGTTTGAGAAGACCCCATAATTCAGTCTCGCCGCTGGAGAACACGAGATGTGCGCCCAAAAGAGTTTAAAACCCACGCAGAATACTCTTAGATTGAGTTCTGCCCTCTTGTCGATCTCCGTTTCGCGAGCGGGCCGTAAGCAGACTAAGGATGAGACCCAATCAGGTACCCGTGATGAACGCAACGACTATCCAATTGGCGGTTCTGGCGCAGGACCAGCGCTTCACATTTGCACTCAGCTGAAAGGCCAATGCAGCCAAAAGAGCACAGGGCCTATGGGCAGCCTGATCCCTGTCCTCTGGCCCTGACCTTCTCGACGCCTTTTCACCAACACATTTCCTTTCACCATCTTTCTCGAATTACCACGACTTCACTTTCAGCCTCGACGGTGCTGGCCTCCTCGTCCCTGACCCCCGCTCCAACTTCAGTCCATCTTTATCGACTCCTCGTTCTCATCAGCGCCCAGATCGCTATCATCTCTTGCAGGTCAAGATGTTTGAGGGACTTCAGCCATTTACTCGCACGCGCACTGCGCCGACTGGCTATGAGAAGGTCCGGAACATATTCCACGGTATCCGTTTCCTTCAGCTGTCGTCCAGCTTGATCGTTGGGTCGATTCTCATCTTCTTCGCCTGGTGGCTCATTCACGACCGATACTCGCTACCATGGACCTTCATTTTCGTGAGTCTAGCTAGCTATCTCAACTGAATTTCAATCCTAACAAGTATCCAGCTACTCGTCTCCTCCTTCTTGACCATCCTCATCCTCACAGCGACCCTGGTCATGCACTGCTTGACTGGTCTGAACCCTCGCTTGAACCTCGTTCTCAACAGCAGCATGCTTCTGCTCTGGGCTCTGGGTTTCTCCATGCTCACATACTGGATGTGGGGAACTCTCGTCCACTACTGTGATAAAAGCACATGGAAGGAGGACGATGGTGTCATGGTCTGCAAGTGCTACAAGGCTCTTTTCACTTTTGCTCTGGTCGGATTGTAAGCATTCGGGATTACTCTGCGTGAATCACACTAATCCTTCTCAGCCTCTCCACCGGTGCCGCAGTCGGTCTCGACTTCCACATCAACCGCCTCTCCAACCGCTTCGGCAAGCACATGCGTCTCGACAACGTGGACAACAAGCCCCGTACTGTCGTTGATGCTCGTGGCCCATACGGTGACGCCCGCAACACCCGCTCCGTTGACGACCTCGACGACTACCCATCGCGTAACAGCGATGCGTTCGAGGTGCCACAGGTTGGCTACGGGGCCAACCCAGCACAGAAGAAGCCGCTTATGGAGTACGGCGACCAGGAGAGGGACTTTGACTTTGACACTGGCTACCACGGCGGCCACGAGGAGAGGGTGCTTGGTACTGCCAAGTAGACTGTCTTCCATGCAGATGAGCATTCCATTGAGTAGCGAATGCTGCTCCCATTGTACTATCACCCACGACCTGGGTTCGACGGACGATTCACAGAGATGATGGGGCCGGGATTTCATGGTCATGGGCAAAGCGGGTAATTCTGGTCATGGTCAATCATACTACAAAAATCTAAATTCTAGTCCACCTTCAATTGCACAAGTTGCGAGATACTGGGCCAATTGAGCTGAAGAGAAGCAATCGTATACGCTGCGTATCTACCATAAACGCTCACTCGTAAATGCTAAGCAGCCACAGCCATACAACGCTAAGAATACCACCATGCAGGTCGCTCCCGTCTTGCCCTCCCCCATTAATCTCCTCTGACATACAAATGCATAAGCTAAATCAGACCCAGCTCCCCTGTCCCCTCTCCCCACCTTTACTCGGCAACCGCGACTTGATTCCCAACGCACTCTTTAGTCGCCGCAACTTATCCCGGCGCTCCCTGTCAGTCTTCGCCAACTCCTCCCGCGTAGCCAATACCCCACCGATGCCCGTGCCGAGATGCACCCCCATCCCCTCGCCTACACCGTTCGTCCAACCGCCCGCCGTACGTCCGGCGACGCTGCGCCGGCGCTGCTCGTCTGCGTACCGCGCCGCCGTGGTCCAGAGGATGCGCCACGCGGGTTGGGACGCAAAGTCACCCGTCGCGGCCTGCGAGAGGGGCGAGCGAAAGGGGCAGTGTTCTCTGTGCTGGGAGATAAGGCACAGGGCTGGGACGGGTTCGGGGGAAGGGGAAGGGGATGCGGCGAAGGAGACGGATTTGATGGCGGGCGTGAGGGAAGTGGTGTCTTTTTGCTTTTCTGCTGCGGCGGCAGGGGAGGAGGCGGTGTTGGGGGATGGAGTGGACGGACGGTCTTGGTACATCCAGAGTCCGATGCGTTGGAAGCATGCGTCGCATGTGAGTAGGTTCGTGCGGGCTTCGCAGGTCGCGTGCCATCCTGTGAGCGAGATGGTGAGGGCGCGGCGCATCAGTTCTTCGCTGAGCGCGGAAGACTCGTCGGTGGACATGACGGATGCGACGGAGTTGTTGCGTTGAACGGCGTCGGGGTTGAAGAAGGTAGGAGGAATGTGGAGGAGGATTTTATCCACCGATGGGGAGACCTCGATAGGTTCGAGGCGGAGGTGCTCAATGTCTTCCTTGATCTCCAGGATACTGGCGAAAGACGTCTGCACGGTCTGTTGCCACCATGCTGTCCGCACCACTGGCAGTCGATAGATGTCGTCCTTGCAGCCGGTCTTTCGCCACAGACACGATTCCGCGTGCCCTTTGATGATCTCCTCTGCGTACTTTTCCGCCAGCGCTGTTTCGAAAGTGTTCTCAAACTCCGCTTCCTCCTCGCTGTCCTCGTTATCTTCTTCTGCTTGCGCCTCATCTCCAATCCCATTGATCGCCTCCACCATCGCCGTCCCAAAATCATTCTCCTCTTCCTCGTGCCTGCTGAGTCTCCTTCTCTTGACCCTTGCCTCAGCATATTTACTCGGGCTAAAATCAACCACCACCCTCTTCCTACAGCCTTTGCACCCCACCGTCTCAGGCGCGACACATTCCCACCCTCTCTTCGCCCACTCCACCTCCCCCACTCCCTCCGGCTTTGGAAACCAGCTCGTGACTGGCGCAAATGTCTTCAACCTCTCCAAGAAATCCTCATGGCTCCAGGGCGTGAAATATGGCTTCTTGTCCTCCTCTTGATCGGACGTCGGCACCAGGCTCTCAGTGCTCTCCCCCGAGATCAGCTCCGCCGGTCGCTTCCCTATGCTCACTGGACGCGAGAGCTGCATGCTTAGAGGTCTTCCTTTAGAATCCATGGCTTTGACACTCTTGATGCTGGCGCTTCGAGCCCCGATGCCCGCCACTGCGTGCGGATTAAGTCGGGCGCGGTAAGAGTCGACGCTGTTGCCCGAGGCGCCCGAGGCATTGGAGGCACTGCTCCCCGGTCGTAGACGTGCGGCATCCTGCGGTGTCAGGACGATCGAGTTGCTGTCCGGAGGGATAATGCGTGGAATGGGTGGAGGTGCGCCGGGGGTTGCGAGGTGCGAGGGACGGTCGGGGCGGAGGGGACGAGGCGAGGAGATGCTGGGTCGATGTGAAGAGGAGGTACTCGGTCGCGAAGAGGAGGTGGAGGGTCGTGACGCCGATGTCACCGGCCCAGATATCGCGGGCTTGCTGGTGGGCGCCGATGTCTTCGAAGGCTTCGGAGCGGGCCCTGAGCCAGGCGTGAGCTTGTCCAGTAGACCATAGAAACGCCGCTTGCGCGTAGCGGTGGCTTCGGGCATGATGACGATGAGTTTCAAAGATTGGCCCCGCGCATCGTCAGATGGTGAGGGTGTGGTGGTTGGAAATGGAATCAACAAAGCCGTTGAAGAGAAAGCTTAACGCCGAGTGCGGCGCTGCGGAACCGCAGGTGAAAGCAACGCATCACAACGGCAGTGTTCTCACTTCGCTTATACCTGATGGCAAAGTTCACTAACGGTCACGAATGAGAGATGTTCGAAAAGTAAATGTCTATGTAAAGCAAGTCTATCGCCTTCTAAGCCACTAAAGAAGTACGACTAGTAGACCTCAAGCACGTATCTTGCATCCTCCTTCAGCTCCTCGATAGCTCTCTTCGAGTCAACTTTCTTGCCCTCGGCCTTGCCCTCAACCTCGATGGCCTCCTCAAGCACATTCGTGACATCAGGGACAGGCCAGGTAGGACCGCAAAGATAGAAGGCACCTTCTTCCTTTAGGTACGCTTTCCTGATGTCGGTCAAAGTCTCCCGCATCCTGTCCTGAATGTAGATTTTCTGAGGCTGGTCTCGACTGAACGCACAGCCCATAAGCGTGATGATACCGGCGTCGCGGTAGGCTTCCCACTCCTCACCATACAAGTACTCTTCGCGCTGGTGACGAGAACCCATGTATAGAAGGACGCTTCCAATCTCCATACCTTGCTGCTTCTGCCACGCACGTTCCTGGACGAAGGCGCGGAAAGGAGCAAGACCAGTACCTAGTCCAGCCATGATGATTGGTGCCGTGGACTTCGGTGGTAGCTTCATGACAGAAGGCTTGACAGAGACGGTGACAGGAGAGCCGACAGGTAGAGCATCGAGGTAGCGAGTTGCTTGACCAAATCGATCGCGGCCCTTGGGGTCGACCCAGTTGACGGTAACGATAAGAAGCGAGACCGAGTTGGGTTGAACCTTCTGGCTGCTGGCGATAGAGTACTCACGGCGCTTCATGGGGGCAACAATCTTCACAATATCATGGAAGCTTGGATGTGCTGAAGGAAACTCAAGAAGGACGTCGGCGTAAGTGACAGTATCCACTTCTGCGCGGCGTTTGAACTCGACCTGAGACTCCTGGTTGCCACCGGTACCGAGAAGGAGGAGCTGAGTCTTCTCCTTCTCCTCGCTAGCAAACTCGGAGAGGGCTTCGTAGAATCGCTTGGGCGGTCTGCCGAAGATGTCAACGTTCTGGAGCAAGGACTGGTAGACAGTGCGAGATTCAAGGATCTCGGGATCATCGCGCGACGGCACCTCGACAACGTGGTCGGGGTTGAGGCCGTACCACTTGATAAAGTTGTTGACTTCAGTCGCATCGTTCTCAGCGTGGACACCCAGCGCCTCACCGATATCATATGTGAGACCAGTATCACCAAGATCGAACTCGATGTGGAAGATGTTGCGATCGTAAGTCTCGGGTGTGAGACGACGGTGCTCCTTAACATGGACGACCGCAGTCTTGATGCCGAGATCAGGGCGGACTGAGGATGTGGTACCGTAAGCCTCCTTGAATGCGAAAGCCTTGGCGACTGCAGTCCAGTCCTTGAGATCGTAGGCATCCTCATTCTCCGTCTTGTCCACAGGCGCAAAGCTGGTCAAGTTGAGATCTTGCGAGAGGGGCAGGGTCTTTTCTGCTTCCGGCTCAACCACCAACCAATCTTCAGGCACCTCAGCTCGGACGAGCACGTTGTCGAGGTCGCTGGCGAGCTTCTCGAGTGCGTCGTCGCCACCAGCCAGCTTCTTCACTCCGGAATCGTACAAATCGCTGCGCGCAAGTTGCAGGAATGCCAACTGCAGAAGATAGCTCTCGAGCGAAGAATCATCTACGACCGACTGGGATTGTACAGGATCAAAGATGACGAGCTGAATCTTGCCAAGTGCGAGGGACTTGCGGGCGAGGACTGGGATGCGCTTCTCGAGCTCCTCCTTTTTGAAACCATCGAGTCTAACGATCGCAATACCGCCCTCCTTAATGGACTGGATCACATCATACTCCTTGAGAAGCTTCTCATTGCCGATGTAGGCAACATCAGCGGAGGTGACAGAGTAAGCTGCTTCGATGGACCTCGTAGACGAACGGATGTCTGTGCGGACGACACCTCCTTGGATCAGATTGTCATGGCCAGTTCTGACTGTAACGTTCAGCTTTGAATCTCCAGACAGGAGTTGCCCAAGAGTGTTTGGCGCGTCTGCAGCCTGCGAGTCATCCATGTCCCAGAAGCTATACTGTTGAATACCGCCGGTGGGGAAATCGAAGAGGTCTTCCTCCTCAGGAGCTTGTGGTAGCTTCTGCGCGATTTGTTGGATGAGAGCAGTGGTGTTGAACGGGGTCCAGATCTGCAGGCGAGGATACTTGAAGTCGTAAACGGCTGGTTGGGCGCTCAGGTGTGTCGCAAAAGCCAAAGAAGCAAGGACGTCGGAGTACAGTGCCGAGTGCTCGCTGGGATCCTGGACATTGACTTGATCCTTAACCTGACCGAGGACAGCAATGTGTTGGACGCCCGGGGCAAGAACCTCCAAGAATTCCTCTTCAACGAAAGGCCTGTAGACGCGAACGTTGATGGCACCTATCTTGATGCCGGTCTTTGCCATGGCTTCGGCGATCTGACTGGTCAAGGAAGCCTCGACCGTGCCAAAAACTACCACGACGGTATCCGGCTCGGGGTGACCCTTGTACTCGAAAGTTTTGTAGTCTGTTCCTAGCTCTTCATTGAATGACTTGAGCAGCTTGCTGACTCTGCCGCCAGTGTCGATCCGCTTCTTGTCTGCCTCAGAGGTCTGCTCAAGCACAGTGTTGTAAGTTCTGTGAAGACCTGCGCGGTCCAAAACATCGATAACCCTGGTTGTCTCACGGCCGACTGTCATAGCGTCGTAGACATGCACAGTGGGTAGCACCGAGGACATGATTGTCGCGAAGAGGGCCATATGCTGCATCTCAAAAGTGGAAGCACTAGACACCAGACCGAGGCCAAGCTCCTCGGCGGTGTCCATGGCAGCGGTGTAATCGGTGACAAGACCAGCACCTTGTCTGGCCGTGTAGTCGACAGCTGCGACATGTGCGACAGTGGGGTTGGCAACATGGTAGAGTAGCGACAATTGATCGAGGACAGGTCGCAGGTACGGAAGACTTCCAGAGGACGCAACAATGCTCTGAGGGATGTGGCGCTTGTTCAAGTCAAAGTCCTTTGAGAACATGTATCCGAGGGCAATCGACCCCGCACCAGTGCGCGTTTCTGTCGATTGAACGCCGGTGGCATATCCGTAAGCATTTTCATCGGACTGACTGTGCCAGTGCTTTGCTGCGACATCGAGATCGAACGTCTCCGGCGAGTAGCTGAAGATCTTGTCCGAGAGTGTGTATGCAACCTGCTGGACAAGTGTCTGCCCAGTAAGATATGTTGGACCGCTAATGTTGGAGAGTGCGATGTTTTGGCCAAATGGAAGGTTTCGCGATTTGCTGGCCTTGCCCGTTTGGGCGCTTGGCTGCGTGACTGCAGGGCCCGATGAAGTGGCCTGCTGCAGATGCATCGTGTTTAGAGTGATTTGACACTCTAGACAACCTGAAAAATGCCTGGAAATGCCTGGTGAAAGACGACGGCGACAAAGGTCGTGCAATGTTGCCTTCTGTAAATTTTGAGGCCGTTGTCGGCACCTGGACTCTCGGCCTGTCTCCCAGCGATGGCGTGCTCAATCGAACAGACCCGAACTTCGGACCCGCATCTCCGGGAAGATCTGATCTTGATTCAGATTAGATAGCCAGACAGGCACTGTCTTCTCCACCTGACCTGCCGGTGTTACTACGCTGCCAGTGGACGCGGTTCCTGACACGATCGACGACTTGTTACAAGTATGGACTCAGAAGAGTAGCCAGACGAGCAGATGAGATTGATCAACTAGCCTCAATGCATGCGCATCACAGCTCCTGTCGCGATACCCAAGCTCATTATTCCATGTATCATTTCTTTGTCCCGTAGCATCGACATACCATGGAATTCCTGCGGTCTTGTACCAGCAATGCACATCTCCTCCATAACGTAAGACATAGCCTCTCAGCGTAATCTTGCCGCTGACCATGCTTCAGGAATCAACTTTCGATATAAAATATGATTGCTTTGAGATTGAGACTACGGCCAAGGCAGGAGACCAGCCAACACATATTGATGGCACTCTTCGAGTCTTGAGATCGATGGGTCAGATCGCGGCCATTGATCACCAAAACCCAAGTCGCCTATGGATATTTCATCCCAAGGGACGGGAGGACGACGCCCCTGAGCTGGCTGGACTATCGCACGTCTCGACTGGTTCAATTACATCATCCGAAATTGTTGATGCAGTTCGTCAGAGCATAACTGAAGGCTCACAGGATTATGTGTTGCTCTTCTTCGAAGCTTTCTCGGCATACGTGACCCAGGTCTTGAGATCAATCGGCACAGTCCACTTTCTTGGGCATATGTCCTGGCTTCTTACGCCACTACACGATAACTTGATCGGCTTGGACAGCGACGTTGAGCCTTCGTCAGATCAAAGCTTAGCTGTCGCCGTCACGTTCCGTGCCATTTCTTCTGGAACCACGGTGGTGTGCATCACCGACGTGCGTGCTACGAGCTTTCGTCCTCTCGCCGTCGACGATACCGCTCTCGTCGGGAACCAAAATTGTGTAGTTATGGCTCCAATTGGTGTCTTTGGCGTCGTTGATGGTTACAGAGCGCAGCTGCACGACAGCAAGGCCGCAGACGAAGCATGGCTATGGCTCAGGAAACAATACCCCTTTCTAAAGCAGATCGACAAACCAGGCTCCAATCAAGCTTGGGTGACAATCAGGTTGCGATCGACAATCGTGAAGGATAACACCATCGAGGAGCATGGATCTCAGCCGCCAATGTACCTTACATGGCCAGCCTGCCTATGCTATGCGTGTGACTACCGCACGTCCCCCGTAGACGACAGGATTGTCACTTTTCTTGGAAGCAATGATCTCACAGAGGTTCGAGATCCCATCAAGCTGGCCGAATCGTGGCGTTTTGGTGCCCGTGATCGCGAGCAAGCACTTGAGACTGCGGAGCAATCAACAGCGGTCGTGAACTCGGAGCCACAACTTGAAGGCATAGATGATGATTTAGACTTATCAGCATCGCCCATCTACAACCGTACTCTCGATATGGTCACCTCAAATGGCGTCTATCCTACCCCCCCGGATGGTATCGCGCCTGCCCATAATGCGCCGACTACTTCGTCTCTGAATCCTACTGAGGTACCCAACGATGACGATCAGGCAAGACCTTCGCCTTTTGAAGTCGCCAGTCGGAAGCAGAGCGTTGACGGAGATACTGGAGACACGGATAACAACAATGATGACAATCTTTTCGGAGATATTGACGAAGATATGTTCGGCAACAATGACATTGACGTGACCGACGCCGATTTTAACTTCTTCGATGTTGGGGCAGCGAGGGGCGTATCAAGACAAATAAGTCCTGAAAGGCCTGCTCCTCACGCCTCTATCATAGACATGGGTAGCCTGGACCAATCGGAGCAGTATTCCGCGGACCAGCTTGATGTGTTGATGGATGTTTCGCATGACAAACAAAATGGCATGCAAGTCGACGCAACACGCACTGAATCTGGGAATGGCTCTTTGCCCGACATTATCCTAACAGAAGAGGATCACTCTCCTGCCCTAACGATGTCTGGTAAGGCTGCGCACCAAGCCTCAGCAGTAGTGACGGCAACTCCCCCACTGAGCCCGGTGTTGGTGAGGAAACGACTCTTCACACCCGAACCATCGGACCAGGTAGATGAACACATCGCAGCGAATCGTCTTGAAGAGCACCGAACTTTTGCTCCCATATCTTTCCAATCCATGCTCGCCAGGAATTCTGCGAAGTACAAAACGGGTGGGAGATTCGCTGATGGTGCGATCTTTCGACCGGCTGACACGATGCCGCCAACGACAAAGCGCAACATTTCTCTTCGAGATTATCTTGAGAAAGCTGGCCATTCAAACGACGAGAAGCCAATGCCCACGATCGCTAGCGCTGGACTTCGCTCATTACGCCTCGAGGACACTGACGAGAGCGACACCGATTCCGTCCTAAGCACTGATGGTCTGATATACCCTGCTTCAAAGAGAGTCGCTATGGAACTTGACTCCGCAGATCAACCTGAACATAAATGCAGGAACAACAAAGACGATGCCAATCAGTTTCACGGTGCTACCGCCGACATTGCCGGCATGGAAAAAGGGATCTCGAGATACCACAGAGCTATATCTGCGAAGCCGACACATCTAGACTCTTGCTGTTTCCTGACTCGGTGGAGGAAGTGCCTGATCACTACGGATGGCGAGAGTAACGAGAATCTGTGGGAGATGTTCGACTTTGAGGGACCTGATTATATCGCTGTAGCGCAACTCGTCGCAGATGATGGCGTGACCGATTGGAACTTACAGCCATTTCGCCACGCAAACATTGCCCTGGAATCAACCGAAACTTTCACAAGAAATCGCTGCCTTACCTCTACAACCAACTTGTCGTCGACCAAATCGCTATCGCTGCACAACCTTACAACATTGAGCGTCAACGCTATCGTCGCCAACACCGACCAAGCTCAGAAGAATGGACCGAGACCAACAGCCAGGAGAATAGGTAATGGTCCAGCTGGTGTCTCTTATGGACAGCAACTCTTCCCATTGAGCGCGCCGTTCGTACGGGTCAGGAGAGGCGAATCGACCTGGGACCTGCTCCCGTCTGCGCTGAATTTCTGGGAAGCCCTTGGCTTGGAGCCCGCATATGGGCCGAAGGACGTCACGGTAGAGATCATCACGATCGGAAGCGACGACCTGAGAGATCTATGCTTGCAGTTCGTTCAAGACATACAGTACTTTTACGAGACTTGCAAGTTCGGTTCGCATAGAGTTGGATACAGGATGCATCGAAAGGTCAGGGAAACATCCGACTCCCCAGGGCCTACACCCTCTCGCGACCATCGTATTCTTGGTACACTTAAGGATGCTTGCGTGGATCTCGCCAAGAAAATCAATCATAGACAACGGCAAGAGGGCAGGCGACCAGTTGTTGTGTATCTGGTCAATCCGTTCAAGAAACCCGGCATGATCAAATATGTAGGCGCTTGTTTTCAGTCTTGCTTCCGGGAACTTGCGCACGGCGCAAAGGAAGCTGTCCTTCAAATCATTCCATACGGTATCCTGGGTCAGGCAGGAGGTGCCATAGTACCTCGGGCGAAGCAATTGATTGGGCTATGTATGTCCATGTACGATAAAGTACAACCCCAGAAGGCGGAAGCTACACAGACGCCTTGGAAGCTCTTTTGCGCTCCCAGTGCTGCTTTAGTCAGTCCCCTGCCACGTAAAGTCAATTTCGCGCTCAATGAGACGCCGCCCATCAACCTCATGCAAGAAGCGCTGGTCTTGCATCTTGCTTATGCTGTCAGCGCTGATGCCCGATGGCTTAGCGTCGCATGGACAGATTACACTGGAAATCATCAGTCACAACGATCGTACTGCTTGTACCGAGCGGATCGGGCAGCAGTGTTCGCGGCAGTGAGGAACACAACTGCGGCCCTGATCGCCTCTACGGCGACCTGGCGGGTCATCATCGCTTGCGTTGGCCATTCGACGCCGCAAGAGCGCCAGATCTTCTCTGCACTTAATACACCTACTGTCGCGCTAGGGATGGTGGATGTGTGCCTCGCACCCTTGGTTCAAATTTTCCCTCAATCGACCGATACAGATCCGCTCCCGGCCGTCCCCACCACGCCTGCGGTTGGACAAACAGCTTCATCCCCTTTTCCCGCCTCTACGCCACAAGCTGCATCAACCGTGTCCCCTGACGCTCATCACCCACCTACCCCTTCCTCCGCAGACCACATGTCCCATCAAGCAGCGCCCTCGACAGAAACCTCAGCTGCAGACCCTGACGCGCACCTCGTAGACACACGCGACGAATCCTTTGCCCTCGTGCTCCCCTTCAGCGTCACCCAACCATCCCACGGACCCGCCTCGCTCGGCCCGCAGAAGAAAGTCCTTGCCTCAGGCCAGCTACTGAAGAGAGGCGACGCCGTGCCGAATGTCGCTCTGCCGAGTCTAGGCGTAGACGTAATGGAGGTGTTACCGCCCAAGATCCCCCAGGGTCAGAGTAGCTGGATGATGCCACGCGCGCCGGAGTACGTACTTAGGGAAGTGTTGGCTTGGTACAGAGGGCTGGGCCTGCTGGGGAAAATCCGTGGTGTCAGGGGTTGTGAGACGGGGGAGAGGCCGTGGCATGTTGGCGTCGTGGTCGGGGCGAGTGAGGCGCTGGAAGGGTTTTTTGACTAGTCTCTACCATTACCACGTTGGTGGGAGAATGGAGAGGCACGAATGGTAGAGCAGTGTATACACGCTATGCAAATCGTTATCGTAATCATTACTTTTCGCGTTGATCCCTCTCATTATACACCCACTTGCCGTGCCCTGCAGTATGGATAATCAGTACACGCTCTCCTGCACCGTCCCATCCCGCCTCTCCTCCTCCTCAACCCTCCGCAACGCTTCCCCTTCTTCTCCGTCCTCATCGCTCTCATCTGCCTCAGGATCACCCAACGCGTCAGCCCGTCGCCCCATCCCCATTCCGGACTCCTTCATCCACCCCTCCACATCCTCTGTCGTGGTCTGCCTCGTTGGACGCCGCTTCTTGTCCGTCTCAGTAGCACCCTTCCCCTTCCCGAGGCTGTCGCTGCTCTCCACACGCTGCGGTACAGGTTTGGTGCTGGTCCGCGGACTGCTGCCTTCCGAAGCGGTGTTGTATGCTGTGTAGGCGCTCTCGTCGCCACTTAGATCCGCGAGCGGCGTGGGGAGGCCTGATAGAGAGCCGCCGCCGTCGCGGCCGCGGAAGAGATCGTTGGCGCTGGGGCGCAAGGGCAGAGCGATATTCAATGGTTTGCTTGGTCTTGCTAGAGGGGTCGGCGCGGGGCGGAGGTTGGTGATTGAGCTGGATGGGGAAGGGTCGAGGGAGCGGTGGTAGGAGGTGGAGTTGTGGTCGCCTCTAGTGTCTGTCGTTACTTCGTCTACTGGATCGGTGGTAGAATTTGTGGAGTCCATGATAGAAGAGATAGTGACTTGCGAGTTTGAGGATGTCTTTGGGGAGATTGCGGAGGATGCTTCTGATGGCTCGTTCTGGTTGAGTATTTGCATCCGTCGTGGATAGAGGGAGTGGTCGTGGTTGCAGCCGTTGACACAGCCACCCCAGACCCTACGGGCGACAGCAGGAGAGGACTGCGATTGTGTGCTGTTGCTTTGCCGACGATCTTTGTTAGTGACTGTGACGCGGCGCTTGAATTCTGACCACGTTCGGAGCTTAGTTTCGAGGCTGTACTTGCCGCTGTCCTGGCGCTTCATGATCACGAACTCGCAGTGATTGATGTTGCGGAGGTCCTCGAAATATTCGACTGTCCAGTGGTACCATTTCATGAGGAACACACGTGCCATAAGACCATGGGTGACCAGGATGCAAACGCTGGGAAAGTCGTCCTCGCTAAAGGACCGCCATAAACTCTCGTTGAAGCCTGCGCAACGATCATACGCATCAGCGGCGCTCTCGCCATCTCGGATCTTGTACCAGAAGTGTCCGTCTGTGACAACTGTTAGCGTGTAACGCTATCTCTTCTAGATGAGGCCACAAACAATCTGCTCGCTCCTGCCACATCCTCTCCATCTCTGCACTGCATGGCTGGAAGTTTCCAAAACCCTGCTCACGCAGCCTGGGGTCTTCAAAGACCTTTATAGCATTCCTGCTAAAAGGGCTGGGCCCAGATTCTTGGGTGGATTCTGTAAGTGAGCTGAGTAGTCCTTCCGTAGTTTCCCGTGTTCGTCGATAAGGCGATGTGTAGACTTGTATGGTATCGTCCGGTCTCAGGAGATCACGCAGCCGATGCCCTGCTTCGTTCGCCTGCTTCCTTCCTTCGTCGGTCAACTTCACCCTGTGGTCAGGGATAATCTGGTGGACATCGCGATTTAGATTTCCTTCTGACTGTGCATGTCTGACCAGTATTATCATCTAAGAGGGTTAGCATATATCAGAGATTAGTTGACAAAACATACACGAGGCTTTCCCATGATTCCTCCAATTCGTTGTTGTATAATTAACAATCATGGCCCTCAAGACGGAGTGGCACGGGTGGCACCTCCGAACCCGGCAGAATTTCGCCGCACTCACCGCCTTGGTCACGAGAGCTCTTACCTCTCGCAACAGGTGGCCGTGATTTCTATTTTACGCAACTCATACAAGTTGGAGCCAATCGGAAAGATCTGGGGAAGGCTCGATACCGCTGACAGAGCATGATAGCAAGCATGATAGACTCAGTCACCACCGCGGAGGACAAAAACCATCGCCCAACTAAGAGACGAGCTCTGTCTCCCACCTCAAAACAGGCCGCCAACGTCGAAGCTCTCTTCGCAAACCCGTCTGCTGCACTGAAAGATGCTGCTGGTCCAAAGTCTCGAGAATTGGCTCCGCCGCCTGAGATCGTTACCAATGTACAAGGATCAAGCGCGGGAGCAGGGTCTGGTGAATTCCACGTCTACAAGGCCAGTCGACGACGAGAATATGAGCGGTTGAGGATGATGGACGAGGAGAGCAAAAAAGAGGAAGACGATGCAAATTACGAGAAGGAACGCGAGGAAAAACTACGCAAGGACGAGGAGAAGACTAGCAAGAACCGCAAACGACGAGAGAAGGCAAAACAGCGCAAGGATAAGAAGGACCATGCTGATGGAGATGGAGATGCCAAGATGAAGGTAAACGGTGCATCGCAGAAGGTCAGACTGCAAGCCAATGTTCCTGGCACGACATCATCAGCAAATGACGGCGAGGTCGATGGGGAATTGCCTATTGCGGAGGAACCTGGCATTGTGTTTAATGACGACGATTGATGATGTGATACCCACAGAGAATGCAGTAGGTTTTTCAGACTATCTCCTTGCCATATCTTGAAGAAAACCTGCAGGCTTCTGTGCGGCACAACATCTCCACGTGACCATGCCAAGTCGATGTTTACGCCGCGCCCGCCAAAAAGAAGTGAGATTGAAGTGAACTTCATCACAACGGATAAGGACTGGCTCAACGAAAATCGAAATACTAAAGAAATATCCTGTTGTCTTTCCACGAGGTCTTACACACTCTACTCTATGATGAGCACCCGATCGCACTTTGTAGGGACTTATTGGCATATCTTTCGTGATATAGCTTTTTGCCAGCACTATACTTCAAACAACGCATGAGACCACGTGCAAACCAGAAAGCCTCAAGGAAAGGATAGGCGGACGATCAACTCAGTGCAGATGTACGAACTCGGCTGGGCTTGATCGCACCGCATGGCGATGCGCTAGCTTGGTTCGATTGGAGGCGGCCTCTGTCTAATCTCTGGACGATGCTTTGAGCGATTGATAGGTCAGTATATGTACCTTTGCTCTGGTATCGGTGGGCTTTGGCGTTCAACAGCTGGTCTGCTCTGTGCGCCGTGGCGGAGGTCGTGCTCCGTCATGATTTATCTTTTTTGAGAGCGCCTACCAGTCTCTCAAAAGCGCATTCTTGATTGACACAATAGCAGAAGCATGAAGGAGACATATTTGAGCCATTTGATGCGCAGTCGTCTAACAAGACGGGAAGCCGTCCTGATGTCATGCAGTCGGTAGTGGCGAAATGCGATGGCGGTCACCTTCACGTCAATCAAAGTGCACAATCTCAACTTGATTGTCATCACTTCGGTGTCGGACTGAGCAGAGATGTTCAGGATAGACCCAGGGTTTACAGGAGCATTTGCATTCGCCAGTGTGCTGCAACACACCATCTATACATTCATTACATAGGCCCAGACCGTTCCTCATATCTCATAGCAGACATCTAATGATATGCATCACCCATGACCAAATATCATGACCCATTACTGACCAAAGAGATCGAACATCCAAAAAGACAGAAAACTCCTCACGGCAGCTTCACAAATGGCCCCCTCCACGACCTCCCTACTCTCCACTTCCCATTCCTCAACCCGCCCTTGACCTGCTCACCACTGAAATGACTCCTCAACTCCTCCAGCTTTCTGCCCCCCCTAGGCTGCATCCTCCTGACCCCTTTCGTCCCTCCATTTCTCCTCGGCATCTCCTCGTCACTGCTGCGCCACTCAGTCCTCATCCCCTCACCCTCTTGCCCATCTGTCTTCTCTCCCTCCCGCTGATCCTTCCGCAACTCCCACAACCGATCTGTCAACCCTCTCGGCACACCTTCTTCCTTTCGCCCTCGCCTCACAGGTCCCTTGGCGTCAGGGGCAGGGGGCATCTTCCACTTCCTCTCTCGGCAGCAGAGACCCGTCATGTGCGCTTCGCGCATGAGGACTTCTTCGACGATGGACTTGACTTCGCCCATACTTGGGCGCAAGGACGGGATGGGCGCGAGCATCTGCCTTACTAGCGGAAAGAGCTCGACGAGGGTGCTGTGATATGGCGCATTGCTCTGCTGGGAAGAGAGGAGGAGGTGCTCTGTCCATGCGGCGAGTTTGACGGGGTCCGAGGGGAAGTGGGATGCGGGTTTCGGTCGGGATGTCGGAAAGGTGAAGCGCGATGTGCTGGATGGTGAGGCGTAGGAGGAGATAACGGAGGAGGCGGAGGAGTAGACGCCTGCGCTGTGGTGATAGGGAACTGGGGTTGAGGTACCGGAATGGAGGGTCGGGGCGTAGGAGGATGCGTTATTGGAGCTAGAGATTGTGGTGGATTTGGAGCGGCGAAATTTGTTGAGAGAAGTCACTTTACCTAGGACAAGGAAGGTGAGGATGTCAAGGTAGATGCAACCTAAGGAAAAGACATCTGCTGCTTGTGGGGGGTATCGAGGTGATATTTGGGTCGCGATGGTAGTTTGTGGTGTGAGATCTGGGAAGGTTGCGGAGAAGGTTTGGGAGAGAGGTGACATGGGAGGTGTTGCGAGCGAGGGTGATACCGCTCGCATCGATGCCGCTGATGGAGTTGGTGAGATGGTGGGAAACAGTGACAGAGAGGGCTTTGTGCTTAAAGATGGTCGGGCGGGCAGGACACTAGGTAGATGCGTTCCGGACATGGGTTCGCTCTCGTGTGTTGAGTCTTTCCTTGATGGGGTAGCAAGGTGACGGGAGAAGTTGCGCATAGACACTGGCGACGCAGTGATTGGTGACGATGGTTGCATAGGACTGGCAGAATTGTGCCGTGTGTCGTCTGGGGAGGTGCCTTTCTTTGGAGTAAGAGTGCCTGTAACGATCTTCCATGGCGGCATCGTTTCGTGCTGTGCGAATGGATTATAGATGCTAGGTTTGGATGGTGCCTCTTGCAGCAGCTCTGGTGCTTGATAGTCGCGAAGCTCCTGCTTACTGACCTTTTTGTCCCGCTTGAATGTCTTGAGATGGCCAATGTCGGAGAAAGCAATGCAGTTGACCTCGTCGATGAGGATACTAGAAGGACGAATGGCACCATGGTAAGTATCACACTGGTGTAGGTAAGCGACAGCATCTGCGAGACAGTGAATCCACTCCAAGAGCAAGCATGGTCTTTCAGATTCGGTGAGCTCCATGTATTGTACGGGCGTGCGATGGTCCATGAATGTCTTGAGGGTGTGCTCGCCAATGAAAGTTGAGAGTGTGTAGCCAGCGTCTTCGGACGTGTAAGAGGCCCAAACGTCGCAAATGTGCTCGTGCTTGAACTTCTTGGACTGCTTGACATCCTCGAGATACTGAATCTCTGCAGCCTTCTTATCATCACCACCGAAGTCGAATCGTCTGCGAACAAAGGCAGAGCCCCATTCGTCAGGAAAATGGATTCGGTGCCAGTCTTTGATCTCGACCGCTGGTGGTATACTGCCCACATATTCCATAGGAATGTGCTCGTTCGGACCGTATTGAACATGATGATTTTCCTCCAATTGACGAAGAAGGAAGGAGAACTGGACCTCGTAGAATGTCTGGTTCAGGAATTCGTCAGAGTCAATGCTCAGGTCGAGTCGATCGACATCCTTGTAAGGCACAGGAAGATCTTCGTCCTGCCATCCGTCGTCGATGAGACTGAAGATTCTGTCGGCACATCCGATCTCGGCAAGGGTTAAGAAAAGTCGTGGAGCCCTGTAGACGATCCAGTCGAGGTATGTGTCATTAGTCAACGAGTCGTAGATGATCTTCTTGTCGAGAAAGTGGCATTCTTCCCCTCGAATGTGATTGACAACGAGTCGACGATTTACAGTGGCTTCGATGCGATCGTCTGTCCACCATACATGCTTCACTGATGAGTGTGGAGTGAGCAGACCAGGTTCTGCGAAACCGTACATGCCTGCGTTGAGTGCTCTATTGGAGTCAGCGAGGTCTGGTGCTTATAATCAGGACTAACATGAGATCGGCAGTAGGCGCCGTCTGCAGAAAATGTCTCTCCCCCATATTGTTTCGAAACTAAAGTCGTAGTAGCAGATTAGTGTGCAGGGAATGGCATTGATCATCAACCACGAGTATCATGACCTTTTGGAAGAGGAAGTAGCACTACAAACCAAAGAAATAAGAACATCCGATGACCATGTTTCATGAGAGTGAACAGATCTAGTCTCTCACGAACTGCGCAGATCACTAGTACTTTGTTACGTATCATCAGTACAGAACTCGATTCGCTCGAGTCAGCCGTGTACGTGAACTACCTCAGGTGAAGGCGTGTCCGAGGACAAGCTGATTTTGGCAGTGAGCAGAGTTGATCTGACCGCACTATTGCAGCCTTCAACGACACGGTTAGTCGCTCGTAACACGAGCGGAAGGGCAGCCCATTGGCGCGAACCCGACAGACCGGCAGCATGCATATAGTGCTCATTTCTCCCATGTGTTGAACAAGAGGACGATGATCCATCTGGACGGTTGCGTGCGCCGCAGCTGCGGCTGGGGCTGAAGACGGTGCCTTCGCTTGTTCGCACTGGGCGCTGGTAGTCACTGCAGGACCCGATAACGTCTTTTCGAGAAAGGAAAAGAAGGCATGCAACGCATTGACTAGTCGAGTCCCGAGTTCCAGTAGGAAGGGAGAAGGTGAGGAACCAAGGCGATCAGCTTCCGGACAAGAGTTTGCAAGTGCTGCGCCGTCGGTTTGTCCGCAGCGCCCAGACGCGCCACAGCGCTTCTCACCTGCTGACACCGTCACTGGCTCGGGAAGACGAACACCCTGGCTAAATGCTTGCATATGTCCCTGTTGAATCTGGAATAGTGAACTGAAAAATGACTGGATGCGGATGCAGCCAATCCGTTTTCTGTCATGCCACACTGCTCAAACGGCTCTAGCCACGTGAGGACATGCTGGTCGTACCTGGTCTTCCTGCGGGATCCCTGTACGACAAATATGAAGGTTTTCGTCCAGTGTGCGCGAGCGAAATACGGTGTGACCTTCATGACGTGGATGAGATAAAACAACGGTTGGAACAGCTTCCACCCGGCCTTCTGATCGTCATTTCGACAGACTCGGTGATTGAGATGGCAAATGCGAGCTGGTCTTGGTACTCTGAGATGAAGGCGATATGTTTCCGAGAGCCTGGTGATGCCTTTTGAGTTGAAAGACAAAAGCAAAATCACAGATCCACATTTCATCTATTCGACCTTGGAAAGAATGATCGCTTGATCTAAGACCAAGCCACGGCATGCAGCAAAGCAAGATTTGAAATGACAACACTGCTTTCGGTTATCTGCATGGTCGCGTGCTAGCAGAGAGCCGCGGCAATCGAGGTCGATCAATGATTGGAACTCCAGCAACGAGTGATCAAAGAGAGGGGGGGGAGCCAGGCACGAGCGATGGGCACTCTGTCGAAGGTGAGTTGTGTTGCACAAGACGATGGATCATGATGGATCGTGAGGCTTATAAGGGGAACAGGAGAGGTATCGAAAAGTAGACGGTAGAAAGGCATTCGCTCACCACGTGCTCAAGCACGTATTTGCAAACGACAGCGCATAAAGGGCATATCAGTGAATGTGCATTTCAACCCACTTGTGATTGTACACTATCTGCAGTTGATCTGTCAAGCCGTGACAGCCTGCGAAATGCGGAACAGAAACCTAAGACCTTCATCATCAAACGTCTGCGGTCTCTTCATGCCAACGCCATGCCCACCGTCGAAATAGAAAGACATCGAGTACTCGAAAATCGTAAGGCCACACCACCTACGCGTCCTTGCTCTTCTTCTTTTTCTTCTTCTTCTCCGATACGTCTTCTTCGACGTCTTCATGCTTCCGCTTCTTGCTGTCGCCATTTGTCAACTCTGTGTTACCCTCGTTCGCCGCCCGCTTCGCCTCTTTCCGTGCCCGCTTCTCGGCCTTCTCAAGTTTGCGTTGTGCTTTGGCCTCCTTCTTGGCCTTCTTGAGGGCCTTACGCTCCTCCTTGGACAGATCTCCGTCACCGTTAACTTCCGCACCTTCTTCGGCCGAGTCGTCGCTGTCATCCTGCATATTTACGTCTTCTGATTTGACCTCAGTGATTAGAGGCTTCTTCGTGCCGTTGACTTGCTTCGCGGCTGGCTCATCGGCTGCCAGACCGTCGGCGTCAGCGTTGTACTTCCGTGCCTCCTTGATTGACCATTTGCTAGGCTGCGTTTGCTGGCCACCAGGACCGATCGCTACACCTTCTCGCTTCAAAGGCTTGCCCTCGAGATGTCGTAATCTCCTCTCCACCATCAGTCTGCCGTTCACACCCACTGCCATCTTCTCCTCCTCCGTCGGCTCTGGCTTTTCATTCTCTCCACTCGTGCCCCAGTCAGACAGCGCATCGACACGAAGACCTAAAGCTGCCTTCGTTGCCAACACTCTTGCAATCTTGCCCTTGTTCTTACCTGTGGCTTGGCCAATTAGAGATGCGTGATATATGAGACCGTATTTTGGTGTGTCGTGCTTGGTCTTTAGAGCTCGGAACAGTGCTTTCTCGGCACCGAGAATCTGGATCGTGGATGCAGGGGACTTGGCCAAATTCATAAGCGACCCGGAATGGGCGATCAGCCGGGCACCGACCAATTCGCCCACCAGCGCTGTGAGATTTGGCGCGATGGCCTGCATCCGACTGGTCAAGTAGGAGGAAAGCTGTGACCGGTATTCGGTGAATCCCACGACCTGCTCCGCGAGTGCCTGGATATTCATGAGATCTTCATCTGTGATTTCTGTTCCCATAGAAATCTCTGCTGCTGCTTTGACTGCGCCTTCAATTTCCTCGGGTAGAACGTCACTTAGATCGGTTGATGCGGCATTGGACCTCACGCCCATAGAAAGAATAACTTTCGCATACGCCAGATTATCGTTGATGATCTTGGCCATTTCCGGGAAGTGCCAGCCATACCATTCCTTGACTCTCATCGCATACGTGTTTAGCTCCTTGTCGAGGTCATCAAGCAGCGCTATCGCCTGAATGATCATAGTGTCCACTTTATCGGGTGAAAACTTCAGTTTGTGCCGGGATAGAGAGTGCGACAGACCGAGCGACATAGTGGCAAGATCTTCTGGTAGGATGTCGGGGATTAGAGAAGGAAGATGAGCTCGAATGGCGCGGAATACCTCTTCTGTCGATCGGTCGGACACGGGCACGATTTGGAGTTGTGGTAGCTTGTTAATAGCATTGGCTAGCTTGGGATCGGCCACTGCGAGAGATGCCTTCTTCTCCTCCTTAATTTCGTCTAGAAGCTTGCTCAGCGTCGGCGTGACCTTGCCCTCAGTGAGAGCAGCTGCCTCAGCAAGTGCGGCGGAAGCAGAGTCGAATTTGGAAAAGTGCTTGAGCTTCAGACTTGTCCAAGTTAGCAAGGAGATGGTATGTATGGAAGAAGCACGAACAGTCCCGCGGCTCCCTCAACTGTCTCGGTCTGCGCTGCAATATCGTCGCGCTTCAAAAGCTTCTTGTCCTTGCTTTTGAGAATCGCATAGCCAGCGCTGGTCTCTATGAGGATGAAGAGGGTCATGGCTGCGACCGTTGCCCCGACCCGGGGTGAAATCGTAGAAAATCGATAGAAGCGATGCTCAGAGGAGTTGACTCTGTATCAAGTAGGAGGCAGGTCACCAACACTCTGTAGAATTGTGTGGATGTGGAGCTTCACCAAGCTCGAGATTTTTTTGGTCGAAGTCGGAAAATCTTCATGCGGCTCTTGTTTTGCCAAGTTTTCAGCATGTTTGATGATCTGGAGTACTGACGCACTGAAGCACATCTCACTCACGCTCACGTCGTTGGTCTCCAATGCAGTAACATGCAACCTTGAAAGTTCAACCTATGGCCGCAGCTGACCTGCTTTCGCAGAGAAGTCCTGCCGGCCGACCTCGACCCGGTTATGCCTCACTGACTCAAGGGCCGGCGACACCTGGGTCACCACATACGCCACTTCTTTCACGGGGTCTCTCTTCGCAGTACGGGTCACCTGGTTCTTACCGCGTTGAAGACGAGACCGTCATATACGATGTCGGCTGCCATTATCTCAGGGTCGGTTTCGCTGGCGAACCTGCGCCCCGAGCCATTTGGAGATTTGGGTTGCAGTCTACCGTGCGAGCAGGCGACAACTGCAGCTACTCCAGTCTCAAAGATGGGGAGCGGTTTCCTGAGGATTTGGCCTCTGAATCGGAACTCTGGCACTACGATCTGACGAACATCGATCTTGGACTTGTTGAAGACAAGCTGGAGCGAGCCTTGCGTACGATACACAGCAAACACCTAATGCTCGATCTGAAGAATCGCAGCGCTAATGTCTTGCTCCCGCCATGCCTGCCCAATCCTTTGATCGAGATTGTTCTGAAAGCCATCTTCATGGGCATCAATGCGCCAAAGAATGCTTACCTCCTGAGCAAGCCCGTAATGGCAGCAGTTGGAGCTGGTCTAAGATCTGGACTCATAGTCGATATCGACTGGCATGAAACCACGGTCACGGCCGTATACGAGTACCGTGAAGTTCTCCAAAGGACCACAAATCGCGCTGGAAAGCGTCTGGCATGGGAAGCTGTAAGGCAGCTTCGAAAAGTGGTATCATCCGAAAATCGCATTTCTTTCGCCATTGCTCAGGAAGTCTGCCGCCGTTTCCTTTGGTGTAAACAAATGAACACGAAACAGGCAGCTGACATAGACCGTGATCGCGAGATCGACTTGCAGCTGGAGTCGCACAAGCATGTTACCGTGCCGTTCTCAGACCTATCCGATCCAGTTGAGGGCGCTTTTCTTAGTGGGGCCTTAAAGACTGCGGACGACCATGACCAGACTCTTCCATCACTGATATGGAGATGCTTACTGGCGGCACCACACGATGTTCGAACATTGTGCGTATCCCGGATTGTGGTCACTGGCGACGCCAGTGACATACCAGGACTGAGGCAACGCCTGCTGGACGAAGTGAATCAGTTGATCGTGGACCGAGGCTGGGATCCGGTCATTGATTTTCCAAAAGGCGTCCAGAAAAAATCTGAATTGACAAGCACATCGGTCTACCAGTATGGAAAGGAGGAAGCACCTCTCGCGAATATTCCTGATGGTGGACACTCGTCGGTCATCCCGAACAACGGCGTTCTCAATGCTTTCGATGAAGATCGCGACGAGATCACGGAAAAGCTAGAGAGACTAGCAGCAAAATCGCGACCTGAGATCGTGACCAAAACCGTGCGAGGGGTCCAAACATTAGGTGCTTGGGCAGGTGCGAGTCTCATGGGCCATCTCAAGGTGGAAGGCCGAGTTGAGATCAAGAAGGATGAATTCTTTAAGCAAGGCATGAACTTTTAGATACCCAAACACGCAATGAGATATGATCAATCAAGATTCCCCTTCCTGCTTCGATCCCAAGCATGACCAAAGTGCTGCGAAGGGTCACGTGATGCACATATGGGGAGCAACAAATTGCCAAGAAATGTCAATGGAGAAGCCGCCTGCGGGTACTTTTTTTGAGCAATCAACGACATCGCTGTGTGATCTATCAGGTCACCACCGGTGCGAACTGATATAGCTCCGACTGTTCGCACGATGAAGGTACGTGAGAGCTATCTTCATCACTCTTTGCGAGCTAATCCAGTCAAGATCCTCGACGCCGGGACTAAAGTTCTGTCAGACTACGAAGTCTTGAGATTCATCCGAGACAAGCGCAGGCAGCACGAAGAGGAAGACGCCAAAGCGAAGGCAGAAGGAGGCGCCGCGTTTCCGCGACCAGACAACCTCATCCTTGCACTTCAACGACACGAGTGGCATCTAGACCAGAAACGAAGACCGTTCCGTGACAACCCAAATTACAAAGCGGACGATTCGCATATCCTAATGCTTATGGAAGCTTTGGAGCCTCGAATACAGCTTACGAAGACCGAGCTGCTCATGCTGGTGAATCACAGGCCGCACAACAGGGTCATGATGCTGCCGATGATCGAGGACGTCGAGAGTCGCTACAGTGAGGAGGATCAGAATTGGATCGTGGAGAAAGTGGTGGAGGTGTTGGGAGAGCCACGAGAGGTCACGCCAGATCCCAACCAAATGGAAACAGATGATACATGAAAGGGGAAGCATCGCAGCGGCATACACGACGAATCATATGGAGCCAGTGCTGCGCGATGGAGCACAATGATGCTATATGAGAGATGGACTGCTGGCTCTATGACCTGATGACGACTACTGACACTACTGTTCCAAGAGCATCGAAATTTCCATCGTGTATGCCTACACTGTCAGATGCTTGAGCTCGAGGCACGGAGCACATCGCAAGACTGTTGCCGGGATACTGTGGCGACCGGAGTTGAAGAGCTCTGGTCCAAGTTGGACTTATGACTCTTATTTTCGAGATACCCATAGATTACCATGTATGATAAGTTTTTGACAAGTCCAAATGCTTGCTATATTTCTAATCGGCTGTTCTGACATGTGAAATCGCTGCCCCACGCGATCAAAGTTCGAGCTAGTCCAGAACCAGTAACCGCCGATATCGTTCGTCATGTGAGCAGTGATATCGTTGGCCGAGTTTATCTGTCCATGCCATTGAAATAGCTACCTTCAATCGCTATGACTCGGCACATACGCATTCTAGGCGACCTGTCTTCATAGGGGAAAATTGCGGCAACCAAGAGAATTGCGACTGGGCGCAGGACACAAGCAAGTGCGGGGCAGTGTTGAGGGCATCGAATTTAGAGAGTAAGGCAAACCATCACCCTTACGATTGGAACGGCAATCCACTTGGCCTACGAAGCCTTTATACACACTCTGCCACTTCGTTAGCCCAACGCAACCCTTGTGGAAACAGCATCCATCGAACTCGAACGAGTCCTCCGCTACTCTAGCTGATCATCAAGGTAGAGCCTTCTTACTCAGCTTGACTGTGTCTACGTGAGGACAACATGAGTATATGGGGAGGATCAGTAAGTTGATCCCTTGTCAATTGAATCGATAGCTTTTGAGCGTGCATCTTCATGACCGTCATCAATCGACATTGTCGGCGTCGCAAAGTGGCGGATCTCTTTCTGACATCTACAGTCGGCAAAGCCGTACACGGCTGTGTCTGTACAGATAGACCGTATGACAGGAGAGCAATATGAAGAAGACGATCTCTCCGGCCTTATAGACCTCATCGAGGTGATCCGAATTCAAGGTTCTGGACCCACTGAAGCAGCGAGAGCAATTCGGAAGAAGCTGTATGCAATAAAGTCATGTTGGGCTCAACTTGCTTGCTGATGTTTCGTAGCAAGTACGGAAGTCCTCATCGTCAATTGCGCGCCCTAGTCATTCTCGATGGCCTGATTCAAAATGCTGGTTCTCGGTTTCAAAAGACCTTCGCTGACGGACCACTTCTCGAACGACTTCGAATCATGGCTCGAGATGAGACCGTAGATCCTGCAGTACGTCAAAAGTGTAACCTCCTGTTTCGACAATGGGCCGTGGCCTACAAGGACACCGCAGGACTCTCGTCCGTGGCGCAACTACATAAGGAATTACCACAACCGAAGCGTCGTCCGCAACGGCAGACAAAGTCTTTACGAGAAACGGAGCTTCCGTCTGAGGATGAGCGTCCGCCACCCAAGACGCACGCGCGCAATGTTTCAGGGGCGTCTGCTAGTGGTTCCTCGCCCAAAGCAAAGCCGCCACCCCAGGACCTAAACCTTGGACCATTGTTCGGAACAGGCAGTAAGTCATCAAAGAAGAATAAGAAGATGCAATTCAATGTGGAACGCGAAAAGCCTGCGATCATGCAAACGATCGCTCAGTCTACGATTGCGTCCACAAATCTTCTCAATGCATTGCAACTCATCAATCGCGAGCGAGAACGAGTATCAGAAAATCCCGAAGTGGCTCAGAGGTTCGAGATGTGCAAGAATCTGCGCCGGAAAGTGCTTGGGTACATCCAGATGGTGGAGAATAACGAGCTGGTTGGTAGCTTGCTCAGTGCCAACGATGAGCTTGTCAAAGCTCTTACTGCCTACGATGTCATGGACAGGAGCATGGATGATGACAGTGACAGCGACCAATGGGAAGATCCGTCAGGATTTGATGCATCTTCCGGAGCTGCGAACCAGCTCAAAGGGCTCAAGCTTGATGAGAAGCCACCCCCCAAGCCCGCAAGACCTGTGCCTCAAGAGGAGAGCGAAGAGGAAGAGGAAAGCGAGCCAGAGGAAGTAGACGAAGACGACCCGTTCGGTGACCAGAATGCGGTCAAGACGCCTGGTATAGAGAGGCCAGGCATGACATGGAAGACAGTCTGAGTATAGCCCTCCAACATCGTCAATTAGCCCACAACGCATGATCAATTCTTCACTATTCAATTTATCCTCACCACGAAATATGGAAAACTGAATGGGGCGGGTCTCCTCCTGTGCCACAATGCCACGTCTGTGCAGTGCAGAGCTTCAGCTGCGCCTCGGTGACGTAGGCGTCCCTTGTGCCAATCGCCCATTTCCTTGAAACCACAACCCTGTTTCATCTTGCGCGCACTGGCTGTGATATAATTGTTGACAACTCTTATTGCTTCTTTTCTACACTTTCTAGCTACCTACGATTTACCAACAGTGTACCTCCAAGACCTTGTTGCCTCTCAAATCGCTAGAAGCGGATCACCAACATGCCTCAAGCAGAGATCAAGACCACGGCGACCGTCAGCGTCTCCTCGGGAGCCTCTTCCTCTGGCTCGGTACAAGGCATGAAGAGCAAGACGCCCACTGTGAAGCTGCCCTGCTGGTGCGGAGATGACTGCCAGTGCTGCTGCATCCCGATCCCTTGCACCGTCATGTAGCGACCAGGTGGTGGTATTGGTGGATGGGGGTTGGGGGAGGGGGCGTTTGACGGGACGTGGGGGAGAGATAAGGGTACGAAAGAGGAGGTGATGTACTGTGACGCGAGAGAAGAAGGAAAATATCGCGATCTGGCAGGGGAGGGACATAACGACATTCACGATAATCTGCACGACTCTGCAGAGCACAACCAGATGTCACTAAGCTCACATAGCGAGCTCTCCTGGAAATCTAGTATTTGCAACGATGAGGAGGACCAAAGCTGCATGTGCAAACCGCGTTCGCATTCACAAATAATACACCAAAAGACACCATTCAACTCCTGCATACTTTCGCACTCAGGTTCCCCCTCTTTGGACCCCCTCAACACTCTCGATGGCTTCATGGACTCTTCCATCCGCTCCGTGGACGACTATTGGTCCAAGATGCATTCCCGCGGCCAAGTCCCTCCGTCCGCCGTCAAGATCATCCACAAACGCAAGGCCAAACACGGCGGCAAGACGATCGTAAAGGGCGTCAAGGAAGTCGTCGATGCCGTCGGCGGCATGGTTGATGTGCAGCGATGGCGCCTCAAGAAGATTGGCAAAAGGGCCCACGTTGCTGCGAAGAGAGCAAAGATGCGTGTCAAGAATGCTGGACGCCGGGAAAGCTACGTTTCGTACACGGGGAGTCTTGGGTGATGCTGACGGCAAGCTGATGCGTATGGGCATTGCCTGGACCACGGGTTGATACGTATAGATTCTATTGAGGTCTGTTGCTCATGGTGGATTGGTTGAGGACCTGTGACAATTCACAGAAGTGTAATGAGAAATTAATTTCTTTCAATCTAGAAAAATATCCCTAAATTCGCTATGCAACTGTGCCTTTGCAAAGGGGGTATCTTGAGAACTAAAAATGCTGACCTGCAACATGCAATAAGATCCAACAAGTATCGTCTTTCAACATCTCCACATGGTGTCACACACATCACTCACACAGATCTTCCCGCAACTTATGGCGCTCTCTGAGGACTAGGACTCGGCCTTGCGCTGTCCATATTCCCCTTCCACCGTGCCGACTCGGCACCAATTTGCTCGTTCAGCTCCTCAAGCTGCCTGACTTGCTCCTGAATACTCGCAAGCTGCACAACGTTAGCATCTTCCACACTACACAATGATACGATGGTACTCACAGTCCCCTCAACCGTCCTCCCCCGCTCATCGACCTCGAACCCATTTTCCTCATCTCCCTCCAATACATCACTCGTGAACGGATCCTCCATGCCCTTCAACCCATTACTCCCACTACTCGTCCCCGTCCACGGCCTCGATCCCGCCGAAGCGTTCCCATCCACGATCCCCAGCGGATTCCTGCTCCCCACTCTCCACCTCTCCGTCTCCGCCCTGGCACCCGACAACTCAATCTCCAGCTCCGCAACCCTACTGCTCAACTCCCTGACCATACCCGTCTTCTGCTCCAACTGCTCCTCCACATCCCCGATTTCCGCCGCCACGATCCCGACCTGCTCCTCATCGACGCCCTTCCCGCCTAGCCCCGCCAACGCAGCAGCCACGCTCCTTTCCTCCGCCGCGCGTTCCCTCTGCCCCGCCGCCTCCAACTCCGCAGCCAACCGCGCGATCCGGCCTTCGTACTCCGCCACGACCTCGGCGTTACCTTCTTCCTCTCGGACATCCCTCGCTTCTCGCTCAATGCTCAACGCCTCCTGCGCCTCGGCCGCTGCGCGTTCAGCGCTCTGCACCCTCGCGTGAAGGAGTGACATCTCCTCCGCCGAGCCGGCGGCGACGCTCGCGAGTTCCGTGGCGTGCTCTTCGCGCGCGCGGTTGAGCTCTTTCTCGATCTCGACGTCTAGGCGGCGCGAGAGCTCGTCTTCGAGCGTTTGTTTGGCTTCTTCGGTCGCGAGACGGTGCTCCAGCTGGAGCTCTTCGAGGGCGGAGGCGTGAGAGGATTTGAGTCGTTCGATGGTTTGGGTAGAGGAGGTTTGCGCTTCTGAGAGGGCGGAGCGCAGGGAATTTAGCTCGGTTTCGTGGGTTTCGTGGGAGGTAGACTTGGCGGTTGATAGTTCGGAGGCGTGGGTCACGAGGATGAGGTCGATTTGTTCCCGTAGGGAGGAGACTTGAGAGCGGAGAGCAGTGTTGTCCGACTCCAGGGACTTGAGTTGGGCGGAATTGGTGGCGGCTTGGGTGGCTTGAAGGGAGGAGAGCTCGAAACGGAGAGAGGAGATGTCAGACTCTAGAGATGTTATGGTAGCGTCCCTCTCTTCGAGGGCAGACTTGTGGGACGCCTTGATATCTGTGTTGCGGGTCTCGAGCTCGGTCATCTGCGAGGTGAGGGTGGAGATCTGCTCCTCGAGATCGGTGGTGTGTTGCTTCGCTGCAGTAAGCTTGGATTCAAGGTCAGCGCTCGAGGAAGCAGAGTCGCGTAGAGACTCGAGCTCGGCATCTTTAGCCGTCAAGGTTTCGTTGTGGGAGGAGGTGAGCTCTGCGATCTTCGTCTCCAACTCGCGAGCATGTTTCTTGACCAAATCATCAAGCTTAGACTCCAGATCTTGAGTTGTCTCCTCGAGGGCAGACTTGGTCTGTTCAACAGAGACGAGCTTCTCGTTCAACCCTTGACTATCAATAGCGATCGACTTGAGAGATTGAATCTCGGCATCTCTGCTCTTCAGAACATCGCCATGGCCAGACTGAATTTCGGCAATCTTGCTCTCAAGTTGTTGAGCGTGCTCCTTCGCCAGATCTTCAAGCTTGGCTTGAAGCTCCTGCGAGGACTGCTCGAGAGCATCCTTTTGCTTCTCAACTGCAGCAAGCTTTTCGGCCATTTCGGCATTGCTTGCAGTGGCGGACCTCAACGATCCGAGCTCTGTGTCTTTCTTCGCGAGTTCTTCTTCGTGGGAAGTCTGCAATTCAGCGACTTTGGCATCAAGGGCATGCGTGGTGCTCTTCTCCAGTTCCTGGAGCTTCTTCCTCAGATCAGCAGCTGTTTGCTCAAGGTCCGCCCTTTCCTGCTCTACAGCAGTGAGCTTGACTGCAGCGTCTTTGTTGCCATCGATCGAGCTCTTCAGGGACACAAGCTCGGTGTCTTTCGACTGCAAAGCTTTCTCGTGCGCCGACTTGAGCTCGCCCGCCTGTATCTGAGCTTCAGAGTACTGCTTCTGTAAAGCGTCTGCTTGTGCGCGAAGCTCACCAACAGCCTGCTGGAGCTGGTCGTTCTGCTGTTGTACTTCAACAAGCTTCTCGCTCGATGACTTCGCGTTTTGTAGATCAGATTGTAGCGATGCAAGCTCTATGTCTCTGTCCTGCAGTGCTTTTTCGCTCTCGGCTTTGGCGCTCGCCGCTGCAGATTCGAGCTCATTGATACGTGCCGCAAGGGTATCCTTCTCTGATGCACCGGCAGTGCTCTGCTCTTTGAGAAGAGTGAGCTCCTTCTGCAGATCTGCATGAGCTTTTTGCAGGCGCTCGGAGTCGTCGCTGCCCTTGATTGCTGCTTCGAGTTGTGATTTAAGCGAATGGATTTCAGCTTGCAAAGATTCGCGATCATTGGCAGACTCATCGAGCGATCTTGACCGGTCCTGGATTGCTTCTCGGTGTTTGGACTCCAGCTCTGCAGACTCTTTCTCCAGGCGAGCAATTGTCTTCTGCAGCTCCTCGGCTTTGCCTTGGGATTCAGATTGTAGTGCCGCGACCTGCTTCTTGAGGTCGTCATTCTGGTGCTTGAGGTCTTGCGCAGATTTCTGAGAAGAGGCGACGAGGTCTTTATTCTCTTTACGTAGCTGCTGGCTGAGGTCCTCATATTGCTTGAGCTCTTTTTGTAGCTTTTCAGTCATGGCAGTCATTTCCTTCAGATCAGCCTCTGCCTTTTCGCTCTGGGTACTACCAGACTTGCGTAGAGCAGCAACTTCGCCCTGAAGTTCCTGGGCAATTTTGTTACCATCAGTGCCCTCTCGTTGCAGCTTAGTGATTGTGTTCTGAAGAGCCTCGAGCTGTTTGGCTGAAGCAGTCTTGTCTTGTGCGACTACTGATCGGTCATCTTTGACAGATTTCTGGAGGTCAGCCATTTCCTGTTGGAGCTTGATATTCTCATGATCAGCTTGCTCATGCTTCGACCTCAACTCAGCGAAGGCAGAAGATGCTTCTGATTGTGCCTTGCTAAGGTTTTCCTGTGCCTTCTTGAGCTCTTCACCGTGCTTGCCTGTAGTCTCCGCAGCAAGCCTGTTCGCTTGCTCAAGAGCCTTCTTTACCTCACGGAGCTCCTTTTGCAGGCGGTCAAAAGCGGTGGCTCGGCTGTCAGAAGTTTTCAGCTTGCTCTTGAGCTCCTCAACCAATTTCTCTGCCTTGTCTGCCCTGCTCTTCACTTCCGCTCCCTCTCCGACCTGCTTCTTCACCTCTTCCAACTCCTTCCTGAGCCCTTCGGTGACCTTCATTGCCGCCTCCTTCGCTTCCCTCTTCTTCTTTGATTCTTCATCCAACGTCTTCTGGGCACGGTCTATTTCTTCCTTGAGATCCTGGATTGTCCTGGCCAATTCCTTCTTGTCCCTACTCTCCTTGCTCAAATCATCCTTGAGCGTCTTCTCTTTCTCGCTCTTCTCCTGTAGAGCCGCCTCTACATCTGCAATCTTACCCTCAACGCCCGCGAGTTGGTGGCTTTTGCTTCTAAGATTCTCAATCTCCCCTTGTAGCTCCTTGATTTGCTTCTCATATCGCTTGCGCATTTGATCCATGAATTCATTCCCAGATCCCTGCGCGGAGCTCTTGCCCTGGTCCGCACGAGGGGGGGTCTTGAGCTTCTCCACCTCCTTCTCCCGTCGTCCCAGCTCTTCTTTCAGGGAAGCAATCTCTTCCTCTAGGCCCTCTCGTCGTCGAGTCTCCTTGAAGAAGTCGTTCATGATGCGGTACTCCCGCATGTTCTGGTCGTCATCGTCGTCGTGACCGGATGTGTGAGGGCGTGGTCGCCCAATGACGACACTCCTTGCGCGGCCATGGCCTGTCTTGCGCGGCACTTCAACTTCAGCATCAGAGGCAATCTGGCTAGGTGCACGAGCACGTAGAGGTAGCTCGGGAACAGTTGGCAGTGTACCCGGAGGAGATCGGGAGGAGGAGGACGGCGAAGCTGGTACTTGGGCCCGCTTCGGAGAGGGAGAGGTCGCTTTGGTGGGTGATGGTGGGAGCTTGGCTGGCGAGCGAGGCGCATCGACTGTGGTTGGCTTGACGGGCTTGTTCAAGGGAGCAGGAACCTTCTTGACGACTGGAGAAGCAGGTGACGACGTCTTGCTGGCCGCAGAAGCAGTGATCTTTGCGGTGGTTACTGGTCGCCGGGGAGCTGCAGTGGCAGTAGAGACTGTCGATGTGGCGGGCTTTGTTGGTCGAGCACCACTCACACTGGAGCTCTGGGCGGATGTCTTCTTCGCTGCTGTACCCGCGGCAGGTGGATCACCTGCCTTTGAGTCGACATCTGACTCTGTCCTCGAGGACTTTGGGCGAGTGGCAGTCGAAGATGTTGGTGGACGAGTTGGAGGCTTGTTGATAGTCGATCCCGCAGTCCTAGAGCTTATGGTGGGAGTCCTGGCGACCCCGCTAGTGCTAGCAGTCAGGGACGGTTTCGTAGCCGTAGAGGTCCTACTGGCGGCAGGACTGGCCGTCTTCTTCCGCAGAGCCTCCTCACTGGCCAATTTGGCACGCTCTCTAGCGGTAGCCATATTTGCGTTCCGAGCATGTGATGATGATGATGTCGATATCCAAAGTCAAGCGAGCAAAGTCAAAGCCGTTCGCCGAGTCGGCGATTGTTAGTGAAGCACATGTACCTGGATATCCAAAATATTCACCTGCAGCACACGGACGCGGATCCTTATCCCTGATTTCCAGGCACGCGCATCGTCACTCTTGGTCGGGTCAAGCGAATCAGGAGGAGATGTCCATGTTTCACCTCGAGCCGCCTCCACTTTATCGCGTCTTTGCTTCGAAGCATGAATCGGAGCACGCTTGTGCCAAGGGAGCTAGGGCATTTTGTCATGGAGCTTCATCCACCATCGTCATCGAGATCAACACGCTGGATCGATCATGCACTTGTCATTTCACACAACCTGATGCCTGGCCTCAAACCGGACAATCTAATGGAACGCCTTCGGGGATTTTGCACACTCGGGAAATGCTCTCTTGTAGCTGTATCACTCGGGGTAATTGTCAAGATGGTGCAAAGCTGTACGAGAGTTCAAATACCTGAGGACACCCTGGTAAGTAACGTAAACAGAGTAAGCCCTTGTCTTTTGAATCATCCCATCAAACAAGTAAATCAAGTTCAACTACAACAGTCATGGCCGTACCAGCAGGAACAACCGTCCGCCAGCTCGGCACCATCCCAGGCTCCTTCGAGCTTAACAAGAAGCTCTCCGACAGCGATGACAAGATGCTTGACCTCCAAGGCATTGGTTGGATCATGCGCCAAGCCATTAAGCACTCCGGTGTGACCCTCAACATCCACAGCAAGACCGACGACCAGGGCGTCTTCCACCTCGACATTGAGCAGATTGCTTCTGGAGGCTACAAGAACTGGGAGTACCGCCCCATGGACTGGAAGCCGGTTGAGAAGGAGGATGGTGCCTACGGCCAGATCAAGCTCAAGTCTCGTTTCGTAGATGCCAGCGAGATCAGCAATGGTTACCTGAAGAACGGCTTCTCCGGCGAGGTCATCAACACATACTCCGAGTCCGTAGGCCTAAAGGGCGACCAATGGACAGCCGATCAGGTCTGGGGCATCGAGACCGTTGACGGCGGCCCTCAGTGAGTGACAGTACCATATGAAAAGGCCACTTTTATACTGACCATCTGCAGCTACACCCGCCACATCCACTTCAAGCGTGGAAACGAGGTCCACGACATTAGGAAGGTATACGACTTCAAGCCATCGGCATGAGCGACGGAATGATTGGAGGACACGATATACCCTAGCATCACTTTCTCACGGCCCCTATTTATCAATGCTGGTCATTTTGATTACAGCTGTAGCTTGAATGAATGTATCTCAATGCTGCGAAACCGTTCAGTGCATGTGATATTTTCATTACTCATGGAGCTATTGATCGTTAAAAAGACGTAGCAAGTGTTGAGGCCGCTGACCCGTCCAGTTCTGGAGCACCACGGGTAGAGGGCGGACTGATCGGCGAGCAGAGATCAGCGTCAGCATGTTCAAAGCTACCTTCCCGCGCGTTTCCCTTCTCCTGCACTACACCTTATCAACGACAAAGACAGGCCGGAATTGTCTGCAGGGACACGTCGGACTCCCTCACCTTGATCTACATTGGTCGATCCGAGTCGCACACCAAGCCGGGACGTGATTGCTTCCGTGACACTAAGCCTTGCGCTTTCATCTACCACTTCGGCGTCCATTGGCCACTGTGCTACGCTGCAGATCTAGCATGTTTTGCCACTACTTATCCTGTCACCTTGACATGCCAGATGGGAGGCCCTGCCGCTATAATGCCTTAATAGATTGAAGCTGTACTGCAGTCTCGTCCCGTGTGTTACGGGTGAAAGGGAGGTACAGACGCACAGTGCACAGCTGAATGCTAGCAGCTAACGATACGGTCAACTGCGGCTTGCTGGATCAGGTAGGTGGGCTGGACGTGTGTATCGTCCTATCAAAGAAGATGAGCTTTCATATAGTGCCTGTTACGTCCCAGTCCTCGCAACGAATAGCAGTGGAAAGTAATCGACCATGTCTGCTAATAATACTGCCGACGAGAAGCAAATTGAGAGCACAGCTGCGGAAGTCTCACGAACATCTTCTCAAATTGTGCTCAACGCCAGTGGTCATGCACAAGAAGTCGACAGGACCTTTGGCTTGTTGAGTGTATGTTGCCTGGCAATATCCATCGATGGTGCATGGCTTGCTGGATCGGGTACTCTAGTCGTGGCTCTCTACAACGGCGGAGGACCTGGAGTCTTGTACGAGCTGTGAGTGACTCCGTCGTACTGATCAAGCAAAACTTACCTCGTCAGATTGTTTGCAAGCATCTTCTACTTCATCCTCGGTGCCTGCTTATCGGAACTCGCCTCGGCCATTCCGTCATCTGCCAGTGGTGAGAACAGCAACAGTCATGTCGATGCGACACAGCTGATTTCTGACAGTCTATCATTGGGCTTCGTGCGTGATACTCCTCACAACAGAATCGTCTTCATGATATCTTCTGACGATTGCAGCATCACTGCTGGACCAAACTATGGGAGAATATGCAGCTTCTACGCGGGCCTGTACGTCTAGTGTCTCCCTCCAAGACTATCAGCATAGCTGACAGAAATAGCTGGAACGCACTGGCCTGGCTTACAGGCATCGCATCCGCCTGCCTGATCTACGCTAATATCATCATGGCTATGTACAACATCTACAACCCTGAGTTCATTCCTCAACGATGGCAGATATTCATCATCTTCCTCTTTTTCGTTTGGGGAGCTTGTCTCATTGTCGCCTTCTTTCAATCTAAACTTCACATGGTGGCCACCGTATCGGTCGTTTTGTCTATCAGCGGCTGGCTCTGCTCACTCGTGGCCATCGCTGTACTGCCGAGCAAAAATGGTTTCGGGTATGCAACCCATAGCTTCGTCTGGAGTGACTGGAACAATCTCACGGGCTGGTCCAGTGATGTATTTGTGTTTCTCGCTGGCACGCTCAATGGCGCATGGACGATTGGCACCCTCGACGCTGTCACTCACGTAGCTGAAGAGGTTCCTGACCCTCGGCGTAACATTCCACGAGCGACCTTCATCTACCTGATCGTGGCTGTTGTCACTGCCTTTCCCTACTATGTAGTCCTGGTAATTTTCTCGGGGTCTGTCATATTGTCAATACTGACATTCAAAGCTCTATGCCATCACCGATCTCGACGCCGTTGCCACCTCCAACCTCACCACTCTGCCTCTCGCAGCCATCTTTCAGCAAGCTGCACGTTCGACGCCAGGCACAATGGGACTACTGTCTCTCTTCTTCTTCGCCGGTCTTCCCTCATTACCTGGCGTACTCATGACACCGACCCGTATTCTCTGGACTCTTGGTCGTGACCATGCCCTCCCATTCTCCTCGTGGGTCGGCCGCACAGACCCAAAGCACAAGAACCCATTCAACGCTGCAATAGCCACGGCTATCATCATATCCTGCTTCGGTCTCATCTTTGTCGGATCTGCTCAGGCATTCAGCGCACTTGTTGGCAGCTTTGTGATTTTAACACTATGGAGCTATGCTGCCGCCATTGCGCCGAATCTAATCACAAGAAGAAGGTATATTCGACCCGGTCCATTCTGGATGGGCAAATTGACGGCAGATGTCATGATGGCAGTTAGTTGCGCTTATGTCGCAGTCATGAGCGTCATTTTCATGTTCCCTTTTGCTGTGCCTTACACAGCAACCACCATGGTAAGCTATTTCGAGAAAGATCGACCATCATGGGTACCGGCTGACTGTCAAACAGAATTATGCCTCCCTAATCTGCGGCGGCTCAACCATTCTGATCACGCCCTGGTACCTGTGGAAGAGACATCATGGCTACACCGGTCCGGTCGTGCTCATGGATGCTGCTGACGATGTGATCACGGGACATGTTCTGCAGGGCGAAGCACTGGAGAGGGACAGGAATTATCAATTTGCCGAGCAGCAGAAAACCACTGGCTGATCAGTATGGATGAGCACAATATGCCAGGCCATTTGAGACTACCCATAATTTCCCGACAGAACGACAGAATTGAACGACAAGAACGACCTCTCAATTAGCACAAACATCGATCCTTGATCAACCACGGCTTCCTGTTTCTCTCACGTCGTTCTGCAAGACCTAATTGGAGTTCGAAAATTAATGATATAGATTCTTTGTCATACCGTCAAAAGTCCACGCTATGCTCACCCCAACACATTATGTACAGTGTCTCAACCTTCTTCCTCATCCTACAAATTCCTAAGCAAGCCCTACCATCTTCCTATTCCTCTTGATACACTTCCGCAACTCAGCCTCCTTCTGCTCCGCCACCTTCCTCGCCTGCCCCAAAAGTCTCTCCAACTCCTCCAACCCCTTCTTCTCCACCACCTCCTCACTCTCCACCTTCCTCCCCACTCGCTCCCTCACAATTGGCATGACGAACTCATTGATATAACTCTCCGCGTTCCCAACCAGGAAACTCCCCTTCTTACTCCCCTCCTCGACTGCCTTCTCCATCGCGTTGGCCTCCCTGCGTCTGCCCCCACCGTTCTCCAGTTCCGCGCGCAACGTCTCCAGATCAACGATAGGCAGCTCGGCTTCGACGTTCACGCCGCCCCATTTGCGGCCTGTGTCTGGAGTGAAGCGCCAGTTGGGCGGGATGTGGCGCAGGTCTTGCTCGAGATTGTAGTAGCGCTCTTCTAGCTCGGCTTCGAGATAGCGAAGATGCGCGCCGCCAGGAGTCACGCAGCCTTGCGACCAGATGCGCTCGTCGCCGCCGCCGTAGCGGAACGGCGTGCCGTCGCGGAGCAGGCGGCGCAGGGTGTCGTGCTCGAAGGGCGCGGGCGGGTTGCGAAGGAAGGTTCGGTCTGTGTCGATGTCGGCGGAGGTGATGGGTTGAGTGGGCTTGTAGAGAGCGTTGGTTTGCGCGACCGTGCAGAAGAAGTTGTCGAGCGCTTTGGCGATGAAGGAGGGGAGCAGCTTTTGTGCTTCTTTGATCAGCGGGGCGGGAGAGGCGTCGTCGACGGGCGGCGCCGGAGTAGTGTCTTGCTGTTTGGGTGAGGCAGTCTTTTCCACGGCGGGGACATCGGGTTGGGACTGTGCTGGCGATGCTGGTGTCGTGACTTCGGGTTTTGGTTTGGGCTTTGTTTTGACAGGAGCTTTGCTCTTGGTGGATCGCTTATGGCTCGTGATTGCTTCTTGAATCGGCTCGTTGGTAGTACCTTCTGCTTCCGCGATCTTTTGATCTTGTTCTTGCTGCCTACGTTGTCGTTCCCGTTCCCGTTTTTTAGCTGCCGCAGATTTTGCTACAGGTGCTGATCCGACGATGCCAAT
The DNA here is from genome assembly GCA_029448695.1 of Elsinoe perseae. Taxonomy (NCBI): domain Eukaryota; kingdom Fungi; phylum Ascomycota; class Dothideomycetes; order Myriangiales; family Elsinoaceae; genus Elsinoe; species Elsinoe perseae. The sequence goes on from JARDAA010000163.1 coordinate 274,648, forward strand.
GGTGTGCGTCGATCCTGTGGGCGAATGAGGTCTGGAAATGCTCGCAGAGGTCAATGAGACGGTATCGCTAATGTGTTCGCTGGACGGAGTACCCGGTGGATTTGCGGATGCGATACTCGGGTTTCGTGATGGCATCTTAGCCACAGCTGCTGCGAACGGCGTGCTAATGACAGGGACAGGCTGGGGAGTGTTCACGATCCTAATCGTGTTCACCTTCTTCCTGCCTGGCGCATCTACAACGGAACCAGGACTAGCCGGCCTGGATGATACCGAGGGAGTGCCTGGAGCGATGGATTTCGCCGGAGTTGCAGCAGCGCTTGATTTGATGGTCTCTGCCGTTTGTGGGACAGCAGCAGGAATGTCGATCTTTCCAGGGTGCTTTCGCTTGATAGTCCCAGCGACTTGATTGGGTGCGTCCAACGCGTCTTGTTCGTCTTTCTTATCTGCAGGAGTCTCCAGTACTGCCGATTTGATTGGTGTCGAAACTGGCGTGACTGCTGCTTCGGCGGGCTTCAGGTTCCCAGAAGACAGTGCAGTAGTCTCTGGCGGAGTGCCGACCTTCTGTGGCATCGGTGTGTCGACATCTTTCGCGACTGATACCGGCTTCTTCGGTGTCACGACATCAGGTGCTGATGTTGCTGATGTCGCAACGAAGTTTTTGGGCGCAACGGGTGCAAAGTTCTTTGCCGGCTCATTTGCTAGCTGACTTGACGGCGCTTGCTTCTCAACGGCAGCTGCCGAGGGTTTCTCCTCTGTAGCAGACTTCAGCCCAGGTGTACCAGGTCGTGACGATGCGGACGCAATGGACGGCTTCCTGGAGTTTGCTGCACTTCTAGCCTGTAACACAGCGGGGATGGCGGGCTTGACGATCATTTGTGATGCATGTGCGGGTGTCGGAGCTGAAGGTACTTGTCCTAGGCCTTCTAAACCAGGAGGAATGGTCGGAGTAGATCGGCCTCGGAAAGAAAACTCGCCTTGCTGTTGAGTAGCCGTGGCGCTCGGTATGCCGAATGGATCATTGTCATCGGTTTGATTAATGGTCTCTACCAATGTGTCAGTCCTGGAGCATAAGAAACTCAACGACGCATGCGGCAGTAGCAACGAACAGCAGCAGCAGCAGCAGTTATGCTAGAGAAGGGCAATATCATCTGAACGGACGGTCTCATCACGTTCTCGTCACGCTGGCAAAAGGCAAAAGACTGGTGAAGAAAAACTGGTATTGTCAATCTACCAATTTTTGAGGACCAGGATCGTAAGATGTACGTACAAGAAGCAGCCAGGGACGAGAACGTGATGAGGGCCATGAGACGACTGAGACATCCTAGGCACCGCAATGCCCGTCATGATCGCATCCCAAGCGTCTCTTCTTGACACGCATTATTGAGGTATCCCATGAAAAGTGGACCCAAACTCCCGAGGTATCTAGTCGGACACTCTGCCAACGATCCTCTTTGCTCGCTATTGTTTTAAAGGAAGTCGCTCAAAAGAAAAGCCCTGGCTGCTGAGCTGCTGCTGAGGTCTACTACCATCTTCCCAAACCGCCTCCACCATGCATGGCAGAAGGCAAACCGAAGCCCTGACCGCCATAGCTACCCTGGCCTCCAAGTGAATTTCCTTGGTGAAGCCGAGCCTGAAGAATGCTTGGGTCCGCCACATCAACTACACCACCCCCAGAGGAGGAAGTGTTAGCATGTCTGTGCTTCTTTCCCTTCTTCTTTGGTTTTTGAGAGCTCGCATCTTGAAAGGCATTTTGAGCATGGTATGGAAAATTCAGGAGGCCAGGTGCTGCTGTTGGTGTAGAGCTTGCTGAAGTATGTGACAAAGAAGAAGACATGTACTCACGCTTACCAGCGTCCTGTCCGCCCAGATCCCGCCTGCGGAAGAGCTCTCTCATCATCTCATCATTAGAGTTTCTGCTCGGCATGTTGCTTCCATATCCCAGTCCGCTCGTCGCGAAACCATGACCTTGCCCAAACATGCCGCCACCACTGACGGGAGGTGTTCCAGTAGTCTTGAGGCCGGGTGGAGGACCAGACACAGTGCTCGTGTAGAATGGTTGCTGACCAAATGCATTCCCACCTTGTGGAGGCATCATAGAAGACTGTTGCTGCATAAGTTTCGTGTTGGCCACTGGCTTGACGGAGGTCGCGGCTGATGAGTCGTTGGCGAAAGAGAATCGAGAGACGTTCCTGGCATGACCTGGAGGATTGGACTGTCCAAATTGACCTTGGAATCCAGCCTGCTGGCTTCCCGCAGACAGTTGCGACGGCGAGCTCTGGAATCGCTGAAGCAGAAGTTGCTGCTGCTGTTGTGGTGTCAAACCACGATTGTTCAGATTCAATTGCGAGAGATCGCCTTCAAGACCAAGCGGTGCATCCTGTCCAGTACCAGACTGGGTCGGTTGCATAGCGTGTCGTTGACTAGGGGCTGGATCATCCGGCTCGCCTCCGAGTTGTAGACTCCCGCTGCGCTGCAGTTGTTCCTCGGTCTCCTCTTGCGCAGCTCTTTCCTCTAGTTGTCTTTGCTGGTCCTCCTCGATCCTGTTTCTTGCTATGCGACGCTTTTGACCTCCACTCGAATCAATCATGCAGGCCATATTATCCGCAACCTTTTTTTGTTCTTCCGTCAGAGTTGTGGTGTCAAATGCCACAGCAGATGGCTCTTGGATCATGACTGCATGAATGTATGCCACAAAAGGGTTGCTCTGAATCGGTGTGTCTGGCCTGTCTTCCTGCTCTTGCGCCTCACTCTGCTGAACTGGTACGTTCGTTTCGACATCGGTCGTCGCTGTTGTTGTAGCTGCGGACGGCTCCGGAACAGGTGGTGCAGGTTGTACATTCGTGAGCGCAGGACTCGCAGATGTCGCTGTGGCGGCACGACTGACACTCCGTGATGGAGGATAGGGTTTTGACGCCCACGATGCTGTAGAAGGAAGCGCAGGTCCAGATTCCGCTGAAGCAGTTGGCGGAGCAGTAGATTCTGGGCGTGCAGCGGCGACTGGCTGTTGAGATTGTGGTGGGGGGGCGTTGGGTAGGTATGTCGAGGGCTGTTGCTGCGTTGATGCTACATTCATCGATGACAGGTCTTGACGTGTGAAGCTGTCCTTGTCCTCGCCCGGCTCGTGTAAGAACATACAATTTCGATTTTGACACTGTTCGTTTCGCAGGTAAGCCGAGCAGTACTTAGTTGTTCCGAATTGCGCCCTGTGATGGTCACTCTTTGTCGCTGGTGTCTTATAGCCACAAGTACTTACCTTAGAGTTCTCTCGCCATTCTGCGACCCATCGACAGCATGGATGCAGCTGGCGGCGTCTTCCTTGCGAGCGTACGTTACGTACACCCCGACCGACGACTGATTGTCCTTTGCCTTACTAACCACAATCTTGACAATCTTGCCGTATTGTCCGAAGTACTGTGGACCTCGCAGCGTCTCGAGAAGTCTATCCTCCTGGACCGAGGGGCTGAGACCTGTAACGTATACGAGGTTCTTTTGCACAACCCGTAATCCGGCGAGATGCTTCCTATTCGCAGTGTCGGCTTCTCTCTTCAAGACCTCTTTCTGTTGAGCGACAGCGGTCTTTTTCTGTTTCGTTGCCTGCTTTGCTCGCCAAGCTGCTTCTCTGCGAGAAAGTCAGAAAATGCCTGATGGGCGGGATGATTTCTGGGGAGCCTACTCATCTGCGCTAGGCTTTCGAAACTCGATGTTGGACTCCTCGTATGGCCTTCGACATGCCGGACACAGACCGTTCATGTTGTTCCGCACATTGTGGTAACAAAATTGACATATCTCCGACAGGTCAGAATCTTGGCTGTTGATGGAGGGGTTCGTGTCCACGTACCTGATATCCGCAAGGGCAAGGTCGAAAGCCTTTGTCGGAAAGATCGAATTCCTCAACACAGAGGGGGCATGTCTCCTCCTCATCGTCGTCGATGAACTGATCTTGTAACGTTCGAGACATGCTTGTGAACTTTGTGGAAAGCAGACGTAGTTTATGGTCGCGGGGTCCACTGGGTGAATGCAGCAGGGTTGCACTAAATGCTGTGAGCTTTATCGAAAGAACGCTTTTGAAACAATGCAGAGCACAACGCCAGCCGTGAAAGATATGTAGCTCAAACAGGTTGCGAGGTTCGATTGTGAGAATGTCAAGCGCAGGAGGCCACGAGAAAGCTGCTTCAGCTTAATCAGCCAATCATATGCTGTCGCCTGCCAAGACCTTTGCATGAACCAATGAACATCATCATGAACCAATGACTTCAATTGCTTGCATTGCCGCCGCCGCCATACACACTCATCATTGACGACAAACATGTCTCTGCAGCCAGTATTATCGCGCTCTTGCAGAGCATTGGCGCGATGCGCCTCGAAGCAGGCACCTCATGTGCGGCCATTCAGCGTAACAGCCCTGCGGGCAAAAGAGCTGGCATCAGGAGCAAAGGACTTTCCAAACATGAGAGTTAGTTATGAGTCACTGTGAGCGCGTGCTGCTCGGGGTGTAGAGTACTGACAAAATATTTCAGCATGCTCGACGAGACACTCAAGGACCGCTCTCAGCTCCCATCGTCAATCCAGCGGACAAGTTTCAGGAAAAGTCGGAAGCTCTTCATAACTATGGCCAGTACCTTCTCTCGTGTTTGCCGAAGTACATTCAGCAATTCTCGGTCTGGAAGGACGAGCTCACGATCTACATCCCTCCCTCTGGCGTCATTCCCGTCTTCTCTTTCCTCAAATACCACACAGCAGCCGAGTTCACTCAGATATCGGACATCACAGCAGTCGATTACCCTACGCGCGACCAGCGATTTGAGGTCGTCTACAATATGCTGAGTGTGAGGCACAACTCCAGGATCAGGGTGAAGACATATGCGGACGAAGCCACACCCGTGCCATCAGTGTGTAGTCTCTACGATGGAGCGAACTGGTACGAGAGAGAAGTCTACGATCTCTTTGGTGTCTTCTTCACTGGACACCCAGATCTGCGCCGCATTATGACGGACTATGGATTTGATGGTCATCCACTCCGGAAGGATTTCCCCCTGACCGGATACACCGAGATTCGCTACGACGAGGAAAAGAAGAGAATTGTCGTCGAACCTCTTGAGTTGACGCAAGCCTTCCGCAACTTTGAGGGCGGATCCAGCGCCTGGGAGCAAGCCGGACCAGGTAAAGATAGAAAACCAGAGGCTTACAAGCTACCCACACCAAAACCTGAGCCCAAGCCGGAAGAGCAAAAGAAGTGAGCAAATTTTTTGTACAAACACGAAGAAAATCTGCGGCCCTGTGCCTGTCAGGTCGATAGAGCAGCATCGGCTCTATGATACAGAGTTTGATTGTCATCAATAAATGTCATGTATCGATCTCATGAAGGAGTTCAAAACATGTGAGCAATATGGTCATGTGACTTGGTAGCCGGTCGAGTGAGTGTTCGGAACGTGCAAACGTGGTTGAGACCTTTGCTCTGAACGCAAACAACCATGTGAGGTGTACAAGCATTAGGACGAAATAATAGGATTGACCTCTCACCACATTGAGCAGATATAAGCAGACGGGTGCAAATAACTATGACTGTATTCCGAGTGCATTAACTTGCGAAAACCTTTCCAATCGAGTTTTTCATTCATCGTCTCCCATAAACCGGATCCTCATTACCCCTCCGCCCCTTTGCGCTGCTCTCCTGCCGTCTGCCATCCACATACCCCTGCCTTGGCCCCTGTCCCTGTGAGCTCACCGCCACTGTTCCCCTTTCGGCTGCTCTATGTCCCTGGCCAACACCAGCCAACAATCCCTTCCCCTTGTCCCCTGCACCCACATGCCCTTCTTCCGTGCCAACAGCATCGAAATTTCCCCCAAACAAGCCCAACAAATCCCTCATACTCAACTTACCCACCGTCTTCCCGCCCTCAATTGCCGCCTTCGCCAACTCCCGCTTCTTCTCCTGCAACTCCAGGATCCGCTCCTCCACGCTCTCCTTCACCGTCAACTTATACACCTTGACATTCACCGTCTGATTCAAGCGATGCACTCGATCGATAGCCTGCTCCTCGACGAATGGATTCCAGAACGGCTCGACAATCACTACTCGTGACGCAGCGGTGAGGTTCAGCCCTAAGCTCCCGCACTTGAGACTGCATAGTAGTACACGCACAGAGGGGTCGGTGCGTAGACTGTGTAGCGCTGCTTCACGGACGGGATTGGGTAGAGAGCCATCGTAGCGCACGAAGGGGATGCGGGAGTGCGATAGGTGGGGCTGGATCAGGTCCAGCATGGTCGTGAACTGTGAGAAGACGATGACTTTGTGCTCTGGTGTTTCGGTGGTGAGGATGCGGAGGAGCTGCCGGATCTTGGTGGAGGGGTAGGAAGAGGAGCTGAAGGAGATTTTGGCGGGACCAGGAGAAGCGTCGTCCTCACTGTCACTGGTAGAGATGGAGGTGGTGGAGGTGCGTGGCGTGGAGCGGCGAGTGGGTTTGCGTACGCGCACTTCTTCGTCGCTATCTGAATCGATAATGGAGTCGATTGACCCAAGTGTGTCGCCTCCTCCTTCCGCGTTCTCATCGTCTGTGCCACCTGCTTTGCCGAAATTGCCTGGGTGAGGCGTGGGTTCTACGAGCCACTCGCCCTCGCCTTCGTCATCTTCGTCGTCGCTGTCCTCTATAATCTTGCGCGGTTGGCGTCGTTTCACGACGGGCTGCTTGTCCTTGTTTGGTCTGTCCTGAGATGCTTTCTTCTCTTGCTTCACTTCTGTCAAGCTAAGATCGGCTTCGCACTCTGCGCAATGGACAGAGCCACTTTCGATCTGCTTGTAATCGAGCTTAACTTGACAAACATCACAAGCTCGCGTCTTGACATCCAGACCACCGAGCATATCTGCCAGATCGTCAACTTCGTTGCTAACAGGTGCCTTGCTCGGTGATTGTGAGCCACCAATGCCAGCTGTTGCGAGAGCATCCTTGTCATTTTGCATGGCTGATTTGATCAGTTGAGGATGGTTACAGGCTTGACGAAGCCGGAGCAGCAATACCAGCGCTCCAATGTAGTCTGTCTTCTCTCCACCCATCATGTCCTGCAAGCGATCGTTCGCACGTTGCGCTAGCTTGTCGTAGAATTCTCTCTCGTAGTCATCCAGTTCACAAATGATGGACATGACTTCGCGCTTGACGATCTTCATGCCTTGCGACTTCTTACCATCCGCATCCTTTTTGCCACCAAAATTCAGCGCCCCTTCTTGCTTCAAAATGTCCTTAGTTCGGCGCTTCATGAATGCTTTTAGAAAGTACTGCACTCGCTTGATCGCGAATTGTCCCTTTCCATTCTTCATTGGTCCGGTGATCTGCTGCTTCCAGTGAGAGAGATCGTTGTATGGCTTGATACGAAGGAAGTGAATCAAACTCTGCAGCTCGTCAAGATTGTTCTGCATGGGCGTTCCTGTCAAACACCATCTGTACCAGCTCTTGAGCGCACAGCATGCTTGTGTCGATTTGGCGCTTCGATTCTTGATGCTGTGCGCCTCGTCCAAGATAATCCGATACCAATGCACGCCGAAGCAGCCCACCTTGAGACCTTCGTCGTGGTCTGAGGAGCCCGCATGTTCCGATGCTATGATCTGGTAAGTAGTGATTACTACGTCGTACTTTTTCAGCTCCAGGTGCGATTTTGTCCGGTTTGAGCCATGATGGACCAGGACTTTGAGAGCATGAGAAGATGACACCCTCGTCTTGATTTCGGCTTCCCACTGTTTGATAAGAGCCAGCGGGGCGATCACGAGCGTGCCCTTCCCAATTTCCTTCCCGGGCATCTTTCTTTTAGTCCCCTCGGGCGGTTTTGTATCCAATGCTGGCCGCGGATTCGTCAAGATGAGCGTGACAGACTGAATGGTCTTGCCTAGACCCATGTCATCTGCCAGGATACCGCCCTTTGGCAAAACACCATTCTTCTTTCGTTCTCCGATCTCCTTGTCGAGCATCCAAGACACACCGTCGACTTGATGTGGGAGTAACTTTACAGCCATACCTTCCACCGTGCCATCCTCTTCATCTTCCTCTTCCTCGTCCTGCTTCGTTTCTGACTGATCAGATTGCTGGTCTTTGACCTCCAGTCCCGCGAGCTTATCAGCGAGGGTTTGCTTTTCTGGCTTCTCCGGCGTCGTCTTTCTAGCACGATTCCGCAGCCTGTTCTTTGGTCGATCTTCGTCGTCGTCGAATGCGCCCTCCAGAAGGGCCTTGATATCTTCGCCGGCCTTGCTCGGATCGATGTACATGTAAGGGTCAACGGCACCAAATCTGTCGTTTTTGAATGCTCCATCTGGGTTGAACCCTTCTTCGTCATCATCTATGACAATTGGACTGCTCCGTTGTCCAACAGGCTTGAACGGGGAGAACGTCGTGTTCGGACCCAGTGAAGAGAATGTCGGCTTCGATGCTGGAGCAATTGTTCTCGCAGGCGCGTTAGCAGGTCTTGAGATTTCGAAGAAATCTGCAGAAATGCCCGCAGCTTGACTGGCAGATGGCACATCCTGACGCTTTTGACCCGGTAAGTGGAAGCCTTCTCTAGAGGCTGGTCCGAAAGATGGTTGCTGCGACTTTGAACCTGCTTGCTGTGGGAAAGTCTGCGCTGTACCCAGAGGCTTCTGGCCTGGTCGGTAGAAGGCTGGTGCATTCGGACGATGGTGCTCAGAACGCTTCGGATTTGGATTGAAGATGTTCGGCTGGGATTTCAATGGATTCCTGAGTGGACTTGCTTGACCAAATTGTGGTTGTCTAGCTGATGCTGTAGCTGGTGCTGTGGGTGCTTTCTGGACACTCTGCCCTGGTGGCGGTGGTGGTTGATTTCGGCCATCCATTTGCGGTTTTGACGCCGGCGCATCTGTTTGTGGTCTTTCGTTTGCCATGATGGATGTATGGGTTGTTTCCTGGTCATAAACAATTCATTGTTGTGCTACTGTGCCGCATGCGCCGCCGCAACAAAACCCTCGTTGCTGTGTTGTCTCGGCGCCTTGGTATCTGCTGAGCCACTGCCTTCCTCAAAGCTACAATGCGAGATGATTAATATGATGGTTACACAGATACTGCAAAGCCGACATGCTCGTCGTCGATCGTTGCGATGAAGGCCTTCACTGTCATCAACAAACATTCCGGACTTTACGCGGCGATGACGGAGTTTGGTGGCGGGCGGGAGACCGGCGACGCTAATCTTGTTAGCCGAAAGTTGGGGTTCTGGTGAAAGAAAGATTTCTCGAATTGCAAGGTCAAGATTTCGCCTTTATCAGCACTACCGTCGAGCAGATGAAGCTCACAAATTCTGGCTCTGTGCCGGTATACACGATCGCCGGCGCATCCACTGCAAGACCTCTCCCCGAATGGCTGGCTCGAAAGCGAAAACGAAGTCTAAAGAAAGATCCCGAATATGCGAATCGGATCGAGTTGTTGCAGGACTTTGAATTTGAGGAAGCCAGTTCATGTGTGAGAGTCAGTGAAGACGGTGACTGGCTCATGTCAACTGGTAAGAAGATGAAGAATTCCGAAGATGGAGTATTGACGAGCGCCAGGTACATATAAACCGCAAGTTCATGTACACTATTTGCCACATTTATCACTGTCGTTCGCACGGCATACGAATTCTCTAAATCAAAAATTTGTCTTATTATCTTCGGACTACACCAAATCATTACATTTACAATCAGATCGATTTCTGGAGTTCCAAGGTCAAGGCGGCATACATTATGCAGCACGAATACCCCGCTACGGCCGCGATCTGGTCTATGTCAAGAAGTCTGCGGAAGCACTGGTACCAGCAGTTGGCGTCAACGAAAACGGTAATGGAGAGGTCTTCAGGCTGAATCTCGAACTCGGTAGGTTCATGAAAGGCTATGAAGTCGACGTTGGTGGTGATGACGCGGAGACGATCGGCGCTGGATCCTTACAAGGTGGCATCAATGCTGGAGCTGTCAACTCTGCTGCGGTCGCAGAGGCTTCACACAACATGCTCGCCTTTGGCACTTCTCTAGGAACTGTAGAATTCTGGGATCCGAGAAGTAAAAGTCGCGTGGCCACTCTGGCGAAGCCGCAACACTACTCCCTTGATGATAGTGTGCGAACCGAAATCTCAGCTTTGGAATTCCATTCGTCAGGGCTTAAGCTGGCAGCGGGCACATCCACAGGGCTTGTGAGCATCTACGACCTTCGGTCGCCGCTACCTTTACTGCAAAAGGAGCAAGGTTACGATGAGCCTATCCAAAATCTACGCTTCTTGGAAACAAGTCATGTAAGCGAGAAAATAATGTCAGCTGATAAGCGGAACATCAAAATATGGAATTCTGAGACAGGTGATGCATGGACTTCAGTAGAGCCGGCAGTTGATCTTAATCACGTGGAGTGGGTGCCGGGTACTGGAATGCTCTTGACTGCAAATGAGGGGCGACAACAACATTCCTTCTTGATACCACAGCTGGGTCCTGCTCCGAGATGGTGCGCATTCTTGGACAACTTGGTTGAGGAGATGGCAGAAGATGTCAATGATCCAAACGCTTACAAGAGCAACGGCTTTGGAACTTCCGGAACCGTCTACGACAATTATAAATTCTTGTCTGTGCAACAGCTGCGAGAACTAAACATGGATCACCTTGTCGGTCAGACCTCTCTGCTCCGTCCATACATGCACGGCTACTTCGTGGCACAGAAGCTGTACGAGCAGGCCAAGCTTATCAGCAACCCGCTACTATTCGAGCAAGAGCGTGAGAAGAGCATACAGCAAAAGATCGCCAAAGAGCGAGAGAGCAGGATACGCGGATCGAAGGCCGTTAAGGTGAAGGTGAATAGAAAGTTCGCCGAGAAGCTCGTAGCAAGAGATGAGGCGAACGAACGACGAAAGGCGAGAAGAGTCTTACGGCAAGGGGGAGACGATCCACAACCCGGCGCAACCACAGATGGAGACGTTGCAATGGCAGACGACGATGCACAAGAGGTCACCGAGAAAGACCTGGTCGATTCGCGTTTTGCAGATCTCTTCGAGAATGAGGACTTTGAGATTGATGAGACGTCCAGAGAGTTCGCCATGCTCAATCCGTCATCTGTGCCGAATGGGGATGGTCGACAGGAGAAGAAACGAGGGCTCACAGCAGCTGAACAAGAAGAATTGGAGGAACGCAGGGTCTCCGATTCATCAGAACCTGAGAGCGAGCAAGACGAAGACGAAGCAGCGATATCACGGCAAAGAAAGAGGCGAGGGCAAGAGGAGGAAGGTAATGACAAGAATCGCATCTCCTCTGCTTCATATGGCAAGGCAGGCAAAAGGCGCGGACCACAATCGGGACCTCGAATGGTCGTCAGCTCTTCCACCAACAAGCCCCAAATTCGACGACGAGACCAATCCTTTGGCGCGCTCGCATCCAATCTGTCCCACAAATCCAATGATAGACAGAACCGCACAGGCGGCGGCGTCGTGGGCGAGAAGCAAGTCACCTTCGCCGCATCCCGACCGCAAAAGAAGCAGCGCCCCCGAGCAGAAGACCTCAACGAGCAAGACACCGGTCGACAATACTCCCGCGGCGCGCGTAGGAGCGCGAGCGGCAACACCTTTCGACGCATGTAGATACCCCCAGTCCCATACCCTTAACCTTCCTCCTCCAAAAACTCTAGCACCAGCCGTGAAAACTCCTCCTCCAAATGAATAGGTGGCAAATGCCCCGCTCCCTCCAACCACACAAACCTGCCGCGTGTCCGTCTCGCCACATCCTCATTCACACTCCTGTCCCCTACCGCACCATCCCTGTCTCCCACCACCACCAGCGTCCGTGCCGGCACCCGATCCAGTTCGCCAGTGTAATCATACCCCCTGATACCCCCGGCACACGCCCTGTAGCCAGCCAGGGTACACCCTCTCGTCATCGCCCTCGCCTTCTCGCGCGCCGCTACACTCCGCGCTTCGGTCCCAGGCAGCCAGCGCTGCACCGTCGCCTCGACGAGTTCCTCTGTCCCGTTCGCCTGATCCTGCGCGAAGAGCGCAATGCGTTCGTCCCAGAGCGGTTTCGCGGCGGCGAGGGACGTGAGGCCCGGCGCACCCACGGCGATGACGCGCTGCACTTTTGTCGGGTAGAGGATGGCGAAGCGCAGGGCGAGGACGGCGCCCATGCTGCAGCCTATCAGGGCGAAGGTGTCTGAGTCGGAGAGGGTGGTGGCGTTGATGTCGGAATGTGCTGCGGGGTTTTGACGCACGGGGCTAAAGCAGGCGCTGTTGTGGGTTTTGATGATGGTGTGGAGGTGGGAGGTGAGAGTGTCGAAGTGGATGAACTCGGCCATGGATGCCGGTGGCGGTGGAGTCGGGGAGTGGCCTGGGTGGGCGTAGGTTAGGACGCGGTAGCCGGCGGAGAGCAGGGGCGGGATCAAGGGGTCCCACATGACGGGTGAGGCCATGAGGGCGTGGGAGAGGGTCACTAGGGGAGCTGTTGGGGGATGAGGGGAGAGATGCGAGACGGAGGGGAGGTAGAGGGTCGTGTGGTATTGGATGCCATCGATTGGAACCTCGAGGGTAGTGGTGGTGGACATGGTGGCGACTGACTGAAGGGATTTGATTGAGGGTGAGGAAGGAGGATTGACTGGACGAGGCTGAAAGATAGAGATATAGAGTAGAACACAAATGCTTCCCCAACTTCTCCAACTTGGTCGATCATGACGATCAGCGGGAGGATGGAGAGTGGATTCCGGGTAATCATATCTCATTGCTGCGTACGTGCATGGTATGGTATCTAGCGCTGTATATGAAGGACTCGATGATCTGTACTATGCCAGACTTGGCTCTGGTCTCCTTTCCTTATTTCCCTTGAAAAGACTCCTAATACCATCTGGATCCTTAATAAGAGCCTTGCCCTTATCGAAAACGCTCTCCTCGTCATCCTGCCTGCTCTTCTTCCTCTCCTTTTCCTTTCTTCGCTCCTTGTCCTTACTCTTGCTCTTGCTACTCTTTTTGCTTTTGGTACTCTTAAGATCACTCTCCTTGAGTCGGCCTTCCTCTTGCAAACGTCGGCTTGCCCCAGGAGTAACAAACTCGCCATCTACACTAGTTGCTACACTGTCAGCTTGAGCATCCGCTATTCCTCGTCTCCATAACTCTATTCTGGAGAGATCAGATCGAATCTCTTGAAGCTCCTGTTCCTCTCCATCTCCATCTTCAAGAAGTTTGTCAGATTCCTTCTTTGCCTTGATTTTCTTGATGATTTTGTAAGCTCCAAATGCGATGACGGTCACACCAATTCCGACGCCGGCAGCAATCATGAATTGAGGCGACGCTAGTAGGGCAAAGACAGCAGGGAAAGCAGTCTTCATGGAGGTGAGTGCAGCTGGTGCCATCTTTGTAGCAAGGTTGGAGATCTCGCCCAAAGTAAGAGCAACAGCAGCAAGCTGGTCTGGATTCTTCTGAAGCTGGTCGATCATGGCAGTAGCAGAATGTTGCAAACAATTTGCCTCGTCCAGTAATTGTTGCAGACGGGACACCTGGTTCTGCAATTCGTTCTCTTCGGTAGTGCGGCGGAGCGCTTTGGAGGGGCGTTCGTCATCACTGGGAAGGTCGCCATACGCCAATGACATCTCTAGCTCGGTCATGGAAGCAGATCGGGTTGATGAGCGAGGTCTCGATCGGTGTTGCCTCTCCTGGAAAGCGGGTATCTGGCCGTCTGTGTTTCTGCGGACTAACTCCTTCCCAGTGGCCTCGTTAGGTGGCGAGGAAAGGTGATCCTCGAAGCGCAATCTTGAAGGGCCATGACATTGAGGAGACCTGGGCGAGTGGCGATCGCTTCGCCGCGAAGAGGTAGAGCTTCCTGTGTGTCGACGCTCCGTGTGTGGTCTTGAGGGCGGGACGGGCTTGCGACGTATCTGCGAGCTGGACCGCGGTGACGGTGGATTTGACGAGCGGCGAGACGAAGCAAGGGACTCTAGATCATCGTCATCTACTTCAAGCCGGTCCAGGGCACGTCGAGCACGCTTTTCGTCCACATCGGCTTTCCGGACAGCTTTGATCTCGGCTTTGCGCTCCCGATATGCTGCCTGGGCATCTTTCCAGACGCTGTTAAGGGTCTTGCCAGTCTTGACGACTTTGTTGCCTTTTGTGACATAAGTGACGGTTTGGAGGCCAGGCATTATGGTGGTGAGGGAGTTTTAGCGATACGTGTGGCCAAATGAGAGGACTTGATCTGACCAGCAATTGTCTCTCTATGTCGTTCGTGTCGCGTGCAGTACGATTAACGGAGGCTAAGTGTATGTCCTGAGGCCGGAGCAGTTGCAGGCGTCAACGGTGTGTCAAGAGCTTTGTGACAACCGAGCAAATCAGTCAAAGAACACCAAACGACCCGGCTTTGTCCTGTGCGGTGAAATATCGTTGTCTCTGCAGTGGCTGAAAGAGAACGAAAGAGAGGAAGAGAAAGATTGAATGCTCTTTTGTGTCGTTGCTGCGGTAGGAGGTTTCCCAGACGAATCAGAGTCCAGAAGAGTGGCTAAGCAGCGGTCAAGTGACATGGCATGGTCTGAATGGTGGGAGATGTATGTTTGGGCGGCAACGATGTGACGGAATGCGTAGAGACTTCTATGTATGATCCAAGCAGTTTCGATTGTGGTCGTGAACTCACAAGGGGGCTCTTACACTGCACTCTTGTTGAGATGTTCTTTGTATGGCGTGGCAGAAGAAGTTGCACAAGATGATCGTCATGTTTGCCAAACCTTTTTGTTCACATGCGACCAAGAATGGCTTTGGAGGGGCAGAAAGTTGGCACATGTGGCTGGTGCCTGACGCCACAATTTTTCCTCTCCGATTTGAGGCTGTGCAGTTCGGATGATCCAGTGTCTGTGCTTCTGCTCTTTCTTTCGGTCCCGCTTGGATCTGCAGCAAGCGGCATCAAGGCCAGACGCTTCGGATGCAGGCGAAGGAGTTCCTGTATGAAGCATGTCGTGCAACCATTTTCAAGCTACGACCCTTGGCTGGTAAGATCCTTTGGGAGCTAATCCTTCTCAAGCATGCCGTGCCATCTGTCCTGGCTATCCCTTTGTCCCGGATAATCATTCTTAGATGCCACCTACCAAAACAAGACAAGCATATAGATTCTGTGCGCCTTCTGGTCCATCTTGGCGCTGCCACGCGATATTAAGGCCCATGTCACTGGATACTGCACCACCGACCTTCCGACAAACGATCCCGATGGGGCCTATCTCGTTCGCATCAGCTCCTCCAAAACGCCATGTCTCGAGACAAGATAAATTGTCGAAAGAGAGCTATGGAGATACCCCGCCGACATCGGCCTCTCCAATGGAGCTATGCCCGAGAAAAGCAATAGACAAGCTGTGATTAGTCGGTGCTTTGTCGATTGCCCCGCCATCAATATCTCCCCCAGTCGACCGCCGTCAGAATCGACATACTCCTTCAGGAAGGTAGACGTGACGTGAGGTCTGTCATCGCAAAAGTTGAACGGGCAGACGACCACCCAAGTGCCTTTCACCCGTCCACATTTGAGGTGATTCTGGGTCGAGCCAACCACACCATTGACGACTAAGCTTGCTGGGCGGCACTCGGCTCCGGATGTGAAGGTAATCGTGTGTCGTGAGGTATGTGGATGCGGGTAGCTTACTGTTGATATGTTAATCATGGCGTCGCCATTCATTCCCTCTCTCGTAAACATCACGACTGCCTGCCACAACGACATCTGACCAGCCTCTCGTTGCCGTCATGGATTGGAAGAAGGTCGCCTCGGACAAGCGTGATTCTGTGTTGTCGTTAATTCCCAAAGAGTGGCAAATCCCTTCACCACCTTCTTCCAAAGATCAAAGAAATGTGACTGGCGCATTCATCCAGCAGTATCTGAACAAGAAGGAAATCGAGATTACCGAGACCGATGCCACCAAGATTGTCGAAAAGGCAGCCAACAAGACCTGGTCCGCTTTGGAGATCGCTCGGGCATTTGCTCACCGAGCAGCTGTTGCCCACCAACTGGTATTTTGAAAGCCCTAAAATAATGGAACGCAAAAGAACGCACTAACCGTCTTCAGGTAAATTGCCTTCATGAGATCTTCTTCGAGGATGCCTATGCTCAGGCCAAGGAACTGGATGAATACTTACAGAAGAATGGTACACCCAAGGGACCTCTGCACGGACTTCCTATTTCTCTAAAGGATCAATTTCATGTGAAGGGCGTGGACACCCACATGGGCTATGTCGGCTGGATCGGTACCTTTCAAGGTCAAAAGGGTACTGGTAAGGAGCGAGTCTTCGAGTCTGAGATGGTCCGCGAATTCCGATCACTGGGCGCCGTCCTCTATTGCAAGACCTCAGTGCCGCACACCCTCATGTGCGGCGAGACAACGAACAATGTCATCGACTATACCTGGAACCCGACCAACCGCAATCTGTCCTCAGGTGGCTCATCCGGCGGCGAAGGAGCTCTTCTTGCACTCCGTGGCTCACCGGTTGGCTTCGGCACCGACATAGGTGGCAGTATCCGCATCCCTGCGGCCTTTAACGGTCTCTACGGTCTGCGACCATCCACAGGCCGTCTACCTTATCAAGGCATGGCCAACAGCTTCGACGGTGCACCCGGCGTCCTCAGCGTAGTCGGTCCTCTCGCACCGTCTCCATCAGCTCTCAAGCTCGTTACGCAGTCCGTCCTCAGCGCCTCTCCATGGTTCCATGACCCCTTGGTACACGAGCTACCTTACCGTCCCTCCATCGAAGCCGATACTCTGAAGCAGGCCAAGAGCGGAGGCCTCACTTTCGGCGTTCTCCGCCACGACGGCGTCTGCTCCGTCCACCCGCCTGTGGCGCGAGCCATCGAGGAGACCGCCGCCGCCTTGACTGCCGCAGGACACAAGGCAGTCCCTTGGTCACCGACCCCAAATCACGGTCGCCTCCTCGAGATCGTCAATAAATGCTGGAACTTTGACGGCGGACGAGACGCCATCAACTCGTTCGCACTTTCAGGCGAACCCAACAAGCCGCAGGTCATTGTACCCTCGGAGCCGGAGAAAGAGTACACTGCAACCGAGATCATGGCCACCATGGTCGAGAAGCGGGAAGCCTGCAAGGAGTACATGGAATACTGGAACGACTCGGGGGTGGACTTTGTGCTGAGCCCGTTGGCGCCATTCACTGCTGCTAGACCAGAGAAGTATACCTACTACGGGTATAGCGTGTGGGTGAACGTGGTGGATTACACAAGTGTTGTCGTGCCTGTAACGACGGTTGATAAGGAGAAGGATAAGAAGATCGAGGGGTTCAAGCCTGTGAATGAGGAGTTTGACGCAAAGACGATGGATACTTGTGAGTCCTTGCTGAGATGTGTTGTAAAAAGCATGCTGACTGTATCAATCAGACGACCCGGAGATCTATGATGGTGCGCCTGTCGCCGTGCAACTGGTCGGTAGGAGGTTGCAAGAGGAGAAGATGCTCGCGCTGGCGGAGTACGTGGGTGGGCTGTTGCACAAGTAATGGACGCCTGTGCTACCTCAGAACTCGCCATCTCCAATCGCATACCGCTCATCTTCAATAACCATGACATTGAATCTTTGAAGGCAGAAGTAGCAGCAGTAGACACAAGCGATGAGATTCATGTATATACGTTTCCGCCAAATGATCCCTTCCATTCCTCCTGTCCTTATCAATCTCGATCTTTTTTTCCCAGCATCAATGTGCCGTGTATAGCCGCTCCTTTCCCTGACTCTTCGCGTGGGTGTTCTTGCAATGCAGGACTCGCATCCCCGTATCATCCCGCGCTGGTTGAATTGCTCTCGCAGCGTAGGGCTGAAGAAGCACGCTCGTGCCTGTTCAGACAAATTCCGTGCCTGAGGATCGGTCGATCGCTTTCATGCTTCTGTCTGAACTACCGTCCAGCTTGCCCTGGCGCTGTTCGTCGTCTTGTGCAAAAAGCCGGGACATGCAATGCAATGCTCTACTCCATTGCCGTGCCGCGTGCTGGGTGTTACTCGGCCCTACTCCTCTCGAGCTATGCGACGTAACGCATCACGCATTACCGTCTCCAGTAATTGCTCATGAGCACAAGCAGCGCCGCACACGTCAACCTCACAAGCGCAGGTTCCCCAACCCCCTCCGGACCCCGCTCGCGTTTTCCTCCACTCCGCGACCCCTGTAATTTCAGCTGGAATGAGGCATCGATCGACCTCTCTGCACCACTGTCCACGATAATGCAAAGGTCACGCTGCACCGGACGGACGATCACTGCTCCCCAGTGGATTGGGAAATGGTCTGTATCAGGATGCGAGAACTTTCTATCTGCCTTTCCTTTGTTATTCTACGAAACCTGCATTGGACTCGCGGTCCAGCACGGTGGTTGGATGGAGGAATGAAATCCCCTTCATGATATGCGTCACTGCTCGTCGTCACTTCCGTGGCGTCGCCGCGCGGACAGCGGAGCGTGATGTGGCGTCCGTCCTCTGAGCAGACACAAGGGAGCACGAGCACGTACCTGGCACAGAGAGACAAACGCAAGCCGTGTTCTAGAGCCCGCGGGCTTCTCGCGCTAGAAGATCGTTCGCTCTTAATGCCCTTCAACCTGCTGCTGACTCGCTTACTCTGCACCTTCGACACAGCTGGTCGGCAGCACTGCATGGAGTTGCAAACTCTCTTGCCCCGTCCTCCGAGGAAGTCCCAGCCCTGATCCTCGCAGGGCATTATGCTTCACCTTCCGAGCGAGAAAGCCGAAGATAGCCATGTTATCGCCGATCCATGTACGTAGCGGCCAAATGCCCCATCATCTTCTCCAACTGGTCGTCGATACCATGATAGTCCCACACGAAGCGCAGTCGCTCCATGAAGACTGCTGGCTCGACCTTCGCCGACGCCATGCGGCTGTTGAGCTGGATCTCGCTCGCGCGTGGCTTGCGCACTGCTTCCCATTTTAGTAAGTGCTGCGTGATGTTTTCTACTGTGACTTTGGGGGAGAGCAGCACGGAGAGACCTTCTGCGTCCTCGAGTGCTTGGTTTGTGCCTTGGCCCATGTGGGGTGTCATTGGGTGCGCGGCGTCGCCGATGAGGACGGTGCGGCCTTTGACGTAGGCTGATAAGGGATCCAGGTCGCGGACTTGATAGAGGCGGAGATCGGAGGGGTGGAGGGAGGAGAGGATGGTGAGGATCCAGGGCGGGAAGTCGGTGAAGTGCGAGCGGAGCTGGGGAATGGAACCCTGCGTGTGCCACGATTGCTGCGTGGGTTCTTTGAGGATGTGGTCAGGTACGGCCAGACCAAAGTTTACGATACTGCCGGAGCGGCAGGGGTAGATGACAATATTACGGTTGGTGCCGTCATTGGCGACGAGGACGGAGAGGAATGGACCTCTGGTGAAGTCGAGCGGGGCGGGAAGGGAAGAGAAGAGGGTGGCGAGCGTGTTATAGGGGATAGAGAAGCGATAGAAAGAGAGATTTGCCGCGATAGGAGCTGGTAGAGCATTGCCAACCACATGTGGGCGGACTTTCGAATGCACTCCGTCTGCCCCTGAAAAATGTCAGGAGATCGCGAGGTTGAACTTCGCGGACGACTTACCTATGACGAGATCTGCTTGGACTTGAGTGCCGTCTGTAAAGTCCAATATACCAGCATCAGGATCGACTTGTATTAATTCCTTGTCTGGCAGTATCTTGACGGGGCGGCCGCCATGTGTAGAAGTTGCAGCCCTGTAAAGAGCATCTTTCAGATCTTTACGACATACTGTCCAGGAATTCGATCCAGTGTACTTCTGATAGTCCATGTTCTGATTGTATATCAAGTGCATTTCTTTCGTCCAGGTCCTGTAGCCAGTGATTGTGCATGCTTTGACATCTAGGTCGCCAATACCAAGCAGCTGAGCCATTCTCGAACCGTTTGGCCCTAGTCCTATGGCATTGCTAGGTTCTCCCAACCCTTCCGGATTGGCATCGTAGACTGTCACATTGTGCTCTTTCCTCAGAACCACAGCAGCTGCCAGCCCAGCTATGCCACCACCGACAATGGCGACCTTGAGCGATCTCCTCTCCGTCATGGATGTCGGTGGTGCAGGAAGAATGGTGGGAATTTCGAGTCTGACCACATGGCGAGGCCATGGTTTGACAAGCATTTTGAATGGTTCCTAATCAGCTGAATGAATGACACGGCCGAGCTGTCACTGCACGTGGTACATGGGTACACGGCAAGAAGAATTTCAGGCCAAACCGCACCGACGGGAGCACCAACATGGCGACCGAATCATGATCGACGGCGACGGGGGTTTTGTTTATATACGGAGTCGCATGTAGCGCAGCCATGAGATCTCGATCGTGGTAAGGAGTGCCTGACTTGGACAAGCAAGGGCTTTGGGCGGTGATTAGCAGAAAATCGGCCGGAGTGTGACGACAACGGACATTCATTCCTGTCCTGATCCAACCACTTGGCTGCATTCCAACGAGTTCGCACGTGCTTAGACGCAGATCAGGCCGACTGTTGGCCCTTGGCTCGCGGTGCATAAAGGGTTTGTGTTGTGAAAAAAGCATGCAGAGTCATGTATTTTGCCAGATGTCAGCGGTTGAGTGCCCGGGGCAGCTGCAACAGGGCAAGCCAATACCGAACCACGGTAGACATGCTATGCAGGAAATGTGCAGTTCTTCCGGGGTTGAGACATATGCAGAATAGCGTCTGTTCGAGCATTATGCGGTCGGGTCCTGGTTGGGCTCTGAATGACTCACGAGTCGTCCATAATTCTCCGAACCATTCCGTTGTCACCTCTGGACAGATGACAATTATGGCTCGTGGTTGCGGCATGGACCGCATACGTCCCAATCCCGTAGATTTGCAACCTGTCCGACAGTCTGCAAACCATCAAAGGGGTGAAGTCAATAGTGACGGGCTCAAGGCGTCCTCAGCACCACAAGGGATCAACGTGGGCCCATTCGCGCAGCTATAATGGTAGCCACTCGAGTCGTGAAATCCAATTCGAAATACATCGACTGGTCGCCTGAGCCCCGACAAGCAACGGTGAAAGCTAGATGGCGGCTCCGAACTAAGAACGAATATTTTACGTCGAGTCGAAGTCATGCAGGTCAACATACAAGCTCTTGGGCCCCGCATACAATGTGGCAGTACTGGCGAACATCTTCCCCAACCCTACGAGACGATGTATTTGCCTTTAGCGCCGCGGGTACAACTATACGTTCAGCATCGAAGTCTGATACAAGAAAAATCTCCGAGCGAAGCATGTCAGAGCGATCGTCTGTCCTGTGCTTGTTGAATCTCGGTAAGGGGATCAGGGAAGGTATCATCGTCGCAGTGTGATTGTTTGACATCAGCAAAGGCGCTGTTTACAAACATGAACAGCGTTTGATTATGCGTGTGATTATGCATGCGATCCTTGTTCGAAACATTTATCATCGACCCGATGATGTGATTTTCACGAACTTCCATTGAAAGAGGCTGATGTTCTGGTGTTCTGGTGAAATTGCATACCATCCTTCAGCTACTGTACACATCCGCATGCCGATAGGCTCTCCTGGTACCGGTCTCTGAATCTAGGGCATCGGGTGTCGCTCATAGATGCCCTACATTGTGCGCCCAAGTCCGATGAGTTGATAGCCACAGACTGGGTGTAATCATCGACTTCAGATACCCTACATTGTCTTCTCCGCCATTGATTGCATGTGATGGAGACGTTGAGAATAGAAAAGAGCGAGGGCAGGGGGCAGAAGGCAGAGGGCAGAGGGCAAAGGGCAGGTCTCCCCACCGGATGTTCCGCGCATGGGAAGATCTAGCGAGCCGGGGCGAAACGAGAGGGTCGGGACTTCGCGTTGTGATGTCAAACCCAAAGCTCTCTCCACTCGAGGTTCGAGAGTTTCCATCTTTCACATTTAGCCACAATTCGATGCGGTCTGCACAATTCTTCGATGCCTTCTCCGGACGATGCCATGCTAGTCGATAGCGGCCTTCTGTCTCGCGCTACCTCGGCTCCCACAGCATGAGCCCTTTGCATGCGACGTCGCGCATCCCATCCGCGTGTGCTGCCGAGCTTCTCGATGATTAATCCACCAGCAGACTTCCGATATGCCAGACTCGGAACATTCCTCGCGTTCGCCTTCGCCGCATGGTGAAGGAAGTCACAATGGAGACCATCATTCAGGAAATCACCCCAAGGCTCCGAAAGATAAAGAATGCCCATTCTGCCAACAAGCATTCACGTCCTCCTCCCTAGGTAGACATCTCGACCTGTACATCAAACCGAAGAACCCCAAGCCGCCTGATGGAGTACATAACGTCGCGAGGATACGAGAGATGCGCGGCAAGATCACTCGGAGGCAACCCAGAAATAGCTTGAAGAAACAGGACGGCGAAGAGTCAAGAGATGGTCATGGCTCCGAACAACCAGAAGATCCGCAATCGGCCACAGAGCCTCTGCAGCCGCTGCAGACCAATGTACCACCACTTTTGGCTGCGAAGAGGTCCAGCCTGACCGAGCGAGAAACTGACATGTTGTCGCCTGCGGGTACATTTTCTGGAAATCCTGATCGCGTGAGACCTGACGAGCGCGTGAGGCACGCATTTGGCACTTCCAATTGGCAGGGAACTGGCGTCATTACAGGTCTTCCCAGCTTCACCGCCGATATGGGCCGCTTCCAGCATCACTACAAGAATATTTATGACTCTTCGCTGAATCCAGCCCGCGTGAGTGGTCGACCACATTCACCTCTCACCCTAGAGGGTGACGAGATTGGCAAAGCCGCGCAACTCGCCCTGCGCGAAGTCCTCGACTCCCTTGACGCCGCGCGATCCCAAGCAGCGCCCCTTTCGCTCTTCGACTTTGACTATTTCGGCCACAGCTTCTGTAGTCTCTGCCTCAAACTCCTCCCTAGCCCGCGTACCCTCTTCTCACTAAACCCCTTCTCGACCCCCGAGACCTGGTCACTCCATCCACCAACCGAGGCTCAACTCCAAGCCGTTCGCGAGGTCATCACCGCCCGCGCCGCCAGCGCCAGCTACGACTCCAGCAGCCCAGAAGTCCTACGCGCCATGCGCCACCTCGACGCCTCCTACACACACTGGAACACCATTCCAGACAGCGAAAAGCACCAAACGTGGCACCTCGAAGTCCTCCGCGCTTATTCCAAATCCCAGAAAAAGGTATCCGAGAAATGCGCCGAGCTGAAACTCGCCCGCCAGCAAGCCGAATTCTTCCGCCAGCAATACGAACGACTAGTCCGAACCCTGGACCCCAAAGACGCATATCTCGCCTCCGCCCAACCCCTCCCCGTCGGCGCCGACGTACTCGGCGACCTAGAAGCGGATCCCGAGAAAAGAGCATGGGACTACGAGCGGCTGATCGGGAAATGGCGCGGACGGATACGAGGGGAGCCCGTCGCGGACGGCGATGGCGCCTCTCCCCGCGCCGCAGCCAACACAAATGGCGCTGTAACTGCGAACGGCGAGACAGAAGGCAGAGACAAGAGGGAAGCCAGAGAGAGGCCCGCGCGCGGCATGAGTCCCGCTACGTACGGGCCCAGTCCGAATATTGCGCCGCCGTTGCGTATGGATCGCGAGCAGCCCGTGCGTTTCTTCTGGGAGACGTCGAAGTTGATGGGGCAGAGAGGGGATAATAATGAGGAAGGAGGGGCGCCGGAGGGAGCCACCGCTGCGGCGCCCGGCCAGGCGGGGACGAGGACAACGGGGACCCCGACTATGCGGGAAATTCAGCAGAGTTTGCCGCGGGGGCCGGCGCTGGGGCGAGATTGGGAGAGGGATAAAGAGAGAGTGCGAGAGCGAGAGCGTGATAAGGAGAGGGAGCGGGAGCGGGAAAGGGACGAAGTGGAGATCGTCCCCAGGGATGGGGAAGGGCAGCGGGGTGAAAGAGGCGATAAGGATTGGCTCGACGCTGCGAGTCAAGCGGTAGTGCGCGTTATGAAGGAGCGAAGTATGGCGCAGGGCCGAGCGGAGATAGAGGACGAGGAGGTCAACGGGAATGGTAAGCGGGCGAGGCCGTGGAGTTGGGGGGAGGGCAAGCCGCCTGGTAGACCTGGTCCTCAGGGAGAGGAGATCTGGGGGTAGCATCTTTAGATCGTGCAGGGGGAAAGAGGGGAAGTGAAAGTGTATATATGGTATGCATTCTGTTGCTGGTGGCTATTAACATTGTCCATGACGGCAGTCTCGCTGCTCGTTTATCCTCCTTTTGTCCTCTCTGCTTCCTGCAGAGGTGTCGTGTCTCGTACCTGAAATGAACCTGAACGCCGCGCCATGCAATAAATCATTCCCTCCTTCCCGAGAGGTCCTCCCTTCTACTGCTGTGCCCTTGCCACAACCCTACACCGTCATGGTTTCTATGCTCAACAGCAGAAGCTAACCCACGACGTAGAAGTGTGGCCAAGAATGACTAGACACTGCTCCTACTCCGCACGCTCTTCCTCGTTCCGCCAGCGACATTGCGGGTGACGAACCAGATGGCGAAGCCGACTGCTGATAGTACGACGAAGAGGACGATGATGATGATGGCGACTACGATGTTGCGGCGGACCATTGTAGTGACTTTCTAGCGAGGCGTCCAGGTGAGGTTGCTTTATTGTGTATGTGTCTGATCTGGTACGAGGACCGTATGGAAAAAGCTTAGTGGCTCTCGACTCGAGGTGTAGACCGAGGTCGTTTGCTGCTTGTAGAGAAAACGGTTGCGCTGATCTGTGGTGGAACTTTGCGGGAAGGAGGATATCGACGTTGTGTAACGTGTCGAGCAGAGTGAGTAATGTGAGCAAGTAAGTGGAGAGCAAAGTAACACAAGAACAACTCAGCTATATCCCTACCAAAAAATGGAGGTGGTTCGCGGATCTACAGGCCTGCCACGCGTGGCTGGGTTTGCGGCTGGAAAGCTTTGATGGTCAATTCACCACGTCAGATCATTCTAATGGCACCAATGCAGAATGCTGAGGTCATTGACTTTCGAACGATTTAAATGTATTAATTGCTAGCTTGCTGATGTGCTGTTCGTGCAGTAGAGGCTTATCGCGATAGACGGTGTGAAGCCGTTGCATGTGATGAACAGGTGGGGAGCTCATTAAGCTTCAGCGCTAGAGATGTTGGAGGGGCGATGAGCTTCGGCCCGGGAGATCCATTTTTGGATCTTGCATTTCCTATCTGATCACAAATTATCTTCGAGAATGATTGCATGTCAATGTCTTCCAGGTTTGAGGCTGCCACTATAGCAAGTCGCATTCAACCACGGAAATTGGTATGATAAGTGGTTTTCGCAGAATGGGTCTATGGTAGCCCTGCATCATTCATTGTTGTCGTACATACTGTCTCCTGGATCAACTATGCCCCTACATTGCTGCTCTACACTATCCGCCTCTCCCTTTGAACATCCGTTCGAAGGCCAGCTTACAGCATATACACCATAGTGCCGGCAGCGAGTATCAAGGCGTCGAACACCTTCCTCTATAGCGGCACCAGTGAAAGGCTGAACGCTAGGAGAAGCAGTCGATCGCGTCGCGGTAGTGCTGCTGCTAGACGTACTACCAGCTCTAGCGCCGGTCATCGTGGTCGTAACTCCACCTGTGGGCGAGGAGCCCTTGTAGCCGTCGCACAAGCCCATGTTGCAAGTGTTGAGAGCGCACCGAGCGTCGCTAGTGCATGTCGCGTCGAATCCACCATAGATCTTGGAAGCAGTTGGAGCAGATGGTGTCAAAGATGGATTGTTGAGGCACTGAACTTCAGTCGGACTTTGAGTATCGACCTGGCAGGCTGGCCCAGAGCAGCGGCTGCGTAGCTGACCATAGATGGGACTGGTGATGGTGGTGCGACGCTAGAGGCATCACTGGGTGCTACAGACGTGACGGAGAATTAAGCGGCATTGGAGGTAATTGATGAGGAGACAGCGGTTGATGGAGACAAGATACTGCTAAGGCCACCTTTGTATCCGTTGCAGACACCCTTGTTGCATGTGTTAAGAGTCCTTGGCGGTATGATGGCCTTCTCGGCTATCGGATACACGCCCACGCCACAGCAGGAGACAATCGGGTTACTGGGACGTCGCAGTGCTATTGTACGCTGCCGTGGCGATAGCTGTCCTTTCTCATAGACGCTGTGCGGGTACGAATCTGTGTCGAGTCGATGAGCTGTGCTTGGTCATGTTGACACGCTGGCAGCTTCTCTTAGACTTTCGAAAAATTATCAGCATGTCGGGCCATTCCTCAAAGGATTTTATGAAGAAGCTACAAGATTGGCACGAGCTGTCGCTGAATTGATGTCCATATCTCAATTGGCAGTACCATCGCCTGAGTAAAGCTTCCCAAAAAGACTGTTTTCGTAAAGTCTTCGTACATCTCAACACCCGTTTCTCGACCAGCAATTCGGAGGTCTATGCTGGCCTCGCTCGACCAAAAAACTCGTGCACAAGCGCCTGTTTCGCTGTCCACCTCTGCTCTGGCTCATACCGCAGTATTCCCTTCAACACTTCCGCCACCAATCGAATATCCTCGGCTGAGAAGTCACCTTTGCCGCTATGCTCCTCAATCTGCGCTGTGTCCCTTACACCGTCACGAGCAGAGAGGATCTTCTCTGACAGTCCTTTGGAGTCTCCCTCGTTGCCATCGCCCGAGCCGCCGTAGGCAGAAGGTAAAGGACCAAGAATGGGTTCAAGATCCTTGAGCTTTTGCTCATTAGGTGCGGAGGTGTTCGGCGTCAGGAGAGAAGCGGAGTACGGAGTGCCAGAGACGAAATTTGCGATCTACGCGTCTTGTTAGCTGCGTGCACATGGTTCTTAGTAAGGAGTGACACTGACAAGGAAGGCAAAACGCCACATATCCGACTTGGTCGAAGGAGACTGCTTGAAGATATCCTCTGGAGGTGGGCACTGAAACTCTTTGGCCGCAGAGGATGGCTCGGTTCCGTCGACGAAAGCTAGTAGTCATTAGCATCCTGCTTTGAGTATGAGATGGGGAAGTCATGCCCATGTCGAAGTGCTGCAGCTTGATCTTGAAATCGAGGTTGAGATCACGACCAGCGTGATCAGAACCGGTGCCATTGAAGGCAAAGACATCTGGTTGAGCTCCTGCTGAACCAAAGTAGCGCTCACGTACTGTTGACTCGTCCTTGGAGCCGAACCCGGGATAAGTGATGATCAAGGAGAACAGGTCTGTCCGACTGTGGACTATCTTCTTTCCATGTGTTACTTGCAGGGCCGTCAGAGACTCCTTGAAAACTTTGAAGATCCAATTGGCAGGAAGATTGCTGTCTTCGCCCCCGAATTGAGTCAGCTGAAGAAGGTTGGGTCCAAAGAGCTCGTCGTAAACCAGACAGAGGTGCCCATCGTGCTCAAAAATCTCGACAGGAAGCAGAAGATGATCGAGAGTGTTGTCTAAGCTTTTGAGCAGGTCATTCACTTCCTTGTTCTGCTCTGCCTGGTATCGATCTGAAGCAGACTTGCCCAGGGCGCGGACAGTCACAAAGCGAGCATGTCTTACTTGTCAGCAACGGTGACCATTGATCTGACGGTATGACATTGACTCACTTGGCATCCTTGACAATGAAAGTAGAGTTCTCGTAGACGTCGACAGCATTCTCTGTGGAGTAAAATTGTCCTAGAACATCGTAGCGACCTTCTGGACCGAACTTCGTACTGGGCTCAAGCTTGAGTAGAACATCCTTATTCGTACTTGTCGATGTTTTGACGATGGTCATAGTGAAGCCTGGCAACGTTTGTGTTCAATAGAGTCAAAATGCTGCGTCAGATGCTCCAGGCATTTATACGGAGTTGCTTGCAAACCAAGAAAGCATTATCATGGCCGACCTGCTCCCGTGCGTGACGCAAGTTTCACGAAATAACAAACCTGAAATAGACGCCTAACATGGTATGAAACATCCTGAGGCTCAAATTGTACGGCCTCGCGTAACCCAACAGTGTGGATCAAGGCTAGACCCTCGAGGCTGCCTGACTTGCTTCAGGCAAATGCGGGGAGCTACGCAGAGTAAATGACAGAGTGTGGCCGATCGACCTTCACTTGCGAGGTTGCATCGATGATCGGGATGTATCAGGTTGCTAATAGGACACGTAGTGACAATAGTATGGAACGAAGACAGCCGTCGAGGAGTTGACGAGAGGGCGGCTTGCGTAGGAGATGTGGCGCAACCCTGTGTGGCGCAGCTGCAAAAGTGTGGCGCCAGCTCACTCGCCCATGCAAGGTGAGCAGGGATTTATGGAGCGATTCTTCAGAAGCATAATCTGAAGTACTGGCCAGTAGTCGCACAAGAGGCGAAAATAATCAAGAAGTAACTTCATCACCACACCGTGAGAGCTTGACGGTTTGTCGTGATTGTAACATAGAAACGCCCGCAGATCATAGCAGTATCACTGCTAGCAACATTATTTCGTAATCAGAACATGCGATTCGTGTATGATACATCTACTCTACACTATTGCTCATCCTGTTTCTCCTCAACGCCGCTGCTTCATAAACTCTCCCCATTTATGCCTTACTCTCCTTCTCCTTGACCGGATCGTCCTTGCTAAACTTGATGCTCACACTGTTGACACAGTGTCTCTCATCCGTCGGCGTCCCGTACCCCTCACCCTTGAACACATGTCCCAAGTGTCCTCCGCAGTTACTGCACACGATCTCCGTCCTCTCCATGCCAAACGTCCTGTCCACGTTCCGCGTCACCGCGCCGGGCACCGTATCGTAAAACGCAGGCCATCCACACCCGCTCTTGAATTTCTGCTTGGCAGTGTACAGCGGGGCCTGGCATCCCGCGCACGTATATACGCCTTGGTCAGGGTAGTGCTTGTCGTACTCGCCCGTGAAGGGGGGCTCGGTACCCTTTTCGCGCAGAATGCGGAACTGCTCGGGGGACAGCTGGGCTTGCCATTCCTGGTCGGATTTGGCTACTGGGAAAGACATGTTGGATTGTTGAGAGGAGAATGTGCCGAAGAGTGCGCCCAGGAGGGGGATCGTGGGCATCGACTTGTAGTGCAGTGGTCGGAGTGCGGGGCGGAGACCGGTTATTGGGATCGAGCGGGTAGTTGCGTTGGTGAAGGCGTTGAATGTGCGGATGATGAAGGGAAAGGATGGGAGACGCATGGAAGTGACTGTTGTCGTAGCAGGGAATTTGTCAAGTGAAGTGCTTGATGCGTGGCGAAAAAGTGTTTCTGTAAGCTGATGGAAGCTTGGGGAGCGAAGCGTGGAGGTGACGTCAACATTGATTGGGCGCATTCTGTCCAGACCGCGAACATCGAGCCTACATGTATTGCATGCGAGAATGGACGCAGAGTCAGGAACCAGCTTGCGCAGTGATATTCGACCTATGATACACCTTCACAGACAACACACGTCAAACGAGTAACATAAAATGAAAAATAGACAAAGTGAATTATCATTTCCATAACTATGTTACAGCAGTCCCCCTAATCCCATGACCCATGCGCGATCGCTCGCAATGCTCTATGCTCGTCCATTACTGTCCAACCTTGTGCTTTGCGACGGTCTCGACCGAAGAATGTACACCCTTGAGCACGAGCAAAACGTTCTTGCCACCAAAGGTAGCTTCAATCGCCAACACAGCCGAGAATGCCAATACCAGGGCAATCATGATACTGATGTACTTGGCGTAGAACTTGACCAGTCGGATACGGCTTGACCGGTCAAAGCTGCGCCATGCTGCATCGTAGAGAGCACGGAAATTGATCTTGCCGAAACCCACAAGATTAGCGGCAGCGCCACCAAGAGTGCGGTCAAAGTTGACAATTGTCTCGTAGTCGTCTGGCAGAAGCGATGCCTCAACACGAGTGAGGGTTACGCTGGCCGGGAGGAGCAGGGCTACAGCGACGAACAACATTGTCGAGAAGAAGGCAAGAAGTCGTAGACCTTCCTTCTTAGCATCGTACGTAGTGTGCGCGCCAGTCTCGACACCGGTGGGACCGAAAGCGAGGAAGACCATCATCGGAAGGAGTGCGGTGATATACTGAGCAGTAGCAAAGATCAGGGAGGGAGTGATCAATGCCTTGAAGTAAGTCCTGCCGTGAGGAACGCGACGGTACCATGAAAGTGGTGAAGGGTTGGAAATCATGATGTGCGTCCAGGTCATGTGGATGCGTGCAAGGAGAACAGTTGCAATGATGTTGCCAAAGATGAATGCGGAAGGTCCAAGATACGGGATAAGAGCGAAGAGAGCGGAAAGACATTGACCGAGCATTGCCTGCAGGAAGTGGTATACCACACTGATTGACAGACCCCTCCATCGTGCGGTGTAGCCACCGACGGACGCGAGATGGCGGACAGTCTGTCGGATAGACGCAGTTATAGGCTTCTCTCTGTAGACGGTAACCTCCTCGTCCAGCAAGCGGTCTTTTGCGAGCGGTGCATTGGCGCCGTCCTTGTCATTGTCGTCCACCGGCCTCAGCTCGGACACTACAAGTGTCTTCGGCTGTTCGATCATCACGAGCGATGAGATGACCTCACCGAGTGTGTATTTCACCTTGAGGCGAAGTTAGCAAATCATTTGCCCCTGTCTGATTGTACTTCAAACGTACCGATGCGTACACCACAAGGAACATGGTAAATGTGAGAAAGATCATGACTAGCTGCCATGCCTGCGCACCCTCGAGTGGCGTGTCCTCGACTGGAGCATTGTGACCGCCCGAAGGCTTTGCATAACCACCAGTAGTGGTTCCGGCCGAGGTTGTGATAATGGCACGCTTGGCGAGGTGACCAAGGATTTGGCCGTGAAGTCCAGACATGATCGTTTACGTCCAGTCACACGTAGATAGATGATTATGTCGTGGTCGATAGGTGAGAGGGAGGATGGTGATGATGATGGTGATGAAGATGAGGGGAAGGCGTCGTGAAGTGCCTTTTCAGAGAAGGATCGCATGACTGCGCCTTGACTTGGTTGCCTTGAACGGGTAGCGGCTGACAAAAGCGCACAGACCAACCAACAACTTCTGAAGCGAAACAGGCCGACTGCCGCTTTCCATTTTGTCCCAATTTTGGCTCCTTTGCCTACTTCTCCTCACTCATGATTTGTCCAGAGGTCCGTACGAGCACTGGGCTCTCTATCTGGGCTTTAGGTCCTTGGATCTTGACACATGGGATCGACCTCAAGCTTCGGATGACGCTCCTGGCTATTCCTGTACTGATGCTTGTACACGTTCGTTGGCCAAATGCCGCTTACACATCGGAACTTGCCACTTGTTCGAAACATTAAATCCGCTCAGGTTTCCTGTGAAGCAATTTACCTGTAGCGTAAGTCTAGCCATCCTAGATCTGTACGGACAAGTATAGATATGCATGGAACGACCAAGACGAAGATCAGTCGTGTGCTCAAACAAACTCGACGTTGACATTCGGAGTGCTTTTCGGCTACAAACAGCAGATCATACTTTTCCCATCCCCGAAATATGTGTGGTAACAAGTATTTACAAGAATTTGATGACTTTGAAAGTCTCGGTGACAGTGAAGGTCGCCTCGTAAGGCTCTAGCCCCACCACTACCAGACACTTCAGAACCGTCGCGCCTTACGACATTGACGGCGAATGCCGCGTGCTTTTAAGGCCCTTGCTCGTATAGACGTCTAGCACCTGTTGAGAGCAGTCTGGAGGGCACTCTTCTCAGCGCTGGTGACACTGAGATCGTACTTGTCCTTGACAGCAATCCAGGAGCGAGCGTAGGTGCAGTGGAAGCTGGTCAGAGGTGGCAACCATGAGTCGGGGGACTGGTCACTCTTCTGCTGGTTGACGTTGTCGGTGACGGCCCAGAGCTGTGGAGAGCTTCGGTCATTGGCGAAGGTCTCGCGGCGTGCAGTGGTCCACGAAGAAGCACCAGACTGAAATCATGTTAGTCGTGATCGAAGTTGGCACCTACGGCGGTGGACTTACCCTCCAGGCGTTGGCGAGTGGGACCATATGGTCGATGTCCACGTCGGAAGCAGCGGTCCAGGTAGCACCATCGTAAGGTGATCTCCAGGTACCCGAGGTGGCGGCGCAGGAGGAAGAGTCCTGGACGACATTGGTACCGTCACGCGCAAGGACGACTTCGCGCGTGTTGCATGCTCCGCTGACAGTGGACCAGTGGGGAAACAAGTCGCGGGAGTAGCCAGATGATGAACCAGTAGCACGGACGGTCAGCCCATTGAGCTGGGTCTGAGCGGCAGAGGCGCTAGGAATGCCAGGCTAGAAATCACGTTAGTCTGTGTTCGATATACATGCAGTGATAGGTGAAGGTCCAAGCGTGTGTTGTCTTTGAATATGTGGAAGCAAGATCGTGGTAGACGGTGAAGGCAAAGAAGTGGATCACTCACAGGAGCAGCCTCGCGGATTTGGAGGGGAGCGGCAAGCGCAGAACCAACGATGGAGAGAATGACGGCAGTCTTCATGTTTGATGTTGATGCCCTGTGATGTTCTGATATCCTAATGTGTCGAGCTGGGCATTACGAGACCTTTATAGACAGCGCCCGCATGCCCAGCTGATTAGAGACGGAGCACATTCCAAGAAGCTCAGAAGAGCTCTCAGCAAGATAGGGCGTTGACCGTCCAGGAACACACATCTCCGCATCCACTCATATCAAGCTGCCACAACCCGTATGTTCGGTGTGTGGATGCCAAGTCGATTTGCCTTCCCACCGTTGAAGGCTGAGGGCCGCAAAGGTAACCCTGGAACCGGATGTAGTAGGTGGTGAAGGAAATGAGCGGAAGCAAGAGAGCTTGTCCTTGCTGAAAGCTGCGGAGGAGAAGTAGTGATCTGCAGGAAATGTGCAAAGAAGACGCAACGATTGGCTGCTATTCAAAGAAGCACCCAGATGGTGGACGATCATCCGCGGGTCCTTGGAAAATGCTCTTACGCGACCGTCGGACGTGCCCGAGCTTTAATATCACTGAACCCTTATCGCAAACACTGTCATGACTAGTATGAGAACATTCAAGCGATGGTAGTGTTGGAAGCATGTCTCGCGCAAGAGGTCACGCGGGAATATGCACGTATGAAAGGGACCTCGCTTGGAATAATCCATGCAGCAGAATATTCTACGAAGCCGAGTGGAAGGTGCCCCTGTATGCAAGCTGACGATCAGCATCTAGCCAAGCAGGGCTGATCCGGGAATGAGGGCGGGCTTCTCGCCAGACACAGCGCATTTCGGTGAATGATCAGCGAATATCTCTTGCTTGAATTCTCTTGGGTGACACTGCAGATGCAAAGCCTCAGCCATTAAGGAATATCAGCTTCGAACTAAGCATCAGATACTCCTTGGTCGAGTGACATGTTACACGCCAACCTTGGCACCGGCACCGCATGGCGCAAATCCTGCCATTGCCGTCATGGATTGGACACGTGCGAAGGGCAGTTTACCCCATCACCGCCTTTCCCACCCCTCTGACTCGTGCTCCAGCTTGGCTTGTCAAACACCGCATGCTCGCCTCAGAGTGCGACTCCTGCAGTAGTCTCAACCTTGTCCTGATATCGCTTCTATGACCTATGTTTGTGTTGAATCGCCAATCTAGCTTCAAGCTGAACAAATTTTTTGATAGGGATTGGCCGAAGTCTTGTACGAGATTCCTCGCGGGGGTGTACCTGGACCTGATCACCCCGCCTGATATGATGTCTTTACATTGATATGTGTGGCTTGCATATGCAGCCAAGTCTATCGCCAATCAGTCTGTCATCGGAGATGGCCGTCGAAGTTGTGAATGTCGTGCGACTAGACAATCTGCCCCGTCCTGTGAAGTGATGGTCCCAAATCCAGGGACTCGAAGGTGGCGATTCAGAGAAGAGGTACAGACCTATGACCTGGCGAGATGATCGCAGTTTTAATCTGCCCAAATGGTAATCGTAATCTTGATATTTTGCGAAAAATTCGGGGTCACAATTGAAGCCTCGAAAAGATGGAATGAGACACAGTTTGTTCATCACTTCCGTCTGGCGCAACTACTACCCTCCAGCATGAGAGCACAGGCGAGATCGGTATCAGTTCGCTCCTGATTCGATGTGTTCTGGATGTTACATCAAGGCACACGAGGGGCCTTCGCTTCGACCACCTTGTTCTGTCGTTGTCGCCGCTGCAGTCTTGGCGATATCCTCGAACACTAATTCGCAAAGCTCTCCAGTGAATGCACTACATTCGCAGTACTTGTCGCATCGCATCGCCTGAGCTACCGACACAGCTTCATGGGGCAAGATGCACTCAGGATCATTCTCCCGCCGGAGATCCCGCTTTAGGCCGAGGACGAGGACAGGAATCTGTTCATTGTAGTTGAAGTTTGCCTCTACAACATCCTTCCAAATCGAGTGAAGTGATTGCAACGACGACTGGTCCGCTATTGAGAAGCACAATATGATGACCGACGGACGCAGAAGGAGGTATGATGTGGGGGAAGCTGTGTCGTAGAATTCGAGCCTGAAGGATCGATGGTACATCGCGACATCGAAAGCAAAGGGTTGCTCAGAGTCTCGAAGTATCGGCAGTTGCTTCAGTGATGGTCCATCTTTAAGGACTGACAATCGTCTTGTCACAGCAAGTTAGCGACGTACAAGGAGAAGAGATTAAAAACGTACGAAAGGAAAGTCGACTTCCCTACCTCCGTGTCGCCAAGCAGTAATATTCTGACCTCTTCATGACCAGCACCGATTTCTGCCATCCCACGAAGCGGCTTGGTTTGGCTTATCTGCGAAGAGATGCTGTATGTGTGATGGTACAGAAGATGACATACATGGAGCGAGAGGGGCCCTCGTCGGCAGCCGGCATCTGCCGGCCAAATGGCGTCAATTGCGCGTGATGTGGGGCAAGGCAGGGGAAATTTCACGAAATCGTGTTTGGCACAGCTATTGTTACACCTCTGATAGTAATGGTAGAGTAGATTGCCGCACTCGATGTGCCTCTTGCAAGGCGAAAATACTGCATAGATGCCCGGGCACCCACAATAGACAACCGACACTCCCTAAAAGCAAGGCTACAGTTCAAGCTCTGCAGCAACCGCAATACTTTTTGCGTCCCCGGCCTCCACCTGCATGACTTCTATCTAGCACACCCAGCATTGTCTGCTCCGACTACCGAACAGCTTAGCTATGGTCCGCAACATCGTTGTGCTCGGGCTCACCTCACACCCTCATCTCACTGACATAATCTGCAACCACTTGGGAATTCCACCAGCGAAAATTCTGCTCTCAAAATTTGCAGTCGGTGAGACTCGGGTTGAGATCATAGAGTCTGTCCGGGAGAAAGATGTTTTTATCATTCAATCTGGGGGTGGCAAGGTCAATGACCACCTAATGGAGCTTCTCATCACTATCTCAGCTTGCAAGACAGCATCAGCAAAACGAGTTACGGCGGTCCTTCCTCTATTCCCCTACTCACGACAAAGTGACATTCCATATAACAAGACCGGCGCACCTCTGTCGAAGGCTCCGACTATCAATACCAGGACTGGTTACACATTCGATAGTCGACCTCAGACTCCCTATCCTGGAGGGCCAGAAAGTGCCGGAGTGAGAGGCCCTGACGGGCTTCACAAGAAGCTCCATAGCCTTCAGCTTAAGGAGCAGCCCAACGGCATCAAGGAGACCGCAGATCATAACCCTAGCCGAAGATCGACAATTGAGTCAAAGGACGACTATTTTAATGAGCCAACAGTGCCTCAAACTCCAGCGCACCCAAGCAGCAACCAAAGTCTGAATACTGAAGATGCTTCCTCAAAGCTTACAGTGGGAAAGCCTCCTCACTTCGAGCCGCAACGCGGCTACAAGCAGTGGGTGGCTCAGGCAGGGACTCTTGTCGCAGACCTGCTCACTGCAGCTGGAGCTGACCACATCATTACCATGGACCTGCATGATCCTCAATATCAAGGCTTCTTCGATATTCCTGTAGACAATCTCTACGGACGCCATCTCCTTCAGAAGTACATCCAATACAATATTCCCGATTATCAGCAAGCCGTGACCGTCTCCCCAGATGCTGGTGGTGCAAAGCGTGCCACGGCTATCGCTGACGCACTGGGCATGCCATTCGCCCTTATCCACAAAGAGCGGCGTCCGACTCGAATCACCGATCGCCAGAATGCCACCATGCTTCTTGTCGGCGATGTCAAAGGAAGAGTGGCTATTCTGATCGATGATCTGGCAGACACCTGCAACACAATCACGAGAGCGGCCAAACTCTTGAAGAGAGAAGGGGCTACCAAGGTCATTGCTCTGGTTACCCACGGAGTATTGAGTGGCGATGCGATCGAGCGAGTCAACGCAAGTGCTGTCGACAAGTTGGTGGTGACCAACACGTGCGTACAGGAAGATCACGTCCGACAGTGCCAGAAATTGGAAGTGTTGGAGGTGGGCAATGTCTTCGCCGAGGTAAGTGTCGGGATCGCAACCATGCGACAATATTTTGCTAATACTGTTCTAGGCTATCCGCAGAGTTCATCATGGTGAGAGCATAAGCGTTCTCTTCCAATATGATTGATTTTGCCTTGTATTGGCGTTGGTAGTCTCAGATTTAGCAATAATGGCAACCGGGCGGCGTTTTGGCAGTGGAGCAAGATTGACCGCGAGGTTGAGTACTGTAGCGATATTAGCATTTTATCTACTCACTGGCGAATGGACATGACAGTGACTGCAAAAATACTAGACGATAATGAAATCCGGGTGTTCGCCAGGAATGTTGTGTCTGACTAGCATACCATGTCATGAGATAGATATGACGCAGCCTATGCAGTAGTCAAGTCTCCGAAAAGACATTGATACTGCCAGCACCATGTCTTGCTAGGGCTGTAAGTATGGTGTAGCCAATGCGGTAGTCAAGCCTCCGAGCATCAATCAATATCACCGGTTCTGTGCCAGGTCAGCTTGGATGATAATCCGCCGAGTGGTATTGGAGCCTCCCTGATCATTGATACTACCAAGATTCTTGGGTGATGCGTTCCCATATTCCCATAGTTTCCATGGCTGTTGTAGTTTTGTGCAGAGGACGTAGGTTCGCGCCAAGGTTGTCACTATGGTCTGTGCTCAAATTTTTAGTCCGTTTGGAAACCTCACGTCAAGTCACTTCCACTTCCAACACAGTATACCAGCGGCTAGCATTTGTCAATTTTGTTTACGTATAATACAAAATGGCACCAACCACTCGCAGCGGGGTACGCGGAGCTTCGCGCTCCACAATTGACCCGGTCCCTCGCAAGAGGCGACAGTCAGCAAGCAGCGCGTCTTCGGCTTCGGAGACAGAGAAGGTGCCTGCCCTACCAAGAAAGAGGTCGCTTCGGCGGCTGATGACCATAGAACTTCCCGCGGCAGAGCTGCGGAGGATGAATCAAGCAAAGCAGGAGGAGACTACCAAAACAACTCCGTCACTACCCCCCTGCGCACCTCCCGCCCCCACGACCCCTCCAACAGAGGAGGCGACCTCTTCCCCTCCGCTCTCCGCCACTCCTCGTCCTTGGGGCTTCGGCTCCTTCCTCACCTCGGTCAGAAGGATCCTCTCGCCTTTCCCTCCCAGCAAGAGGGAGCTAACTCCCATTGCTGAGGAGTCACCGAGACGCGCTGGAACGCGCCAAGCGACGTCTCCGGCCACGCCCGTCAGTATGCCTGCTCCTTCGAGCATGGTCAGGAAGCGACGAGCTTCCGATGAAACTACCAGCACCCCAAAGAGGGTCAAGTACTCGACCCGCCGCACCGCCAAGACCGTCCGGGAGCAACGAGAGGCAATTGCGGAGTCATCCGCAAGCCCACAAGACTTCACAACTTCCGCTCCGCTCACATCCTCCTCACCTTACAAACCCACTTCTGCGGCAAGGGTGGAGTCAACCACCAGCCCATCGCCAATGCCTGAAGCAGAACCATCGGCATCCATACCGACACCCTCTTCTCCTACGGCATCTGTGAAGTCAACCACAGGCCGTCCAGCGAAGACCGGACTCAAAACACCCTCCTCTCCCATCAAAACTCATTCGCCAGCGGCATTCGTGGCCCCAAGCATGAGCCCTGAAACAGAGACTCAGACCGGCAAAAAGAGGAAGCGAGTCAAAATTGACGAGCTCAAATATATTCCCAGCCGACGCCCTGGACAATCTACTGGCACATTCGCACTTCTTGACGAGTTCTTCCTCGAGGACGAAGACTCGGTCGAAGTCGACGAGAGCCAAGTAGAGCTCCTGTCAGAACGACCATCAAAGAGAACCAGAACTGGCAACAATGTCTTCGAACTTGCTAGCCCACAAAAGACCACACCTCAATCCACGAGTCCCAGAAAGAGGACACGATCGACCAGCCCCATCAAGCGAAGCCGACACATGAGCCCAGAGAAGACATCTTTTCTTGGCACACCATCTACCCTTGCGGATACAATCCCGACACCAGCCAGAGTGCAGTTCGTCGTCCCTGAGGACGACAGCGATGAAGACGCGCCGATCTCACTCCCGGACACAGTTTCGCATCACTTTGATGATGCATTCCAGACACCAGACTCAGCCAAGATGCAGAGCATCAAGAAAACCACTCCACGAACACCAGCGGATTCGATAGCATTGGACACGCCGTCATCTGGCATTTACCGCACCGCCATGGACGCTGCAGCATCGCAAAAGCAGACCCTCGTAAGCCAGGAAGAGACTGTAACATTCACATCGCCAGAAGGCATTCTTCTCGACACGCCCAGCCCCCAAGGTCCAGGCCAACAGCTTGACTCCTTGCAGCGAAAGCGCAGTGAAGCCGAGAAATACAAACCGCAAAGAGGATCACGTCTTAAGGAGATGCAGCGGTTGTCATCTACGAGCACTTTGCTCGATTCACCTCAGCGTGGCTTCATCATCGAAGAGTCCACGTCACCTACTGAGACTCCACCTGAGTACCTCTTCCAGGAACCCGAATCCTCAACATCTCCTACCACAACGTCGCCTATGAACACTTTCAGTGCGCCTGCAACTACGCCTCTCACCTCCAAGACTACGTCCTTTACACCTAAAGACACACCTCAAGAAGGCTATGTCTTCGGTGGACCTGGAACGTCCCCTATCACGAATAAGCTCTCTTCATTCACGTCTGCGGGTACGACTCCAAGTGGGCCCGTACTCTCTCCTGAGCGTCTAGAATCTGCACCTGAACAATCTATCTTTGCGGCTTCCTCGACCTATACGCCGGCAGGCACGACACCTGCACAGGCTCGTTTCACACCTATATCCTCATCAGCAGCATCGGCACTCACACCAGAGGATACAACACCATCACAAGCACGCTTTTCACCTTTACCTACTAGCTCCTACACTGCTGCTGGCACACCACCACCATTGACGTCCTACACCCCTCCGACGGTCTCCTTCACTCCACTTGACTCACCACCTGCAGATCTCTTCGCTTTCCCTGACACATCACCTACAACAACTATCATACCTATCACGGACGTTCCGGACCTTCCTGACTCCCTTGAGACAGATCAGCGCATAGGTTCGGCGGCACAGATTTTCAGCAACGGAGTTACAGACTTTGGTGTATTTCATCAGCTTGCAGTGGCATAGAAGACCAACGAAGCAAGAGCAGATATGAGGCAATTCATGAGGTCGTTGCAACCACCGAATCCGTTCGAGCCTCGGTTCAACAATGGCTCAGCATCCATGTATGACGACCCATCCCTCGATACCTTTTCATCAGGCAGTATTGAGGGTGTCGATCGCTTCCCGCCTACCACACCATCTTGCAATAACGACCAGAAGACGCTGCATACGTCGCCAGATCCTTACGAAATGTACTATAAATACTAGACGCCATGTCCGCAGCCTCCGCAGCTGCGCATTTAGCGCGACGATTTTCGAATTTGTCAACGATTGATGAATTGGACGAAGCATTTCCTTGAGAGATACCAACACAGGTTGGCAGTTTGACCAGGAACTTTTCGACGGGACTACCATGGCCTGGTGATATTGCTGGATTTGTTTGGTCGAGACTACCGAGATCTGGTAGTATGACGTGCAGGCATCGGATGATGACTACCACGATTCGGTAGTATGATTGATGTTTTTAATATACAACAAGGATGTCGTTCGGCGTTTAATGGGAATACCACCACAATATCTGGTAGTTTGGCTTTGGCACAGGTTTGGGACGGACGTGCTTTCGGCGTTTGAGGGGAAGTACTGCCAGAGATCAGGTAGTCATGCATGATACCCAATAGACTTGCTTCATAAAAATTTTGCTCTTTGTTGAATGCGCTGGTAGTCCTTCCTTTGACCACTTGCAATACTGCCTGCTCAAGATGGCTTCACAAAGTGCTTCCACGTGATTTGACTTCCTGACGCGTGGGAAAGTCGCGTCAACTTTCACACTTCATGCTCAAATCTTGCTTGTGAACGAAGATTGCCCTTCAGAGAGGACCGGCGAAATGCCTGGAGTCCAGATTTTCTCAGAAAAGGCGTTCTTCATCCTACAAAGGGTGCCGTCCAGGAGCTCATACGTCGAAAAGATCGAGCACAATGGAGGGCGTGTGGTGAGACTTGAGGAGCAGGCCGACTATGTGATCGCCGACCACATGCGCAAAGATGCTCCATGCGGCTCACTCTCATTCAAATTTATAGACGAGGCTATCAAATCTGGCGAAATTGTAGATGTTGAGAAGTATAGAATCGGTTCTGCGACATCACCAGCTCCGACTTCTTCTAGACCCGGAGGAGGCTTATCGGCGCCCACAAAGGGCACTCGCACACCGTTCACAGCAGCCGACGACCAGGAGCTTTGGCATTGGGTCAAGCAGCACGAGTCTATAGGTTGTGCAGTACGAGGCAATGAGATCTATAAGGAGCTCCAACGAAGGGTGAGCACACACGCAACGAGCATGAGTATCTCTCTGACGAGCGCAGAACCCTCGACATACCTTCCAGTCATGGCGAGACCGCTACATCAAGACCTTGCTCGTCAGACCACCAGTGGGCATCGGTCCCATCGGACCACCCACTCCGCCTTCTGACCATGCTCCGTCCACACCAGCTGCGAGAACACAACCAATGCCGCGGGAGACACGTTCAAACCTATCTGTCCCAGCCAGCAGGCTCGTAAGTACAGCACCGCCGCCTCAGATGGAAACTATGCGGAAAGAGCCGTCTCGCAGCCGAAAACAAACCAGCATATACCCCAAGGATTTCACGGAGGGAGAGCTAGAGATGGTCATGGACGATGCCGAACACATCGAGAAAATTGCGTTTGGAGACCTCGAAGAGGCATGGAACGCATACGCTGAACACAACGGATCGCACCACACGGCGGAGGAATGGGCGGAGTTCTACATCAAGCACGTCCGGCCAGAGTGGAAGAGACGCAATGCCATGAAGGCGCAAGCTAGAAGACCTCTGTTGAGTGGGAGGGACGGTGTCGAGATCTATCAGCTCGACGGTGCTGCAGGTTCTACCCTACGACGCGCTGTTGGAACGGCTATGCCTGCAAAATCGCCTCGATTTGTACGTCAGAAGTCACCGAGTTTACCATCTTCGCCTCCCCAGCAGACCGAGAGAGGTGTTCAATCGCAACCCGCAGCTCCACCAAGGCGAGAACCGCCTCCTGCGCCATTGAAAACCCGCGCTGGATCTGCCGGTGAACGTTCGCGAAAGAGAGGTTTGGATATGGAAAAAGCGGGCGCTACCAAGCGACAAAAGGTCGAGGTTGAGAAGACTTTTCCTGGTGCTGACGATCACTCGTTCGAGGAGTCTGCCTCTCTGGTCGAAGAAGCAGAAGTAGAGGGAGTCGCACCTCCACCGCTCGTCTCACAACTGACAGAGGAGAATTTATCACAAATGCAAGCTGAACATCGAGCTGCACGGACTAGTCGTGGTAAAGATTTGATTGTAGATGACGAGGCCGAAGACCAAGAGCACTTTGCATTCTATTTACAAGACTTGCTTCAGCCGCCGCAACAGAAGCCGGCAGCGCAGGTTCTGACTTCATCACAACCTCCACAGGCGCAATTCGCACCGTCTCCGCAGCAGAAACTCGTACAGGCTTTCAGATCGAAATTAGCAAAGAAGGACGAGGTCGTTGAGATCCCCGAATCTGTTCAGGGGAATGGCGACCCAGCGGATGAGGACGATGCTGACAATCAGAGTTTTCCATCGCAGATTCTCGGATCTTCACCTCCACATGTAGAGCGACAACGTCAAGTTCAGCTTCCTCAGGACGATTCGGATCCGGAGAATTTGACATCTGTCCAGGTAGCTCATATTCGGCAGAAAGCACAAGCCGCACCCACCCCTCAAATACATGCGACGACAGCAATTCGCGCCTCAGGTTCTCGAAATGCTTTCGCGCAGGAAGGCTCTGCGGCGCACCTTCTCGCTTTCCCTCAAAGTGCCGATCGACCTTCCGAGTTGAAGATCACTTCTTCGCCTCCCCCATTAATCTCGTCTTCCGATCCTCCAGGTCTAGATGGTAGCGCAGAGGAAGAAGGAGATCGAACGCTGGTACAGCTCGACCTTCCAGCCCCAGAAGGTGGTTGGTATGAATACCTATCGTCGCAGTCATCAGATCATCCCCTTACTTCAATCGAGGATGCGATGCCGCCTGACCGTAAAGTCAGACCCGTGGCTGTTGAAACACAAGCTGTCTTCGACAATGTTGACCTCGACGCCGCCTTTGACTTTCCTCGTTACGACAACCCGATTCGGAAATCATCGATCGAAACTGGCCGAGAGGTAAATCGAAGATCTTCCAACTTCCGGGAGGACGTGAGATCCGTCACCCCGATTGCCAGTACTGGAGACGACGTCTCGAAGTACATCGAGGCCAAGAAGAGTGCTGGCTACAAAGATGCCTATATCGATGATGCCCTCTACGCCTCTTCGATGCAACTTGAGCTTGCAGAGATCGCTCTCAATGTCCTGAATAAAGGACGTGGGCTTCC
Source organism: Elsinoe perseae (assembly GCA_029448695.1). Classification (NCBI taxonomy): domain Eukaryota; kingdom Fungi; phylum Ascomycota; class Dothideomycetes; order Myriangiales; family Elsinoaceae; genus Elsinoe; species Elsinoe perseae. Next base: position 317,441 of record JARDAA010000163.1, read on the forward strand.
CAAGACAATTACTGGAATCTGGACTCTGCAGGAGGACGCAGATATCCAGTCTGGTAATGCCGAAAGAATCGAGAGACTCAACAACAAACACGGTCCTCGCGAAGTGAACCGGCGATTGCAATTTCTCAACGCCTTCAATGCGTAGCAGCGACTCATAACAGTTCTGGCTCGACGACTCCGGTTTGGCTGGCGATTAAGCCATAGTGCTCAATCCTTCGATGTCGCTTATAATCAAATGTCTGTAATTTCATCAGCATGGATACCCCGAATCGAGCATTTCTATTACCTTTTCCTTTCCTTGACGGCAGTTGGCGAGATCGATCTCCGCCACCACTAGCTCGTCTCCCTTCGTCTTCGCCTCTGCCACAACATGACCTTCTGGGCTCACGATACTACTCCCAGCAATCAACTCATACTGTCCATCATCCTTACCGCACCTAGCAGCACTAATACTCCAACAGGCATGCTGATAGCTGTTCGCCTGCTGCACAAGTCTTGAATGAAACAACGCTTCCTGCTCTGCCTCCTCTGGACTCATCGGCTTACTGCCCCAAAGATGCGCCATGTTCGCCCCAGTATTGTACCCAAACACCAAAATCTCCGCCCCCTGCAGCGTCAACACTCTCCAAGCCTCCGGCCAACGACGATCATTGCAGATCAACATCCCGAGAATCGCATCCCCCTGACCCTCCGTCCGAAGCTCCCGTCCCTCCACCAACGCCTTCTGCAAATCCCCTTTCTTCACTGCGCCAGACACCAGATCCGGCGCGCGAAACGCCTTGAATCCCAGATCCCCAGGCGTGAAATACCTCTTCTCGAGCTGGTTGATCGCCTCGGGATCTTCGAACGGCTCGACCGTGCCAGGGAGGTGCACCTTGCGGTACTTGCTCACGATCTTGTTCTGGGAGGCAGAGTAGTAAACGCATGTGTTCCAGCCTCGACCCTGCTCGTCGCGCTCCGCGAAGCCGAGGACAATATCGATTTGGTCTTCGTGCGCGGAGCGAAAGAGTGGCGCGGTGTTGGGGCTGGTCAAGGGGTCGGAGGTCTCGAAGTAGGAGGCGAGTTCGGCGTCGGATAGAAGGTGGCGTGGGAAGAAGGTTGTGAGGGCGACCTCCGGGAAGACGACGAGGCGGATGTCCTGTGATGCTGCGGTGGCGAGGAGATCGAGGAGACGCTGTAAAGTGGCTTCGCGAGAGGCGTTGCGGTCGATCGCGCCGACTTGGGCGGTTGCGACTTTGACCATGCGTGACATAGTGGTGTGCTGGACTTTATTGCGGTAGTGGTTGATCTGGCTTGAGAACTGGAAGCCACGATCTTACAGTGAGCAGAATCAGTAGGGTGTGTGAATACATTCAGCAGTTCTCAAGTCCCGAAAGTGATCGTAGATAGGCGAATTGATATCGGACTGATTACCCCTCCATCGTATCAACAATGCCCCGCACTTGGTGTCGATCGTTCCACCACCATCCACTGCGCATAGCCGCTATGGAGCACGGCAGGGATGGAGGTCATTTCTTATCTTTCGAGCGTCTAGTAATGAGCGACATGCGTTCTAATCTGCACTCGTCCCCCTAAGGTCACCCATACTGCACTCTTCGAAGGATGGACTTTGATCTTGTATTGAAAAATGGGTTGATCGTAAGTCTTGACACGCCCTGGGATGTGCAATATCTACAGCGTTCGATTGATGAACTCAGCTTACTGATATCGTGCTAGGTGACGGCGTCTGAAGTCCTACCTGCAGGTCAGGAGATCGGTGTGAGATATGGCAAGATCACGTGTGTTGGCATCAATCTTCCCGTAAACAGCGATACCAAAGTGATCGATTGCGAAGGTGCCTACATCACTCCAGGCGGCATTGACAGCCATGTACACCTCGCTCAAATACCGACCGCAGATGGCTGGGAGACTGGATCTCGCTCTGCCATTGCTGGAGGCACAACCACGATCCTTGCCTTCGCCCCTCAATCGCGCAGCGACGAGTCACTGTGGCCGGTACTCTCCTCCTACCACGAGAAAGCTACCAGTCAATCCTACACCGATTACAGCTTCCACTTCATCCTCACGAATCCTACGCCCAGTATCCTCAACGACGAGCTTCCCCTCATGGCATCCCAAGAAGGCATCACCTCCACCAAGCTCTACCTAACCTACGACGCCCTCAAACTCGGCGACGCCGACGTCCTGTCCGTCCTCCTCACATGCCGCTCACTAGGTATGACGACCATGATCCACGCCGAAAACCACGACATGATCAGCTTGATCATCCGCGGTCTGGAAGCGCGGGGCCATACAGAACCCTACTACCACGCGATCGCACGCCCACGCATCGCCGAAGACGAAGCCGCGTATCGCGCCATCTCGCTCGCCGAACTCGTCGATGCCCCGATACTGATCGTTCACATGTCGTCCGAAGTCGCCATGGGCCACGTTCGCGATGCGCAAACACGGCTTCTGCCCGTCCATGCAGAGACGTGTCCGCAGTACCTCTTCCTGCTGAGCGATGCGCTCAAGGCAGGCCCGCACGATCATTTCAGCGGCGCAAAGCACGTCTGCTGTCCGCCTTTGCGCCATCGGATTGAGGATCTAGAGGGATTGTGGAGGGGAATTGCAAACGGAACATTCACGGTATGGAGCAGTGATCATGCGCCGAGCAAGTACGATCATCCGGAGGGGAAGAAGGTCGGGTTGATGAATGGTGTGCCGCGGTTTAGCAAAATCCCGAATGGCTTGCCGGGTATCGAGACGCGGATGGCGCTCTTGTTTGGACAGACTGAAGCATGCAGACCGCCCGAGGAGGCAAGATTATCGTTGCCGAGATTTGTGCAGTTGACAGCGGGGAATGCAGCGAGATTGTATGGGCTGGAAGGAAGGAAAGGGGCAATTGCGCCTGGATATGATGCGGATTTGGTGGTGTGGTACCCTAGTGATAAGGGGAGGACGGTGATTCAGCAGGAGGATCTGCATCATGATATCGACTACACGCCTTTCGAGGGTATACAAGTTGGCAATTGGCCGAGATGGACGATCATAAGAGGTAAGGTTGTATGGGACAGAGACAATGGTGGGATTGTGGGTGAAAAGGGGTATGGACAGTTTTTGAAACGGGGAAAGGGAAAGGTGGTAATGGGAAGGACGGGAGGCTTACCGAGGGGAATGCTGCCGGAAGAGCGTGGTATGTGGATGGATCACAAGCCGTACTGATCATGACGATAACGAAGGAGACGACAGTGATGATTAGACAGGGGAATGTAGCATGCCTTGAGCTTTGGTAGCGTCTGTATGGCCTACCTATGTAATCGTCTCTTCATCAATCATGATTCATTTCGATCCTAGGACGCTCATGACTGCCTGCAGAACTTCACCGTGGACTTGCTTTGGCGCGGCGACAACACCCTTGTTCTGAGCAAGAGTTCGGCCAATGCTGAAATCCAATCTCTTGCCTTCAGCATCGGTCACTTGACCGCCAGCTTCTCGCACAATCAGATCGCCAGCAGCATGATCCCAGATCTTCTCCTGGTAATCTTTTCGAACTGGCAATCGGAGGTAGATGTCCCCTGCACCTCTTGCGATGCTGGCATACTTGGCCTGGCTGTCCATCCTGACACTGGCTTTTGTGATACCAAGTTTCTGTGCGATCTGTGCCTGATCTCCATGGCTCGAGTGCCCAGCCTCCACGCTCTCGCAAAATGTCGCGTTCTTCAAGTCTGATATTTGGCTCATCTTGATCGGCTGCTCCTTGGCCAGATTACTCTTGGACATAGGTCGGCTAGTCGCACCTTCGCCTCGAACGGCACCGAAGAGGACACCCTTACCCTCGTCATCAGATGCATGCTTGCCGATGTTCTCCGTCAAGGGTGCAGTATCGTCCTCTGGCAGATTTGGACAGCCTAGCACTCCAACTTTGACATCTCCATCTACCATTAGAGCCAGGCAGACAGCATACTGACCGCCTCGCAGAAAGCCTTTGGTGCCATCGATAGGATCCAATGCCCAGATCCTGCCCTTTGCTCCACCCTTGCTGTTCCCCTTGTCGATGATGTCCAGCATCGCCGAATCGCTCTTGATCTTGCCTCCAAGCTCTGCATCCGCGGATGCATCGTCCAAGCTTACATCCTTGACAAGATCCCAGACTGTCGATCTGAGCTCGCCATTCTCTTGCAGGTCTTTGCTCTCTTCCTCAGCAACGATCTCGTCGTTTGGGAAGTTGTGCTGAATCGCCGAAATGATCAAGGCTTGAGCACCAAAGTCGCCAATCGTGACGGGAGACGCATCCGACTTGGACAGTGTTCCTTTGGCGTGCGAATTGAAGACCTTCTTTGTAAGGATCGTGGCCCTTTGCACGGCCAAAAGAGCAATGTGCAGCTCCTTTTCGTAGGCCATGCTTGCCGAGGTCGGGTTAGACAAAGGACGAAGAAAGGTGCTCGAAGAGGGAAGATGCTGGATTAAGAGGCGCAGACGAGGGAGCAATGAAGGTAGGAAAGACGTTGCCAGGATGACGAGTGAAAGAAGCAAGATCTGGCGTTTCAATGGCTTGTTGAAGAGCATCGGGAACAAGGGATTGAATTTCTCGAGCGAGCTCCCCGCGGGGTGACGTCCGCAGACTGCACATGAGCAGATCTCGCCGACCGTGCACTTGCCAAGACGTGACCTACTTCGCCGCCATCAGACAGCCTGCTTCTTGCTTGAACACCGTCTTCTCGCTGTCAACATGGCGGAGGGCCTTTTCTATAACGTAGCTAACGGCTATGTTGAAGGCATAGTACGGGGCTACCGAAACACATTACTCACTAGCCAGGCGTATGGTAACCTGACACAGTGCGAAACGATCGATGGTACGCTTTAGCCGGTCCATGGGTACACACATAGTGAGAGCAACATATGCTGACCACACTCTCAGATGTCAAGCTTCAGCTAGGTCCATCTTATGGCGACTTTCTCGGCAACCTCCCTCCAAATCCATCAACCAGCGCGCTGGCAGACAAGACTCTCGAGAAGCTGGTCGCAGAGTTCCGTTACATTCAGGCCAACGCTGTAGGATCGCTCTCGAAGTTCTGTGAATACATCACGTATGGATACATGATTGACAATGTCGCGCTTCTTATTACCGGCACGCTGCATGAACGAGACACACGGGAACTGCTTGAGAAGTGCCATCCGCTTGGCACCTTCGAGACCATGCCGGCTCTTTGCGTCGCAACCAATATCGAGGAACTCTACAACTCCGTACTCATCGAAACTCCTCTGGCGCCATACTTTAAAGGCTCGCTCTCACACCAGGATCTTGACGAGCTTAACATCGAGATCATCCGCAATACCCTCTACAAGAACTACCTAGAAGACTTCCACAACTTTGTCAACACACACCCTGAGCTGGCCGGTACACCGACGCAGCAGATCATGAGCGAGGTGTTGGAGTTCGAGGCCGATAGGAGAAGCATCAATATCACACTGAACAGTTTTGGCACCGAGCTGAGCAAGGCAGACAGGAAGAAGCTGTACCCCAACTTTGGCAAGCTACACCCTGAAGGTACACTGATGTTGAGCCGAGCGGAGGACCCAGAAGGCGTTAGGATCGCGATCGACGGTGTTCATGACTACCGATCCGCATTCGACCAGACTGGCATGTCTGGAGGCCAAAGTGGAGGCAACATTGGTGACGAGGGCAAGAGTTTGGAGGATCTGTTCTACCAGAAGGAGATGGAACTGAACAAGTTGGCATTCACACATCAGTTCACGCACGCTGTGGTATATGCATGGGTGAAGTTGAGGGAGCAAGTGAGCATCATCATTCCTATGTCGAGAAGTAAAACTAATATGCCACAGGAAATCAGGAACATCACGTGGATTGCCGAGTGTATTGCTCAACAGCAAAAGGATCGGATCGGCAATTACATCAGCGTGTTTTAAGTGGCCCGGCGCTCAATAGTGGTCTGTAATGATACCAAATTTTGTCCTCCTTTAAGTTTCGTGATATCAACCACGCCGACCTTGCTAGATGGGGTATCATATGCTCTCTCTGCTTGCCTCGCCTCTTTTCCAAAGACACCATCCACCTCGTGCATAACTTACAGCATATCCATTTGCACTGTCCTACCTATCCACCTCAATCACCAGTATCCAGCTCCAAATCCAACTGCACCCCATTACTGACCCCATAATCCTCCAACGTCAACTGATCCTTGAACGGCCTCTCTCCCTGCCTCTTGAGCATGATCTCATGTGGCTGCCTGCCTATCCTCGCCGCGACCATCGCCTTGAACGCCTTCACCGGATCGCTCGCTAAGCAAGGTATCGCCGCTTTCGTACCCAGTCTGTCGTTGACATTGACAATGATCATCGGCTCCGAAGACGCAGGCGTCTTGTACTTTGGTTTCGCCACGCTGGGCGCGGAGAGGGAGGGGTCGCTTTTCGCTTCCGTCGTCGCGGGGGAAGGAGCGCCGTTCGTGCTGCTTTTGCTTTCCGCTGCTTTGCGCACGGCTTTGGCGCCGAATTTGGCGGCGACCGAGGCTTTGTCGACCACTGATGGTGCTTGTGCAGGCGTGGTGGTACCCTCACTGGCATCTTCCTCTTTGCTCTCGCTGTCTGCTTTCTTGCTCCCGTCGTCTTCTTTCCGTGACCGTTTCCCGCCGTCTCGATCCTGGTATCTGTCTTCGCGGTAGAGCTGGTCGCGGTCACTGTGTCGTCGCCGATCGCGGGAACGAGACCGGCGGCGCTCGGTGTCGCCATCAAGGCTGCGCTCGCGTGCACGGGAGTCGTATTTGGGTGAGCGCTCGCGGTAGGTTGATTTGGCGTTGTCTGACGCGGGGTCTTTGCTGGATTTCTCTTTCCATTTGAAGCCACCTTTTGATTTCTTGGGTCGATCAGGGGAGCGTGAGCGTGAGCGAGCCATTGTGAAGCTGACTTCGAGACGGTGAGCGAATGGAGCAAAGTGGGTAGAGTAGCTGTGGGAGGAAGAGCTAAGGGATCGAGTCAGGAAAATTTTATACATGACTCGGCTGTTTCTGCACCTCTTCCACGCTGATCAATGTCCATCAAGAGACAATCTAGGAGGAACCTCGGCCCTTTTTATGCTCACTTCTGCTGTCACGGCTAGCAGATGGCAGGTAGCATCGTTTGCTAGGCTCAGGATTGCATATTTCCACGGCTCAGCACGACGTACGCTTCCGCGACCAGCCAGCTCTCGAAGCATGGCCGATGCGCTCGACTACAGGCAGTGGCCGGCCGAGAAGCTGGTCAGACGAGTTGAGGAATTGGAAGCTCGTCTACATGCCCTCGCAAGCGAGGCAAAAGCACAAGTGTCACCTGGCTTTGCAAAAAGACAGGCCAAGAAAGCAAAGAAGGAGGGTCTAAAGACATTTGACGCGAGCCACTATTCGACTCGATTCATAGCTCTGAAGTTTGCATACTTAGGTCAGAGGTACAATGGACTGGAGCATCATGCCAACAACACTACGCCACTACCGACCATCGAGGAGGAGCTTTGGAAAGCTTTAACGAAGACAAGGCTGATCTTCCCGACTGGCAAGGGAGAGGTTAATTGGGAAGGCTGCGAATACTCCAAGTGCGGAAGGACAGATCGAGGGGTGAGCGCTTTCGGACAGGTCGTGGCGTTGAAAGTACGGAGTGCAAGGCCAGTCCCAGGATTGAAGAAGAGGAGGAAAGTTGAGATTGCTGACACCGAAGGACTGAGCGTAGAGCCGGATGAAGGACCTGCTGAAGAAGGAAAGGAATTCGATCCGATCAGAGATGAAGTCCCGTATATCCAAACACTGAATCGTGTGCTACCAGACGACATCCGAGTGCTCGCCTGGTGCCCCGATCCTCCGCCTGACTTCTCAGCTCGCTTCTCGTGTGAAGAGCGCCAATACCGCTACTTCTTCACAAACCCAGGGTATGCGCCAGTACCAGGAGCGCGAGGACTGAACAAGACGGTGAGCGGCAAACCGCTGCGAGAAGGTTGGCTGGACATCAATGCCATGCAGGATGCTGCAAAGAGGCTCGAGGGCTTGCATGACTTCCGAAATTTCTGCAAGATAGATCCTGGCAAGCAGATCAGTAATTTTGTCCGGCGAATCTTCCATGCCAGCGTCACGGAAGTGGACTCCGCGAAAGGTCCGGTGGGATACGTTGGGTCTGCAGAATTCGCCCCCAATGGTCAGGAGACGCTTGTCAATGGAACAGCTATGGCAACTGCACAAGCAAGCACACCAAAGCTGTACACCTTCAATGTGAACGGGTCGGCTTTTCTCTGGCACCAAGTCCGTAACATGGTTGCTGTACTGTTTCTGGTCGGCCAAGGATTGGAGTCCCCCTCGGTGGTGTCAGATCTTTTGAATGTGGAGAAAACTCCGACGCGGCCAAAATACGAGATGGCGTCGGACGCTCCCTTGGTCTTGTGGGAATGCAAGTTTCCAGCGAAGAAAGGTGCAGATTCAGATGTGAGTCTAAAATGGGTATACGTTGGTGATGAGGGTGGCAGAGATCTCAACAAGCATGTCGATATCGACGGAGGAGACGGCAAATTTGGTCGCAATGGAATAATGGACTCCTTGTGGATGACATGGCGGTCGCGCAAGATCGACGAGGTTCTTGCTGGGAGCCTGGCCGATATGGTTGCTGGCCAGGGGAGAAATACCAGTCTTCCAGAGAGACCTGGAGCGGAGTCGCGGCGCAGCCAGAGAGTGTTTGATGGCGGTAATGATCCTCGTCCGACCGGTACTTACGTACCTATCCTGCAGAAAGAGCGGATGGAGCACTTTGAGGATCTCAACGCTAGATATCGTCAGAAGAAAGGTCTCAGCGAGAAGAGCACAGAGGCCATGGATGTAGATGAGTAGCATATTTGATACCCACTTGTGAATAGAACAAAGGCATACATCGTTGCAACTTTCGCAGCAAAGCATCACTTGGGCTCGTACAAGCAAGCTTTACTGCCTCGCCAGACTTCTTCCAGAAGTTGCCTTTTGGGAAACACGTTCTGCGAATTTCAGCAATTGTTGCACAGCTGACCACCATGACCTTACTGGAAACACTACGACGAGATCCTCTTCGTTCTCCACAACAATAGAGAGATAGAATTTGACCTCAAAGTCCTTGAAAGCCTCGTGCAAGAAGATATCCTGAATCGAGCTGGTTGGTATGAATCGTGTCGAAGCAGTGCTCAGATAGGTTGGACTACTGGTGGATGTCTGCACTCCAAGGCCTCGAATGACCAAGAGACTCTCCTCTGTGTAGCCTTTGCGAACGCACAGATAGAGGAAGATGACGGAAATTGGAATGAGCCATCTCCACTGCAATGCGCTGGCTAAGACATCTGGAAAGGTGTGCTGAAATGGGTTGTCCAGACTGCAGACCACCGAATGACTTAAGTGCAACTTGCAGAAGAGTGTAACGAGAATGAAGGCCGCGACGGTAACACGTAGCAAGCCTCGAAGAAGTCGCTGTGCCTTTGCCGAGACGGTTGTCGCAGGCGGTCTAGTTGACACGGTATAGAGGACGGTCGAAGAGGTCGGCCGCTTCACCGTCAGCATTTCGGTATTTTGCACGAGCCGTCGTGATACTCAAAGCGCATTGTCAAGTATTGATACAATTGACATCAAGGTGATTCCGAAGTTCGGCACAGACAGCTGGAAAATATGGTGGATGTGGTTGTGTATGTTCGCGTGGCTCACGAGATGGCTCACAACCAGGTTATGGAAAAGAAGACGTGTCAAGCCTCCTTACTAGTACCATCAACATGGAGACTTCTCTTCTTTCTACCACAACTCAATGATCTTACTCGTCCAACTCTGGCTGCTATTCATTGGAATCAATGTGCACGCGCTAGCGCTAGCGGCTACTACGGTAGGAACCGATTGCATGCTTACAAGATCATCTCAATGATCACGACGGACGTGTACACGCTTTCAACTCCCGTATTGAGAGCAATTCGTGTTACATCTTGTAATTCTCCGGCGTACACGCAGGCAAATGCATACTACAGAATGCTTGTTTCGACTCATCCGCTCGGAGGAACGGACTTGCCGAAAAGGTAAGCCATTTTCCACACTGGCGGCTCGGTTCTTGAGCAAGACACCAAGGTCCTGAGGGAGCACTTTGACATCAGCACGATTGCACCCATCCTGCTCCTTCGTGCCGCCAAGCTACTCTTGCATGCGAGCAGGTCCGGTCGACCGACCTTCGTTGCTACCTCTACTTCCATTGGTAGCATCGCCTACCAGGAGAGTCTGATGGCATTCGGTCATGTCATGAACGCATATGGACGCAGCAATGCGGCACTGAACTGGCTCATTCACCGTGTCGACCTTGAGGAGTCGCGGTTGACTGCGATCGCGATTCATCATGGCTTGGTCGCGACCGATATGTCAACTTCTTTGACCAAGGTCGATCCGCTGACTCTTGGAGCTATCACTGTTGAGACGAGTGTGAACGGAATCGTACAGCAGATACAAAATGCCACGAAGGAGAAGACCGGCGAGACGTTCATCTCTCACGATGGCTCGACTTTGCCATGGTAGTCATATTGCTGGTACACAGATATTGAAATCATAGATTAGATCTAGAATATCGTTCATCATCATTTCATCCTTTGTACATAGTGACCAGAATACCTACTTCTTTCCCTGCCCCGATCCACTAGGAGCGACGAGATCCACATGCTCCAGCGCCGCCCTATTCAACCTCGCAATCACATCCCTACTATCCTTATCCAATGTCGCTGGTAGCGGCAACTCCTGCAATGCGTTCTGAATCAACTGCGTCGCCCTCTCCGCCGCCATCTTTGTCGTCACCTTCCCATCCTTCGCATTAAACCCATGCGTCCCAACAATCGCGCCTTGAATCGCCTGCGCCGCCGCCGCCTGCAATGCCGCGGACCCCTTCATCGCCAACGCCTGCGGCATGTCCTTCCTCCGCAGCCCCACTTGTCCTTTCCCATCCATGAACGTCTCATACCCCTGCGTATCCAGCACCTCCTTCGGCACCTCCGCTACGGATCCTGGCGCTGTACCCGTGAGCGTGACACTCCCGCCCTTGACGCCGAGCTGCTCCTGGAACTGCTTCGCCATTTTGCCAATGACCTCAGCGTTCTCGGCATTGCCTTCGACGGCAAAGCGCAGACACATGATGGCGTGCTCGCGGATGTACGGATTGTGTTCGTCGTGTCGGCAGCAGCCGACCAGCGCTTCGAGACCGCCGTATTGCCGCACTTGGTCTTGTACGGTTTTGTTCTTCCAGATGAGAGAGGAGAGGACGAGGACGGTGAGTTTCTTGAGGTTGCGCCATTCGAAGTCTGACGGCTCGTCTTGCGCTTCATCGGGGTAGGCGGCTTGGTCGTCGACGGGGATGGGCGGGAGGCTTGGGTCGCTTGGGACATTGAGAGGCGGTGGTGGTGCGGGAGGTGGAGGGGTCTGAGAATTGGTCTTTGGGACAGGCGCTTTCTGTTGCCCTCCCCCCTTGGTGGGTGGGATTGCGGATGGCAAGACCTTGGCTGCTTGTTCAAGGAGTAGCTCTGCTTGGTCTTTGGCAGCAGTCTTTGCTGCGCTCGGTAGTTGCATGCCTGCGTTAAGCTTAGGTATGGCGCCTTCGAGCTCCTTGAGCATCGTGACTAGCTCACTTGCCACCTGCCACTTTGCCATAATGTCTTTCCAGCTTTGCTCTTCCGTGAGGACAGCGAAGAATTCGAGGTACTGATAGACACCTTCGTACATGCGTTCCATATCCCATAGATTGAGCGGGAACTCTTCAGGAGGCGCCATGTTGTCATGTATCTTACCTTGCAAGAATATCAGAGCACATGTCTGTGGGACAATTCGACGTCTGAACTCCATGAAGATGAAGTTGACCACGTGCACTTCCACTGGACTTGGTTCCTGGACCTGACCGGTAGCTAGCAAAACATTCTTGGAAGCCTCTGCTCGCGCTCTGAAGATGTTGGTCAACAGTTTCATGATCACTGCCTGAGCCGGAGATATTATATCCTTGGACCGAGACTTGCTGAAGCTACCATTGGCGTCAGTCCGGAAAACTGCATGGTTTTCGGCAGGGTCGTACTCTCTGAAGGCATGATAGGCGTAAGGAAGATAGCCATTAACGAGTATGCTCTCGAGGATCTTGACCATGAACTTGAAGTATAGCTCTTCCTCCCTCAAGTCCCAAGCAGCAACGAATATGAGCAGTTCCCGAAGCAAGTTCCGGCCATTCTCCTGAGCCAGTAGCAGATGACACCTCTGTGTGTGCATATCGATGATTGCATTGGCTTGATCCTCGCTCGCCTCTGGCGACACTTGAGGGACGAGCCCACTCATGATCATGTTTGGTAGTATCTCGATCTCACTAGGTCCGAGAATAAGCGGCACATCGGTCAACAAGCCTCGACCATCCTCTGTGGATCCATGATACTCCTCTTCCTCTTCATCATCATCCATGTCGCTTTCCTCATCGCTTGGCGGAATTGGTTCCTGGACTTTTGGTGCCATTTCTGGTGGAGGTTGCTCGGGAGAAGTGGCAGCTTTGATACGTTTCAGGAAATCATCCTTTCCGGCTTGCAATTGTCTCTTGGCCGACATGGCGGAGAGCCAGACCTTGAAGTTGTCGATTGGTTCCGGGCTGACCTGGGATCGACTTGGTGGCGCCATTTCCGTCCTTCCACGATAATCGGGAGAGCCTTTCAGATCGCGATGAAGATCTCTTTCTATAGCAGCAAGTCGTGCCAATGTCGGATCGTCCTTCGTGGTATTCAGGATCAAGGAAGCGGAATCTTGGAGCTCTTCGAATCTGCGAGCGTCCTCACGGTGCTCCTGATATCGCTTCTTCCATCTTTCCCGCTCCATGTCGTTTAGCCCATTGATCCAAGTTTCGCGAAGACCACTCCCCACTTCTTCGACATCTAGCTCGCGGCCTTCCCATCGCGCGGCTAGTGATCTGACGAATAAGCTGAAGGCTTTCCGGCTCAATTCATCGTCTCGAAAGAACTCATCCCAAGGATCATTGGGCCGTGATAGCTTCGCTGTAGAATCTGCCAAACTCATATCACCCATCTTCTGCGCCGCACGATGTGTATCGCTGTCCGACAGGGATCTCTGTGGCTTCTTTTGCATAATGAGCGAGACAAACTCATCTTCTTCGACCTCGTTCTCGGTAAATAGTGTATCATTGTCCCGCAGTACGCCAGGAGTATCTCCGTTATCGAACAGCGCCATCCACAGCAGCAATTTGCGTTTCTCGTTCCTAGCGGAGAGGTTGTTAAGAAATTGCAGCGAAGTGATGAGCAACTTCTTGTATGCGCCAACCACTGCCTGCCACCTCTCTTCATCCCCGGCCCCAGCATCACCATCGTAGCCGCGGGCCGTCACTCTTACACAGCAGTTGATCACCCGAAATATCTGCTGGTCGAATCCACAATCGGCGCAAAGATCTTGAATCTCTTGCCCTCCCGTCAAGACATTTCTCGCGATCGCAACCAAGTCATTGAGCCTTTCCAGATCCAAGTATAAGCCAGGATATGCTGATGCGATCAAGGTACTTGAGGTCGTTTCGTAGTCCACCGCAGAAGGATCCCATTGCTGGAAAGATCGCCTTTCTAATGAGGTCACAGCTGCCCGAAAGACTCCCACTAGCTCTTCCCAAAATGGTCTGTTTGTCCCTATCGCGGATCTGATATAGCTCTTGAGTCCAGTCAGGCGCAGTGTCTCTTTGACAACTCGTATGTCTATCCGCTTCAAGGTCTCGTCTTTCATGTACTTGGGCGACTTGAAGTGGATGGCGTATGGCGTGAAAGCCAGTCGTATGAATGTGGTGTAGACTTTATGATCCACCTCTGGCTCCTCCTCCTCGGTCGCCATGGTCGGCAATCTGTATTGTTTAGAGTCACCCTCTGCTTTGCATCAGAAGGGCACGAGTTGTCGCAAGTGCCGCCTCTAGCTATATGAGCTTAGAGGGAAATTTTATACCCGACTTATATCCGAGCGCTGCAGACGTGCATGGCCCGTGGCGAGTGTACTTCTCTCCTAAATTTCAAGCGAAATGTTGTCTGAGGTGTATCTGTAGTTCCTGTGATGGAGCTGTTGCACAAGTTAGCAATAGGAGTCGGACTGCTGTCCTTCTTCACATTTGTGGTTCTCTTTGGACGACTCCCAGGTCTGAGGTGATGCATACGCAGGTCCGCTCGGAGCGCCAGTGCTAAAGCTCGCAGGAAAACACCCATCGGTTTTCTTCAAGTGTTCCTAGTCGACATCCTGCCTCGTCTGTTCAGCAATGTTGACCAGAAGGTTACTGGAGGACGGTCTGTCAGAGTCCTTACGCGGCTTAGGGACTACCTTTTCTTTACACGCAACCCGACCATCATGGTTTGTACGAAGTCTTCTTTTGCACTTTCCTTCACTCATGCTGGTAGATCATATTCCTCTTCATTCTCACAGCAGCGGCATACATGTTTCTTAGCGCTACATATAACGTCCTCAACCCTGCGCAAATCCTCCCAATTCCTCTCCTACTTCCTCTTCCTTACATCTTTACCTTTCTTTGCGCCTCTTCCACCTCCCATTTCGTAACGCAATCCAACCATGCCCAAAGCCTCACTTACTATCCATACGACCATGTCCTCTACCATCCGTCTGCAATATGTAGCACTTGTCAACTTCCCAAGCCCGCTCGCTCAAAACACTGTTCGCTCTGCAATCGGTGTGTATCTCGCTGCGACCACCACTGCCCCTGGGTGAATGCTTGCCTCGGCCGAACGAACTACCGCTACTTTCTCTACCTGCTCCTCGCTCTACCCATTCTTGAGATCTACGGCGCCTACCTTGGCTACACCATTCTCTCGCCACATCTCAACTTCGCTCCTCTGCAAGGGAAGCCTTTCTTCTCCAGCGCTTATTGGAACACTTTCGCGCGTATTTGCATGGTCGCTACGAACAGAGGAGGTCTCTCCATCGCCGGCGTGACGATACTGGCCGCTACTACGGCACCATTACCGCTCGCGCTGCTGAGCTACCACATCTACCTCATCTGGGCAGGTACAACGACGAACGAAAATGCAAAGTGGGGATACTTGCAGGAGGACATGGATGATGGGCTGGTATGGAGGGGGAAGCGGAGCGAGGTGGTTGCGCTCCGCCGAGCTCTTGAACGGCAAACTCAGGACCCAGAGGAAGAGCGCTGCAAGGACTGGCCAGTTGACAGCGACCAGATCATCGTTCGCACGAGAGACGGCCTGGCTCCAAGGGGCCTGGAGGATGTCTATGAGCAGATCTGGAGCTTGCGAGCGGTGGACAACATCTACGACCTTGGGTTCTGGGACAATCTGATGTATGTGTTGCGAGGCAGATGATCAGTAGACATGGAGAGCCCAAAAAGGAAATATGTGATAGCCCAACATGTCCGCGTCTCAAAGTTGGACGTCAGAGGAAGGATCACATGCTAAATTCACCCGAAAAGGCAAAAAAGATAATCGCAGAATGTAACGCAACCGAATGAAGACGTGACGGATACTGCTTGGGATGGAGATATACCTCAATTCTCACATCGATGGGACGCGTATCAGTCACATGCAGCATCCATTGAGCGCAACAGATCATAGAGTACGCAAGGTCTTGTGGCGATTCGACGATTCGTGCGTTCTGGTATATAACTTTACATATTCTACGTTTCTAATCATCACCGCCACCACCCACGTTCCCGCCCGATGTCTGCGCCTTTTTGGCACCACAGATATCGTCCACTCTTAGCAGCAGACATGCACTCTCCACAGCTGTCTTTATGCTCTGCAGCTTCACCGCTTGTGGCTCCCATACACCCAGCTCATGCATGTCCACCACCTTGCCCAAATCACCATCGATACCCCAGCTGCTGCCACTCTTCCCCTCAGCGTGCTTTGCCCGCAACTGCGTCAGTACTCTGATCGGACTATTCCCTGAATTCTGAATCAACGTGCGCGGGATCACCTCCATTGCGTCGGCAATAGCGCGGTACGGCCACTGCGCGACGCCCTCGATGCCTTTGCTTAGCTGCTGTAGACGCACGCTGACGGCCATCTCGGTAGCGCCTCCACCAGGGCTGAGGTGTGGGTGAAAGACGACGTTGCGGGCGACGCTCATGGCGTCGAGGAGGTTGCGCTCGATCTCGTTGAGGATGTCCTTGCTGGGGCCGCGGAGTAGGAGCGTGCATGCTTTCGGGTTCTTGCATTTCGTTATGAAGGTGAAGTACTCGTCGCCGATCTTACTGATCTCGAAAAGCCCACATTGCGTGCCGACATCTGAGTCTTGGAGGTCTTGGACGTTGTTGACGATCGTGGCACCTGTGGCGCGGGCGATACGGTTGTTGTCGGTTTTGCGCACACGGCGGATGGCCGTGATGTTTTGTTTGAGGAGGAAATGTTGGGCGAGATCGGAGACACCTTTCTCGGTAATGACAAGGTCGGGCTTGACGGCAATGATGGCATCGCACATGGCCTTGACCTGTTCTTCCTCGATTTGCAGAATGCGGTTCCAGTCTTCCTCTTTGCTGATCTCGATATTGGTTTGTGATTCTCCCTTCTTGTACTCTAGTGTGCAATCAAGCAACACGATGCGGGGATTCTCGATTCGTCTTCGCATCTTTGGATGTGTGATGTCCTTGTTGAGCATTACGCCGTCAAGAACTTTGGAGTCCTCAATATCCCCACCAGGAATCTTTTCCACTCTCGCATATCGCTTGATATCCACCTCCTGCTTCCCTCCACCGGCATCGAACGAGACAGTGCGTACAGCTGTGAGAGCCAGGTTGCACATCATGTCTGACCATCGCGAGACGAACTTGGTACCTATCGATGAAGAGATGAGCTTGTACATTTGCTTGTCGTCCGAGGTGTCCACTGGTATCGAAACGTCCTGAACGATATGAAGGGCATCTGAGAGGGCGCGCTTGAAGGCTGATATGATGACCACGGGATGAATGTTGCGCTCCAGCTGTGGTAACGAAAGGGCAAGAATTTCTCCCGCCAGGATGATGACTGTCGTTGTTCCGTCTCCGACTTCCTCATCCTGTGTCCGCGCAAGCTCGATCATGCTCTTTGCTGCTGGATGCGCCACCTCGATCTCTCGCAAAATCGCATGACCGTCATTTGTGAGTACGATGCCTCCCATAGGATCCAAGAGCATCTTGAGCATAGCTTTGGGGCCAAGACATGATCGGATGATGTCTGCTACTCTGCGCAGCGTCAGTATCTCTCAAGTTGGTATGCTCAGTTACCCTCACGTCTTCGCAGCTGTGATATTTGACATCTGAGCCTTGCGACCAAATTGGCGCTCGCCAGTGGCAGTGTCTGGAGCTATTTAGCTGTGCTCCTACCAATAGAGCAAAAATGTCATACTCATGACCACCACGGGAGCCTGCATCTTTGCAAATTCCTGTCCAGGCGTCCGGACGATAGGCGGGACTGATTGCGGCGAAGTAGAGGAGATGGATGCTCGGGTTGTTGGGAATTCGCTACGGTTATTACCACTATAGCTTTCTGAAGTTGTCCAGCATAAATTTCGGCTGCACGTATTTTCGCGCGTTCGCAGAGCAGCAGAACGGAAGCTTTGACCAGCTTTGGGAAGTTCCCTTTTGGCGGTTCTCTTCCGCGGCGATCACAGCTTTCTCGGCTGACTCTGACAAGGTTTGCAAGGTTTCGTCTCTGTTCTGAACATGAGTCAAGCGAGCGCTATACCTTTCTCGTGGTAGCGTTAAGGCTAAACCCATCCGGACGACGATCTCCAGCGTTCCCGCCAGCCACTGACAGACCGTCTCTTCCCAAATGCTCGCTCTCTTCCTGCGACAGACTTCACTTCTTCCTTCACCTCCCTGTTGTCCACGCGTGTCGCATGACTAGGAGATTTCTATCTTGAACAGCCTTCATCTTCAATTGACCTGTAGTAAAATACAGGACATCCCCTCATCATTGTCCCTACTTTTCGCCCGCGCCGGTTCGCAGCAATTCACTTTGTTCGCGAACACCACCGTCAAGGGTCTTGGCGCGTTGCTCTATGCTCAACAACTGAACAAAAGCGCAAGAAATATAATCTGACATTGAGAACTAATCTTTACTACCAGCAGACAGAGATTATGCTGCCGTCGCACATGCTCACTGACTCGCCTGCCATGGTCCTTGCTCCCGTGCCGGACCAGTATTTCCATGAAGGTCACTATCGCTCCACAAGTGGCCTTCCTACACCTCCTCACACGTCCAATGGCACCAACCAGCCATCGTTTCCTCCAACTCCTAGCGAAAGTGCGATCGCTGGCCGAAAGCGTTCCCGTGGCGATATCTACTCGCCCGAAGATGAGCATATCGATGGCTCAATTATGACCGAACAACCCGCGCCGCCCCCAGTCCCGCGCGGAGAGCCAGTGTATGGCCCCGGCATGACACTGATTTATCCGAATGATCCGTCCGGTTCCTATAATGCTGATGCTTCTACGCAGTCAGGCACTTGGGTAGAGGAGTCCGCAGAGCAAGCTGCTGTTCGTGCAGCCCGTCCTATCATGGCCACCCGCAAGTCTCAACGCCTGGACTCTACAGCTTCCCGACTTGACGATGTGGCATCCATCCTCCAGTCAGAGCCTCGCGCACCTGGCACTGAACCTCTTATCGACGAAGCGACACGCATGCTCGGCATATCTTGGATGCGCATGGATGCTAGTGAGAGTAGCCAGATCAGTCAGAGAGCTTATACTCGCTGGATTGACCGTCACTATCCACATCTCACCAATGTCGAAGTCTGGTTCGAAAACAGCGCCATTCCAGGCTATCTCGGCAAAGCCATGAACAACACGAATGGTCTCGAGGAGTACTACTTGTGGTCTCTTGACCTCCACCAAGCCATTCTGGTAACACGCAATCCGAACGATCTGATTCTCAAGCTCAGCTCGCCACAAATGTCGCTATCGCAAGCCGCGGAGACTATCCGCGCCGACGTCGAGCCTGTTGTCGAAGCTTCAGCGGCCAATGCTGCCATCGTCCACAATGACCGATTCATCGCGGAGCAGGAGCCAGCTGCTGCTGCTGGAGGTATGGACCTCGATTAGATAAGCGATGCAATGTCGTGGACAAGGCTCCCACAGATTATGTCCATTGCTATCTATGGCGGCGTCGCGAAACTTATGGAGTTCATGTCACTGGGCTGCAGGCGGTCTGGGTGGGAATGGCAGCCGGGCACGGCTTGCTTTGCGGACTTTATGCCAAAAGTACTGTACTATAGATCATGATAAATGCGCGAAAGATCGATCACTTGCGTGAGAGTGCACATGCAGACTTGGGAGCGTGAACCACGAAATGTTGTTAATAATGATTCCAAATTGCTGTAAATGGGCGAGCTTGGTGCTAGCAACTGATTTTGCGGAGCTCGACTCCTTGTCTGACGGCTTTGAAATCGCCCCGAGGAGACTGACTTCATATTCTTTATTTACCGTCTCTTTCTCCAAGACGCAAGACAGGCATTATGCGCCTATTTACCGCCGCGTTGCTCCTTGCGAGCATTTGTCTATCATCAGCGACATCTACTCACACTTCCAACTGGGCCGTTCTTGTTTCTACATCCCGCTTCTGGTTCAACTATCGACACCTTGCCAATGTGCTCTCCCTGTACCGCACCGTCAAGCGACTAGGCATTCCCGACAGTCAGATCATACTCATGCTGCCCGATGACATGGCCTGCAATCCGCGTAACACGTTTCCTGGCGCAGTATTTAACGACAAGTCGCGTAATTTAGACCTCTACGATGACAAAGAAGCAGAAGGCATCGGCGGAATCGAAGTCGACTACCGAGGGCACGAAGTCACGGTCGAGAACTTCATCCGTCTGCTCACGGATCGATGGCCTGCGGATTATCCTCGCAGCAAAAGACTGATGACGGACGAGAGGAGCAACATCCTGATCTATATGACTGGCCATGGTGGGAACGAATTCTTGAAATTCCAGGACTCAGAGGAGATCAGCAGCTTCGATTTAGCCGACGCCTTCGAGCAGATGTGGGAGAAGAAGCGGTACAACGAGCTGCTATTTATGATCGACACTTGTCAGGCGAACACCATGTACGGTGCCTTCTACACGCCGAATATCGTGGCTACGGGGAGCAGCGCATTGCATCAAAGCAGCTACAGCCATCACGCGGATCAAGATGTCGGGGTCGCAGTCATTGATCGTTGGACATATTACAATCTGGAGTTTTTGGAGACTCTTGTCACAAGTACGAGCAGTAATGTCACAATTGGGGAGCTCTTCGATAGCTACGACCCGGTCAAGGTGCATAGCGACGCAGGAATCAGGTACGATCTCTTTAATGGTGGGGAACCAGAAGCTAGAAAGAGAAGGGTGGTAGACTTCTTTGGCAACGTGCAAGGCGTGGAAGTTGGTGGAGACAAGGCGAAAGATACTCTCGCAGAATGGCAGGAGGATCTTCAAGCACTGAAGAAGCTGGTCGAAAGACAGCAAGAGGCACTGAGGGACTTTCAGGACTCTGGCCCTGCGCCAACAAAGGAGGACGCTCCAGCCACGGAGTCCACCACTGTGAACCAGGATGGGATCAAGGGGTATCTTAAGGGCGCCTTGACGACGGACGGAAAATCAGAATGGTCCAGTCAAGCCCGTGGTATCGCTATCCTCGCTGGAGTTGGAGCTCTTTGGGCAGCGGCAAGCATGTTGGACAAGTGAAATTCAGATTGACTATCATGAGTTCGACTTGAATGTCCTCATCGCTCGATCAACACCACTTACCCAACGCATCACCCTTTGCATCCCATACGGCAGCACGGATAGCCACTCGATGCAATCGGCGTAGATGGGCATTGCGATGACGCCGCTTTGTCCAGCGTCAATCTTCGCCACAATGGCTTGAGCAAGATCGATTGGCTCAATCACTGGACCCAAGAAGCTATTCGGCGTTTCCACTCCCTTGAACAAAGGTGTCGAGAGCTGCCCAGGCTTCACCAAGATTGACTTGATCTGACTATGTCCATCATCGGCAAGCTCAGACCGAAGAGAAGTATGCATCGCTATCAAGCCTGCTTTGGCCGCAGTGTAATCAGAAAGGTGCGACGCGCCAAGATCACCAAGCACTGATGCGACGGTCACTATCGTCCCTGCTTCTCTGGCGATCATGCCAGGCAGGAATGCTTGAATGGTAAGGAAGTGAGAGAGCAGGTTGACTCGGAAGTTCTTGATCAATGCTGCCCTGGGCAAGTCCAGTAGCGACTTTCCGTTAACAATGCCAGCATTGTTGATGAGAATGGTCGGCGCTCCCAGCTGGCAATCATCAGTCACTACTTCAAGATCACGACAGTATTGGAATTGAATGAGACTACGTACATCCTTCTCGATCCGTGATTTGACTGCTTGTATCGCCTTCTCGTCTCCGATATCCACCTTGTAGAAATTGACGTTACCCTCGCTCTCAGCTGCTCCAGTTTCGCAGAACGGACGTACGTCCAGCACAGCTACACTTACTCCCCTCATGGCATATGTATCTGCAAGGACCCTGCCTAATCCACTGCTCGCTCCGGTAATAACAACCACCTCTTCCTCCCAGTCTAGCTTCCGTGGCGCACCCCATGCTATCCTCTGATCCAGTGCCCGCAGAAAATAGAGCATCAGCGAAAGGACAAAGAAGCCCACGGCTCCATTGTCGATATTGCTCCATTTATACCCAAGTGCTAAGCGGGAGAGCGAGAATGAGAGGGCAAGCCATGGTAGTTGACGGGATTCGCGAGCGATGTAGTCTATGCTGAGGACAGGCGGATATGCGGAGCGCCGTGTTGGAGCCATCATCACAAAGGACTTGCGGTGTTGTCATGAGAAGGAAGCGAAGCGTGAGGTCTGGCATTCGGGAAGTCGGAGGTGGCCCCACTTTCACCCAGCACATGATCTCGTCCACGACGTTCTCTTTTCACATGCTCACTTTTCAGCACCGACAGACAGGAATCTGGTAACATGTCGGCAAGCGTCGATGCTATCTTGCAGCATGAGAAGATACCGGATCCAACCATAGTGACACCCAGACTGCGCTTGCGACCTCCTCGGTCAAATGACATAGACTTCATCCACTGGCTGCATAGTTCAGCTGAGGCGACCAAATGGACGTAAGTAGAGTTTTTTCTCCAATAATGTTCCACTCTCATACCATACGACATATTCAAGGACTCTGTCCCACATGCCCAAGCGTGCCTGCCGCATCCTGGTGTGAACGAGAAGCAAGCGGGTAGAAGTTCGTGCCTATCTGATGTCGTAGAAGCAAACAAGGACCGTCCAAATCACTTGCGGATAGCCAGCAAGGTCTCGACGCTATGCTCGCCGACCACCCTGCTATGGTTCATCAGCTAGTTGTTGAGATTCTGCCAACAGACAATCAGCCGTATCCAATTCCCATAGGCACAGCTGGATCATTCCGCCCGCGTGAGCTAGGTTATGGCTATCATCCGGATCATTTTGGCAAAGGCTACGCCACGGAAGCTGCTCTTGCATATCAGCACTGGTTCAAGGCTCATTATCCAGGCGAACGAATGTTCGGCAAGTCCTTCCCTGCTAATGTTGGAAGCGTAAAAATTCTGGAGAAGTGTGGCTTCACGGCTGCCGCTGAAGGAGAGATACCAGATTGGCCTCTTGATCAGATGGGACGAGGTACTTGGATTGATCGGACTGGTACTTGAGTGAGGGTGTCTGTATCAGTCCCGTCTCCTACTCCACTCAATCCCTCGTTTCGACCGACTGATCAACATCGCATCCGGTCGTTAGGAGCAGCATGAAGCTTCACATGCTCGGCAGCATGTGTTCGAGCTTGCTGCCTATTCATAACATTAAGTTGACGCAAACCGCTACTGTGGTGGCTGGCAACAAGCGAGTGTAACTCTATTGTGCCGCTCTACAATTGCACGTGAAGACTTATCCTTCACTTCTACTCTCCCCTCATTTCTCACCCCTTCACTTTACCTTCTCGCTCCTCAACGTGGTATACCACACCGTTGATGAGGACGTTCAGCGACAATCTTACATTGTATCGAGAGAGCATTCAGAATCATCCATCAACTGATTCCCGCGCACTCCAGACGATTGCCGCTCCTGAAATGGCACGCCCCTCGTCTCACCAGAACTGCAATGTGAGTTCTGGTCCTTCCAGCTGTGATGCTCTGGCATTCCGTCAGCCGCCTTCTGCTCTGATCCTTGATGCCCATACGAATGATGGCGACGGTCCTATTGTGACCGACGAGTAAGTCAATGCAAAGGGTCTTCTTCATTCACTGACGTAAATCTTGTAGTACTCCTGACTTTGCGGTGCAGGTCAAGCTCCAGGTGGGCGATAAGTTCTTGCTCTCGGCTAAGCTACTTCGTGAGTATTCCGGATACTTCGCAAAGGAATTGTCCGACACATGGAGGAGCCAGAAGACCATTGTAAAGCTGGAGCTTCACAAGGCAGAAAAGGTCACGTTTGAGCTCTTTTCCGACTGGATTCATCGCGGCGGCGATGTTGTCTCTACCAGTCGCAATGTCGCCAAATTCTCTCACACTCTGCTCTTCAAAGCATTCGTCCTGGGTCACGACCTACTCGCGCCGAAGTTCTGCAATATTGTTATGGACATTATCATCGCCAAGTTTGAAGCTGGGCATCCTCCGGAGCAAATGCTTCCGAAAATTGCGTACGACGGCACGCCACCTAAATCACCCCTACGTCGCATCCTGGTGGATGTCTACGCCTATCGCGGTGGCCCTGTCTTTGTGACATCTATGCAGTCACAAGTCAACATGTATCCACAGTTTCTCACGGATCTCATCTGCGCACTTTACAACATCCGACACGAGAAGCACGCTCAGTTCCCATACCCCTTCGGCCTGCAGAATGCCGCCTGCAAGTATCACGACCATGGTCTCCACGGCGATGAAAATTGCAAAGGCCCTAAGGTAGTCGCTGCTCAAGCGTTGGGCGATGATGCTTCTGATCAAGTCGAGCTAGCATCAGCCACCGCCACGGCTGATAGCACAACTCCGGCTGCGAACGTTGGTTGTTATCCGCCCAACTTTACTGGTGATGGCAATGGCTCTGATAGCCTTATCAAGGAGCTCCCAGACGACTACGTTGCTCGTCCCCACAACACAGAGCGTCTAGCCGATGACGAGTCTGACGGCCTCTTCATGACTCCAGTCATGAGTCGCCACTACGCTAGGAAGAATGATGCCCATGACTCTGGCCTAGGTGGCATGCACTTCATAAACACCATTCCGGCCGAGCAGATGGAACTCGGTAACCGCAATAATTCAAGCTCTCCCTGTCCGGCACCTCGTCAGCCTCTGGCAAGCGACCTTGCCCCTCCTGTCGACACCCCACAGGAGCATCAGCCAGCTCCTACGATCAAGCGTGAGCGTGACACTGAGGCTGGCGGCACTCCGTCCACCATCAACACCACCGGTAAGAAGGTCATCAAGAAGCGCAAGCTCACGGTCGAAGAGAAGCAGCGCATCCAGGAAGAGAAGAAGCGTATGCAGGAGCGTGCGGAGGAACTGCAGAACATCCCTGCTACAGCCGAGACACCCTTTTCTCTGGATGATTAGGCTCTGTACTTGCCATGATCTGGCTGTCGAGATGTCGCTTCGTCAACTCTGCTACCAAAAGCCATCACAGCTGGCCTTCGTCACCAACTCGGAGAGAAGCACATGCGCCGCCACTACTTCCGAAAGATGCAGTTCTGTTTTTGCTGTTTTCAATGACGATAAGCAAGTTGGAAAGCTCTTCGACTTGTCTGCACTGCGATCTCTGCTTTCTATTTTCACTGTTTTGCGTCTCAGCTGATGCTCATGCGCGCACTGCCAAGGGCCGCATTGCTCTCAAGAATGAATCTGAACATTCATGGATGGGATCGTCAATACAACTCCGCTCACGAGCGCTTAATTAGCTAAAAGTGCCCTTTCCAAATGCATATCGTCGTCACCACCTATCCCCATACCATGAAATCCCGTGCTTCCCAAGACAATCCTACCTCGCAGCTGACGCCCTAGCAAGATACA
This sequence comes from Elsinoe perseae, assembly GCA_029448695.1. Taxonomy (NCBI): domain Eukaryota; kingdom Fungi; phylum Ascomycota; class Dothideomycetes; order Myriangiales; family Elsinoaceae; genus Elsinoe; species Elsinoe perseae. The sequence goes on from JARDAA010000163.1 coordinate 342,451, forward strand.
CCCCGGCCGCCTCCCTCACGCCCTCCGTGCCCCACACTCCCTTCTCCCCACCAACACGCATACTCTCCGGCAACGGCGCATCCTCACCATAACCCCTCCCACCTTCCGCCAGAAAGATCTCCAGATCCCGCTTCTGGCTACCCACCCAGCGCCTCACGAAGCGCACAGGATCCTCGCTCAAGGACGTCAAGAACTTGTGTTTCTGTGTCGCGCGCGAGATCGCCTGCACTATCACCGCGATATCGGCGTCGATATCCTGGATCTCGCGCAGCTTTACTATATGCGACGTGTCGGTGGCGAGCTTTTTGATGGCGCCGTCGAGAGAGGAGGGGAGAGGGACGAGGACGTCGTAGATTGTTGGCGTCGATGGGGCGCCGTCGGTGGGGGAGAGGTAGTCTTTGTCGAGACGGATGGTGTAGGGGAGCTGGATGGGTGGGAGCTCGGTGAGATGTCCTTGGGTTAGGATGATCTCCCGAAGTTGGGGGAAGGTGAGCACTTCCAGACCGAAGATGGAACGCAGCGAGTCGTCGCAGATGAAGCGTCGGTGTTCGTCGTCTTCTTGGAGCTGGTGATGGCGGACATAGTCCCAGATAGCGCCGAGGACGGTGGCTGTGTCGGCTTCGGTGAGGGCGAGGAGGGAGGCAAGTGGTGGGGAGAGTTTGTAGCGTGGAGGTTGGTGGTCGCGGAAGAGAGAGACGGTGATGTTGATTTCTTCGTCACCTTTGCGAGTAAATTCAACGGTATCGAAGCTCGATTCGGTGGAAGATGGTAGTCGGGGCTTGTTGGGGTCGTTGGGATGGGATGGCCGCTTCCATTCTATTGTGGATACGCCGTCTGCTTGCAGTGATGCTGGTCGATCGAAGTCGATCTTGATGGCGCGGAAGAAATCCGAGAAGCGAGGTCGCGAATGAGTCTCTTTCGTCTTTGAGTCTGCGCCATCCTCTTCCATAGCATCATCCTTGGATTCCTCTTCCTGTGCTTCGTCTAATAATCTGCCCTCGATCTTGACGCGATAGGTCGCTTGACTGTTGTCGGCAAGGTCGAACGTGTCATTGTCATTGTGCTCCTCCATGATTTGCCAGGGCTGTCCTTCGGCTGTGTTGCTAATCCATACCCGCAATGTACCCTCTTGCTCCGTCCGTTGTCGGTATGGGTCTGTGAGATCTAATCGCTTCTGCATCATTGTCGCGTCGAGTCTTCGCTCCATATCTCGTAGCTTCTTATATCGCTCTACACCATCACCGATCACGCATTGCGCGACATCGTCAGGAATATTTCTGTCTGACGGCCGGTGTAATATGCGTTGTTGTGTTTCGCGCTCCTTTCGTTTAGCGGCCTCTTCTTGCTGTATTCTTTGACGTATCGCGGCTTCGTTTGGTGGCTGCGCCATTGGGTGTCCATACCCTGATCGCATATCAGTAATTATGCCTTGCAAGATGTAGCCGACCAAATTGAACAGCCTATCGAGTGCGCGCGTCGATCGTGCTTTCCGACTTACCAGGGTTGCGCCCACTGCGCTGTTGGCCATAGCCGCGCGGCTGCTGCATTTTGTGCTTACGAGAGGCCTTCCAGCAAGTCGTAAGATTGATTGAGATAGGCCTGAGAAGTGAGTATCTTCAAAACACGTTTGTCGCGTCAGTGGAAGGTTTGCGAGATAATTGAAGGACCATTGAAGACGTGAAGCCGAATTGAAGGTATGTCTAGGGTTAGGGTTTGTTCCTCTTCGTCCCCCTTCAGTCTGGCAAGCTTTCTTGTTCTTATTTTCACACTATCTAACATATTGGCTTCAACTTTGCTAAATTGGGTCTGGAAACACGTTTGTAGACATTAAGGGTTCTACGCATCATATATAAAAGCGAAGAAATTCATCCATTCAGTCCGAAAGTCACGACGTTCGCCACAGGCCTTTCTCACCGTATGTCCCAGTAGTCATGGCTGGCCGTTTGGACTACATCTTCCGATGTAGCGCGGGGCATGGCAGCGAAGGACTGATGGATTTGAAGATTGTCGATGGTGTCATTATCAAGAGGACTCCTCATTCGCCTGGAACGATGCAGGAGCATCAAGCTAGATCACATCGGCCTGGTCGATATTTGGACGCGCAAGGCCAGCTGGTTGCCCCAAGTTTTTGTCATCCACACGTTCATCTGGACAAGGCGTTCTTGCTTGGACACCCGAAGTACCGGTCTTTTCAGATCAAGCATGGAACATTCGACGAGGCCATGAAATTGACTAGCAAGGCCAAGGAGATATTTGAAATGGACGACCTGTTAGTCCGAGGTCGAAGGCTGATCGAGGAGAGCATCAACGCTGGAGTCACGCATATGCGAGCTTTCGTCGAGGTCGACGAAATCGTAGGCCTGAAATGCTTGGAAGCTGGTAGTGCTTTGAAGAAAGAGTTCCAGGACTCTTGTCATGTACAGCTTTGTGCCTTTGCTCAGCTACCACTGAAACCGCTCGAGCAAGCCGGAGACGAGATACGTCGATTGATGGTAGAAGCTCTTCAACCAGACCATCAGGTAGAGGTCGTTGGATCCACGCCGTATGTGGAAGCGGACGAGGACAGTCACCGAGCCAACATTGAGTGGCTTGTCGATCTGGCTCTAAAGCACAACACTCATCTGGATTTCCATCTAGACTACAGTGTAGATCCTTGTCGTCCAGCCATGGTCCACCATGTCCTGAAAACCTTGAAGCAGCGGAAATGGGCGTCAAGTTCAAGCAAAGTCATCACCTTGGGACATTGCACTCGTCTAATGCACTTCTCGGATGACGAGCTGCGAAAGTTGCGAATTGCCATAGGCGACTTGCCGTTATCTTTTGTCGGTCTTCCAACATCCGACCTGTACATGATGAAGACCGACCCCTCACAAAGAATCCAACAGGCTGAGCTTCGAACAACGCTGAACATACCGAAGCTGATCAAATACTTTGATATCAATGCAGCCATAGGCATGAACAATATCGGAAATGCCTTCACTCCCTCAGGTACTTGTGACCCCTTATATCTTGCCAATCTTGGGACAAGTATCTACCAGAGAGGCACTGTGGACGATGCTAGATTACTTTTCGAGTGTGTCTCCAGCAGGGCAAGAGCTGCCATTGGGATTGCAGAACTCACTAGTGATCCGCTTGGCACAAGTGATGGAAGTGAAGCCAACCTCGTGCTCTTTCCTGCCCCTGCAACTGGATTTGAGACTGAGCAGAACGTCGAAGACAAAGTATACTTCTATCAGCAAGGTGGTAGAAAGGCATTGTTCCGTGGTCGTCTGACCAAGTAGCGAATCACATATGGCCACAGGACTACCAGAATTGTGGGGGCCTCTATGGTCTATTGCTGCCTTTGGCATTCTGGGCATGCTGCCCGTAGGTCAAGGTAATGTACGCTACATCTTTCTCCTCTAGTAATCGCGCCCCCTTTTGAGCATGACTCGAGCATGTTTTTACAGGCCACTGTCGTGCAGTGATTCTATCTCAAGGGCTATCCCATCACCTTGCTGATACGGACATTGCTCTCTTAAGCTTGAAGTCCTTGTATCACAGACTGCGCCGACTGAATGGTGCTCTGCCGTCTCGTTGCAAGGTCAAATCGGTGATGAGTCTCAGGCATCGCCACCAGCGCTGTCACATGTAAATCCTTCTCTCACGTGCGTGACGTGTCGCGTAGCCAATAGTGATGAATGGGGCTCGCAAATACCTGCTTAATTACACAATAGGTTGCATACTGGATATCAGAAATTTACATACCTTCATCTTATTCTCAGTATACGACAACCTTCATTCAGCCATACACAGAATAACGCTACAGCACAACTCAATCTACGCCTTCGACGACCTGATCATCCCAGAAATCCTTCCAACTTACTCGCTGCTCGCTGTTGGCCGCTCGCTACGTTGGCTACTAACCATCATCGGAACTGGCCATGTCGCGCTTCAGTGGTGCTAACGACGTTGATAGAGCTATCCCTTCCATAACTACTAGACCGCTCGCCAGAAATCCTCCGATGATATCAAGAACGCCAATCTGTAACGATCATGAAGACCTTCTGGCCACCATGGACCGCGATACGATAGTCCTTTCAGCACGCAACCCGAACCCTCACATGTCGAATGCTAGCGGTCCAGCAACCAGCCTCCGTGATGCTACCAGCGATTCTCGGATCACGACGACCTCTCCAGCCAACGTTTCCGCCAACACGAGTCCATCTGCAGTAGTTACAGCTCAGCACACCTCCACTCCTCGCGACGGTATCGCAGAACGGCCCTCCACATATAGCGGGTACACGATCGCACAAATCGATCACATCATAGTGCAAGCACAAGCTGCGCTTCAGCAATTCACCCTCCCTCCTTTCCGCCACCCCACCACACCAGAGAGGCGAGTGCCCATCCTCGCACTCACCCACACCGAACCCCTACGCGCTGCCCACGCATGGCTGCAGCGCATCGGCACTCGCTCCCCCCTGTGCCTCGCCAAACTCTCCATCCATCTCCTGACATGGCGACAAGGTGCGATAACACCACACCAACTCGTCGTCCGCGTCTTCCTCGCTCTCCGCCAGCACCACCTCCTGCACCTCTTCGCGCCCTTCGCTCTCTTCCTGCCTGCGTCGTGGCATGGAGAAGACGGCAGGGAGAGCGAAGTGGTGCTGCTCGTGCGGCAGCTGGTAGATCGCCTGCATTCGCCGGCTGGGGTGGTAGGTATCCTGCCACCCTGTCCCCGCCTCTCTCCGGGGCAGATCGTCGCCGGTCTCCCTACTGGCGTTGGGCTCCGTCTCTTGGCCCAACGCGCTGTGGCTGGCCCGCGGGTCTTTCGTCCGCCCCGCTTTGGGCCGCGCGATGGCGAAGCAGTACGGGCAGGCGGGACTGTAGGTGGGGGGATGAGGGGAGGAGATCGAGCTGTGGCAAGGGGTGAGGCAAGGTCAGGGATGGGGTCGAGGTTCCATGAGGACCTCTGCGCTAGTTTGGAGAGGGTGCGAAGGGCGGAGATAGAAGGGAGGGGAAGGGTGAGGGGGAGCCTGGTGGCGGTGGAGAGGGTAGGGATGAGGGCAGAAGTCCCGGCACGAAGGAGGGCCAGTGTTGGGGTAGAAACGGATGACGGTCGGTCCTGAAGCGTTGGGTCAGAGGATGAGGGACGTGATGTGGTAGTTTTGATCTGGATCACTGGATTTGTACTACTATAAATGCGGCACCCCCAGGCTTGCCAAGCCGAGATTCAGTATGCTGAACAGCCCTTCCCCAAGGATGAGGCCGCTGGCGAGGATAATAATCGGCGTCTCGCTTCTCTTCTTGTACCCACACCAGTACCAGCTCATGAGACCGCCAATCGTCCTCGCCAAGGTGAAGGATGGGGTATTGTACATGCCTGCAATCAATTAGCACCCGAATTTTGATTATCACGATACAGGAAGACCTACCGACGGCGACAGCAATACCACCTGGCACGAAATCTCGCCAGAACCTCTCTTTTCCGTATATCCGCAGCACGGTAAAGACGGTGAAGATGACCGCAGCAACAGCAGCACCTTCGGCAGCCTTATCCGGCAGTCCCTGACCAGTCACCAATCTGGCAGTGAAGACCCAGACGTATCCAGTCGGCACCTGAAACATCCCTCCTGGCACTTCATAAACGTTCGTGTACAATTTATACACAGCTGCACTCACGACTGCACCGACAGCGCTTCCTAGGATCTGGCCATAGAATTGTGCCTTTGGACTTGCACCAAGCAGATGACCGGTCTTGAGATCTTGCAGCAGATCGCCGGCTTGAAGAGCACCAGACTCACTAATGGCACCAGCAAGGAGATTGATGATTACAGCGTTCTTTGAACCTCGAGGTGTTGCAAGAGCGAAGAAGAGTTGTGTAAGCTTTGAGATACCGGAGACTGGATTCAGATCTGTTTCGCCAAGAGCGCGAACACCCATGATGGAGAGCAGAAGTGCGAGAACGAGAGAGAGCAATGTGAGAGGTAGTGGGATGAGACCAGCGAAGGCGTAGTGGACAGCGAGGACGCAGACTAGTAAGGAGAGGACGAGACCAACAGAGGTGACGCGGGCGCCAATTAGGTGTTCCGGGGGCGCGTCGGGATCGGAGTCATCGTCAACAGAGGTCTTCTTCACAACGTTGGTGTCTTCGGAGGACGAATCGATGGGAAGGGGTGCATAGTCCTTGAGCCGGTCCGGACGGAGAATGCGATGCAGATCTTGACGGACGGTCCCTTGACGATAGCTTTCTCTAATGTGAGGACCATGTTGTTTGGCGAGATTGATCGTCGGGCGGAGAACGAGCCAGCCAAGACTAATAATTGCATCTGCGAGCATAATTGCCAGACTGATCCACACGATCCATCCCTTGCTACCCTTCTCCCAGTCGTCTACAGGGCCTGGCGCCCATCCTCTGTGCTTTGCCACCGGTGATAGGATACCCCAGGCGATAATCGCGCCAAGAAGCATGTTCAAGGTGGTAGCTGGACCCATGATAATGCCTTGTCCCACATATGCCGGGGATGGGTTCAGTGTCCAGAGCCATGTATTTGCAAGTTTCAGGCCGAAAATAGGAATGTCATGGATCTGGGGGATGAAATAGCTGACCACAGTGTAGAGAGCTGACCCTCCGAACGACGAGACTAGTAGCTTGATCTTCGCTTTCCAGTCCTTGAAATCATCCTGGGAAACGCCCGTTTCCTCATCACGACTGTGTTCCTGACTTTGACGCGACTGGTCCCGCTCAGCTAGTAGGCCCTGCTCTTCTTCTTGTGTGCCGTTTCCTCTGGACTGTTTGTGGTTCCCTCCACGCTCATCCATCTTGATAACACCCTTTTTCTCAGACCCATGCAAAACCGAAATCATCAAAGCTGTCGCGGTCCCAGAAGGGAATTTGAGCTTCTCACGAATAATGACCTCTTTGCGCAGCGGGACCGCGAAGAGCACACCAAAGAAGCAGAGACCCAATGCCCACACGATGAGCTTTCCAAGAGGAAGATCCAAACCACGACTGCCGTCAGGGGTTTCCTCAGGTTTTAGGAGGAATTCCAGTGCAGGTATGACCCCAACAAATCCACATCCCAGCGGCATGGTGCCAACAGAGCTGGCAACTGTTTGAATGAGGACATTCTCGACAGGCGTGAAAGGGAAGCTGAGAAGCTTCGCGACTGCTTTGAAGTATGCAAACCCAAGAAGGGCGCTGGGCATGGCCATTCCAGAGATCCATCCTGTCTGTAGACCAAAGTAGGTGTTCGAAAAGGCGATTACGACTCCTATCACGCAGCCAACCAGCAGGGATCGTATCGTGAAGTTTTGCGGCTCTGTCGCGCGTTCCGCCAGTATGTCTCGTGCATTCTCATGCTCCTCATGCCCGTCAGAGTCCTGTGATCCCCGATCTGGAGCCATATGAGAGGAGACTTCGGCACTACGAAGCCTTCGAAGGGGTAATGAGACCGCCAGATTGTCAGAATTCACCCCATAGCAAGCTACTGATCATCTGTCCGCTAAACAGCACTTGCAGCGATGTCGTGATTGCCGCATGACGGAGAGTTTGCACCGTTTGCAGGTGCGGCAACAACAACCCGGCGGGACCGCTTGCCTTTTTCCGATCGAGTGGAGAAAAAGATCTTGGCATATTAATCAGCGCAGAAATGCGTCAAAGCTCGTTTCCTTTCTCGAGCTCCTCCATCCACCTGCCCACGCGACCAACGAGATCGGCATATCGCGCTCACAAGCTGCCTTGACGACTGCTCGCTACTGTCTTCGGTATCATATCCGAGCGTGCGAAATACTGCCGCGCGCAGATCCGCGACACTCCAGTGCGCGTGTCGCGACTATTCTGCGACTCACCGTCTAAGCACCCGACCCCATTCTCACGACGATTGCTGCCGCACTCTTGTTTGAGTGTGCTCAAAGGAATCACCAGAGTCTCATCGACGATTCTCGAGGGTCGCGCATTGTCACGTTGAGAGCGCTGCGGACGCGTAGCCGGCAGCATACTCACCCACGCAGAAAGGTCGCGAAACCCGCAATCTCGAGCACAGGAAGGAGGAATACAGCGTGAATCGCTCTCTGAACGACTATCATAAGTCATCAGCGGACAGCTTGCATACTATAGTCATCTCATTGTACTCGAGCTTTGAACGCCTCTGCTCTATTAGTGTAGTCGTGCTTGACCGTCTTGAGGCCAATTGATTGCCCGACCGCTATTCCTTGCACGTGCGATTGAGTGTCGGATCACCAAACAAACACAGCATGGCTGGTAAGCATTCTTGCTCGCATCCGAGGATCGCAAGTCCGCATATTGCTCAGTTAAGCTAACGTGTGACAGGAGACGAACCACGTCGATCTGGCCGCGCCAGCAAAGGCCACAACAAGCACCTTGATGACCCAGTCGAGACCACTCCAAAGCCCAAGAAAGCTGCCAAAGCCAAGTCCAGCAAGAAAGCTGTCGAACCTGTCGAAGAAGAAGCCTCAGAAGAAGTTATAAGATGCGTCTGTGGTGACAATACGGACGACGAAGGAGGCAGAGCATTCATTGCTTGTGACGCCTGCGAAGCATGGCAGCACAATGTCTGCATGGGCGTGTCATTGAACGAAGACGAGCAACCCGATCACTACTTCTGCGAACAATGTCGACCTGAGGAGCACAAGGAATTACTCGACGCGATAGCAAGAGGAGAAAAGCTATGGCAGGACCGCATTAGAGCAGCCGAAGAGGCTGAGAAGGCCAAAAAGAAAGGGAAGAAGGGCGGACGGAAATCTACCGGGAAAGCAACAAAAGCCAGCGAGCCCAAGCCAGAGACACCCAAAGCAAATATCACAGAAGTTCAACCGACACCAGAAGCGGCGTCTCCACCGGTACCACAAGAGACCAGTGCTGGCACAAAGAGAAAATTCAAAGAGGAGTCCCAGGTATGTCTCGCTAATACTCTATTGCACGGCCTGTCTGACTCTCCACAGGCTCCTCAAGCACCCACAAACGGACAGACCGCCACCCCGAAGACACCGGCACCCGAGCGACCTGAGAAGAAGCGTAAGTCAAGCGCGAAAGAGGCACCCGCTGCCGTGGAAGATGCTAGTACTGCTCTTGTGGACTTTTCGACCTTGCCCAAAGATCGTCAGAATGTCGCGATCGCTTTGGAAAAGCTAGTTAAGGATGGACTCGACGCCAAAGCCAAGACTGGGTATGTGTTGTGCACTGTTGTACCAAGGACTATACTGATGAGTATCACAGGTACACTGCTCCTGACGGACAGAATCTCAACACAATTGCACATCGTTTCGCTCAATTGGTTGAGTATGAGCTATTCATGAGCCACGGTTTGCCCAGCAAGGGACCAGCTTATGGTGCTCAATTCCGATCCATCAATGCCAACTTCAAGAAGAATCCAGCTCTGCTGGAAAGACTGCTCAATAAGACCCTCACACCGGCAGAGCTTGCAACGATGTCGAGTCAAGATATGGCCAGCGAGGAACTGCAACGGGAGAGGGAGAAGATGAAAGAGGAGGCAGACAAACAGGCTGTCATGATCAGGGAGGACGATAAGCCGCGTGTACGAAGGACACACAAGGGGGAGGAGTACGTGGATGAGAGTGCCAGCAATACTGTTGACTCCGTATTCACCAATAAACCTGTGCGCAGGCGCGAAAACGAGATTGAGGTTGAAGGTGTCGGCAGTCCGTCATTACCTGCTGCCACGGCTGCTTCTCCGACTGCGAACGGACGGCCAACGCCTATTGACACATCAGCCACTGCAGATGGACGACGACAGTCCTCTCAGAATTTTGACATCAACAATGTCTGGGCTAAGACTGCTGCATCGCCAGATCTCGACCGTCCATCTTCTCACGCGGCTCCACCTTCGAATGGCGCGGCTCCGCAGCCACCGCCGCAAAACCAAGTGTCGGGTGATGCCGATATTGATCGCATGTTGGCCGACGACAACGACGATTACGCTCCTACAGACACGAAACCCGGTGACGGGGAAGTGATATGGCGCGGCAGGTTCTCGCAACCCGGCGTGACCTCTCTCACTGTCTCGGCACGCCATGTTGCAGGCAATGATTTTTCCCGATTTGTGCCATGGCAGACGTTCTTGCCATCTCAACTCGAAATTGAAGGACGTTTGGAAAAGGGCAAGGCAGACGATTATCTCTGCGGTCTTCAGTGGTCGAAGAAATCTGATGTTTCTGTTCTCACACTCAGCCCGTACGACGACCGCGCTGCCTTCGACCAAATTTTCACTTATTTCAGCAGCCGCAAACGCTATGCAGTCGGCAAGAAAGGCCACGGCTGCTCGGAGTTGATCAAAGACCTGTACATTTCACCCGTGGAAGCCAATCAAGCACCACCACCCCACATCGACCTCCTCGACTACTGCGCGCTCAAGTTCCCTCTCCCAGAGCGCACTCTCCTCGCCACCTTTGTCGTCAATAAGCCCGCCTCCTGGGACCAAGCAGACGCCATGCCCATCCCACAAGACGCCAGCTTCCCCTCAAGCCGTATGTCCCTCCCGGGTCCAGCAGCCAGTCCCATCAACCCCTCCGGACCCGGCTTCTCCCCCGCCCCAAGACAAGGCTTCACGCCAGACCAGAGCGCCTTCCCACCGAACCCGTACAACTCTGCCCCGCCACAGCAGCAAGGATACGGCCAGCAGACGCCACCTCCGAATCAGAATCTGCTCGTCCCGCACGATCCCGTTGCGCAGCAGATCATCGGCCACTATATCAGCTGCCCGGTGGCTCAGCAGATCCTGGCTGCGACGAACGGCAGGGTGCAGGAAACGGAGGCGCGGAATATGAGGGATATCTTTGATCGCGAGCCGGCCGCGAGAGAGAGGATGGAAGTGTTCGCTTCCGTGGTTGGAGCAAGGCCGGAGGGTTTGGCAGGGTAGGATCGTCCGTACCTTACTGGGTCGCGCTAAAGGACAGGGCGAATGTAGTGGGCGGAAGTGGAGACACGATGGTTGGTAAGGATGTGACGAGGCGGAGAAGGATTCACGTATTGTCTAGACTAGTATACCCTTCGATATGTGCAGATGGTTATGAAATAGTGGTAGTCAAATTGCTCTTCACATGATCACTCAAGACCAGCACTGAATAAGAAATTGGAGTCCTCGTGATTCGTGAAGTGATCAAAGTGTGGACACGTGTCGAGTAAGTATGTACATAAACACGATAGTTCTTAGTTGCCCCTCCTGAGCCGGTCCTCTGCGGCCTTGCCCCAAGATTCAGCTCAGTAATCTCCAAACCTGACCGCCCTCTTCGTAGGCCCATCAGCCCTCCCCATTGCCAACGGCAACCCATTGACATTCGCATCCATCCTTGGCGCCACGCTTTCCTCGGGCACGAGATCCTGCTGCACTCTCGCGGCGCTGCTCTGCGTATACGTCTTGATATAGTTGATGTACCTGTGCATGTCAGTCAAATGCTAATCACATTTTCGATGTGTATCCTCTGCGCGTGACAGCACGAGGACATGGCACGTACCAGTACTGCTGACTAAAAGCACCCGGGTTCCTCGCCACGTACGTGTTGCAGCTCGCCTGACTTGCCTGTCCGCTCGTCATAGGACAGCCCGCACTCTGGTAGGTAGCGCCGGCCCAGTCTCCGCAGAACGTCGTGTCGAAAACGATCGACATGTCGTAGAATTGCTGGTCAATGGTGCATGAGCCAGCAAAGTTGGCTGTCGGCGTGCCGAAGTCTGCGGCTGGGTTTGGCGCGCTGTTACGAATACTTTGTGGAATAGCGGAGCGTGGAAAGAACCAGACGCGGATGGCGGAGGAGGACCAGTCGATGGCGTAGACGCCGCCGCCCTGAGAGTTGAAACCTGTCCCATAGCTGGTAGTACGGGTGTCTGAGTTGGAACAGCCGGTGGTACCAGAGGGCACGGCGCAATTGTTGGTCTGCAGTACGGCGGTTTGGCCAGCACCGGAGATGGTACAGCCGGCCTTGGTATGAGCAGAGATGAGATTGGTACTTTGGCGATTGACGCCTTCGAGGATGTCGAGCTCGCCGGACTGTGGCCAGGTGCCGGTCTGGCCGAACATCCAAAAGGCTGGCCAGGAGCCACAAGCGCTATCTGGCATATGTTGGATGTCGGCGATGAAAAGGCCATGATTGTAGCGAGTCTTGGAAGTAAGACGGACGGAATTTCGACCGGGACCTGTCGGTGAAAGTGTCGAGTTTCGGTCAACGCCTGGTCAATGTCAGAATAAAAGGCTTGGATTGCGATGGAACAAATACCCCAATTTGCTATGGCAGGATTCGGAATCAAGTTGCTTGACACTGCAGTATTGTAGTCCACATATGTGACAAAGCCATGTGTGGGGTCTGCAGCTGTGAAGAAGTCGAACTTGCTGAAGAAGTTGGCGGGTGTATAGGTGTCTGTCAGGCGATATGACTGTGCAAATGCCGTAACGGACAGAGTTGAAAGGAGAGTGGTAGTGTAGTGCATATTGACTCTGAATGAAATGTCAATCTGTTGAAGCGAGATGGCTGTGTAAATAGCAGATAGAGTGGCGATCGATAGATACTTATACCAAGCATTTGAACATGGTCACTCAAGTGGCCCACAACTACTCCAGTCCAGCATGTGAAGAGCACGAGCAGCCCATGCTGTTGGTTTGTGATAGCAATCGATGCTGTCAAGATGGGTAAAGGGTGGGTGCCGCAGACAATAGTTCGAAAAGTCGACTAGGACCCTGTGACCCTACTTGGGGCCGCGGAGCACTTAATCCGGTCCTGTCATTTCTCTCCAGTGCTCGTATGTAAAATATCACCAGTACCAACTGAACAGGGCTATGGTGCCTCGGTCTGCGAGTGACCGAAGACGGGTCGCTAAGCATCTGGTGAGGGCAGAAGACAAGGTTTGTGACGCTTGTCCATGCACAGACGTTCTAGAAAAATGTTAAATAAGTGTTCCTGCATGATGAGCTATCACAAATCACGGCACCGTCAGGAGATCACCATGTTACATCGACAACCAGACGGTGCTTAGGATGGTGGGCGTAGGATGCAGTCCGGCCCTCTGGTGGCGCCGTTTTAGTGCGACAGCGACCGCTTGATTGCATCCGACCTTCCCCAGGTGTTCGAAGGTCGGTAGCTCGTGATGGTAGTCAGGAGACTAAATTCCAAAGGACGACCAGTCACAGTGAGATAGGAACGGAATGTGATCATTGGTTGAAGAAAGAAATTGAGATGGGGAGTGATGCAGCAAACGAGGGGAGCGAGGTCAAGCTGCGGACACATGATTGGTCAGGAAATTTTGATGGTAAGGTCCTCGCGCGAAGAATTGCGGCCTTTGCTTTCAAAAGCACGAGACAAGTATTACTTTTGCAATCACCAAAGACAGGAAAAAGAGATGAAGAGGGGAGACTGTTGACGACAGCCCTACGCAAGATGCCCAAACGGAAGAGAGACAGCGGCTCGGTGGAAGGTGATGGAGGAGAACTAGAATCTCTTAGGACTTTGCAGGCCAAGGCAAAGATTCACCACGGGCAGAATATCTTACACCGGGCCTTCAAGACAGCCAAAGGGTTTGAGAGGCAGAAGCTTAGTCGACGCCATAAGACCGCCGTCTCGCAGAAAGACAATGCAGCAGTCGCTCGTATCGATGCCGAGATTGAGGCTGTCAAGGCAAGTCATGCTCCCCTCTCATTCACACGACAGAAGCTTGTTCTGGAAGCAAGCTAATTCTTCTAGACACTTGACCTGAACAAAGCCGCATCAAATTATCTCGCCAAGTCACTGCTGAAGATCAAAGCGGTATCCGAGTCACCCGATCGACCGGCCAGTCTGACACTACCAGCAAGCCAGTCATCTGATGCAGCTGTGCTGAATGTCACAGCTCGATTATGCAATTCGAATCCTGTGCGAGATGCCTTACCAAAGGTTCTGACCGATGTCGAAACTGCACTAGGTATTGAGAGGAGTGGTGCCCCCAGAAACGGCGCAACTCGCAAGGATAGCACAGCAGGAAAGTCCCGCGGACTCGAAGCAAGGTCAGAGTTGCGCTCACCAGCTGCAACCTCCGAGGAAGGATCAGGTGACTTTGCTGGTTTCAGTGATGAGGACGACGACGACAACGATGATGCCTCGGACGTAGCATCAGAAGCAGCGTCAGACGACTCCGCAGCTTTCGCAGCTTTCGCTTCACGCCTCGCCTCGGACGATAGCGATGACGAAGACAATCAGAAGCCCACCTTCGATGCCCGCGCACTCCTAATGACTCATGGGTCTGGCTCCTCCGCCTCAGACTCCGACAGCGATGCGCAATCAGACTCCCCACAACCAAGAAAAGGCACGCGCAAACCCTCTCGCCGTTCTGCCTCGCCGTCAATATCTCCTTCGCGCTCTCCCTCACCGCCTGGTGCCACCAGACCGAATGCATCTGCCTTCCTCCCTTCTCTAACGATGGGTGGTTATATCTCCGGCTCAGACTCAGCAGAAGACCTCTCCGATGCTCCTGCTAAGAAGAATCGACGAGGCCAGCGCGCCCGCCGTGCTATATGGGAGAAGAAATTCGGGAAGGAGGCGAAGCATGTCCAATCTGGCGATCAGCAAGGCCAGGATGCGCGAGATTCAGGATGGGATGCTAAGCGGGGAGCCACGGATGGCGAGAGGGGTAGAAGCAGGTTCGGTCGTGGAGGTAGAGGAGGTAGCACCAGAGGAGGACGAGGCGGAGCTGCCGGGTCAATTAGACCTGAGCAAGGAGACGGATCGAGGGAGAAGCCGAGTGAGAAGCGTAGAGATGATGATGGTCCTCTACATCCCAGTTGGATCGCGGCGAAGAAGCGCAAGGAGGAGAAGGAGAAGATGGCCGCGCCGTTCCAAGGGAAGAAGATTACTTTTGACTGAGGATTTGAATGTATACCCAACTTGCATATCGTTATTGTGACTTATCTTGGAAAGCATTGCTTGGTTAATACAAGAAGGTCCACGGCGAGACTCGAGTAGATTTGAAAGCATATGATTCCAGCCTGTAGGATATTGTCTATATCTGACTTTAACCATCCACGCTCTCCACCGCCCCGGCAGCCACAGTCTCCCCACCATACCTCAACACCACTCTCTCTGGCCTCTCAACGGCAACCGCCTCGTCAAACTCAATCTCCACCCTCGCCACCTCGCCAGCCTTGATCCGTTTCGGCGTATTCCTTACCACCGCACTCGTCTCCCGATCCAGCCTACTCACCAACTTCGTAATGACTGCACTACCCCTCATCCGACCCCTATGCACATCGACCGGCATAGGAAACACCGTATCGAACGCGAGTACTTTCAGCGTCGCCTTCTTCGCCGGGCGCGCGGGCTTATCGATTCCACACAGCAGATCGCCACGCACAAAGCGCTCCTCGTCGCACTCTACTAGCTGCAAGCCGACAATCTGGCCTGGTACGGCGTAGTCGACGCCCTCGCTGTGCTTCGTGATGCCTTTCACCACGGCCGTCTCGCCGCTCGGTTGCGCTACGATGCGGTCGCCTACTTGTATGTTTCCGGCTTGCACGCGGCCGTAGGCTGTGAAGCTCTCGTGTCCTGAGGGACCGAGGAACTCGGCCCACTCGGCGAGGCCGGAGAAGCCTGCTATGCGGAGACGGAAAGGGTCGATGATTTTGCCGAGATACTGTTCTCGCTTTGGCTGGATGGCGTCGAGCGCTTGGACAAGTGTGGGGCCGGTGTACCATGGTGCTTTCTCACTGGCTGGGGATGAGACATTGTCGCCTGTGAGACCGGAAACGGGAACGAAGACGACGTCGGCGGGGTTGAAAAGCTGTTCGGAGAGGAACTGTGTCGTTTGAGTGACGATGTCGTGGAAAGGTTCGGACGACCAAGATACACTGTCCATTTTGTTGATGGCCACGATGATGCGTTCCAGCTTGTGGCTCCGGACAACTTGCGCGTGCTCGCGGGTTTGGCCCTTGAGTCCGGCGGCGAAGCTGTTAGCTCCGGTGTCGACGACGAGAAGCGCAAAGTCTGCCATAGATGTACCGGCGATCATGTTACCTACAAAGTCGCGATGACCCGGAGCATCGATGATAGTGAAGTCGGTGTTTGGCGTAGAGAATGCCTTCTCGGCATAGTCGATCGTCACGCCATGCTCTCGCTCATCCTCACGTGCATCCATGACCCATGCCAGATGGAAGGACTCTTTCCCCAGCTTCGCAGCTTCCCTGCGGTACTTCTCCAGAGATCTCGAGTCGATGACATTGTGCTCGTATAGAAGTCGTCCCATCAGCGTTGATTTACCATGATCGATGTGCCCGACAACGACAAAATTGAGCTCCTTTTTGGGGTGTGCATTCGCATATTCAAAGGCCACATTCAGATTCTTACTTTTCACCCTGGCAAGTCAGCACCGGTCCTGCACGCCCTGGCAGTTGGGACGGATACCTAACGGGTGGAGGAGGCGTCTGAATTATGCTCAAGTTCTCCACGCCTTTTGTCACTTGTTTCGTCTCTTTGTTGTCCTTGGCTCCTTTGGCAGGCTGATTACTTGACTTCCCTAACAAGACATAGGTATCAGCCGACGTTCGACTCTCATGACGCCGTCTTCACACCTTTGGCCTGCGCTTGTAGTACAATCGCATCTGGGCTAGGTCCGAGTAAGTCATCTTGGGAGGGAAGATCTAAAGTGTCGAATAATGCCAATGAGATACTGCTTCTGAACAATCCGGCAGAAAGCGATGATCTGGAAATGCCAACAGGTGCACTGAGCACATGACCAAAGGTTGAGGACTCAGAATTTAGCGCTGAGGCAGGAGGAAGAGTCGGTTTTTCGGCTTTTGGTTCCTCTTGGGATTTGAGAGGCTCCACCGCCGGTTGCTTAGATGGAGACGACTGGCGCTTCTTACGATCCGACAGACTGGTGATTATACGTTTCTCCTGCGGTGGCGTCGGCTTTTGCTGCAACGGCGCAGAAGGTCGGACTGGCAGGCCCGTAGTTGATGCTTTCGAGCCAAGTCGATCGAGTAGATTGACTGCATCTGAGGCTTGATCCTTATTCATAGCCATATTTTCCTTGCGGCGTTTTGCCAGCTCAGCTAGCTTCGAAGTCTTGCCAGACCCTCCGAGAAGGTACAATCGTGGTCTTCGTTCCACTGGCTGGATAGAGGCTTGGCTGGAAGTGGCGGGCGTATCCCATGATAGATCCTTGAAGATATTCGCTGGACTCATGGTGGGATTTGGATCTCGCGGCGCCTCAGCATTTCTTCTCTCGTCCCAGAAGGTGTGGCTTGCGTGGTATGTATCGTCATGCGAAACCCAGCCCAGATGCAAAGCACATAGAAAGTGGATCGACTTACCATTAGTCATGACTGGCGCTTTCGCTGCGGAGGCTGCCGCTGCTTGCTCAAATCGAGATGCCTCCTTTGGTTTCTGATCTTTAGGTCTATGCTCGTCTAGGTGATATGTTAGCGAATTTCACGAAAATGTGCTTGTCCGAAAGGAAATTATGCTCACTTTTGAGATATGTGACAGTCTTCTCGATGTTGTAATAGTAGTGCCAAAGCGCTTCTTCTATCGTCGCATTTGATAAGTGAGAAGAGTCCGTGATTATCGACCGCACTTTCGCAGTGCCGACTCGTAACTGTTCTGCCCACCCGTCAACCATCGAGCCGGTAAGGCATGGGACGCACACTACCTCTGTCCTCTTCGGTGAGCTCATCGTCTCCAGCAGCACTCGATGTGACACCATCGCCGTAGTTCTTCTCCTCCTCGTAGTCATCATATCCGTCATCGTCATCGTAGTCAATGTTCTTTACTCGCCGATGTCCTGACATGATGCTGATAGTGTGGCAAACTAGTTATGGTAGTCAGGGAAATTTTGCAGAATTAACTCTGATAGCTGTATGGGACCAGCGCCCAGCCGGTGTCTAATGATTTGACTGTACGCCTATTCGCTATGCTGGAAACTTGCACGCAACTCTGTCCTGTCTTGTCAACCTAAGCCCTATCGATCGTCGCGGTTCTGCAAGACTGCTGACTCAGCTTGACGTCACGAACACAACGACTGACCATAGCTATTAGCATCTGGATATATATCGCGCTAGAACCAGGCAACTAGCAGTGGAATGCTGTGAGATCATCTCCATAACACAACGCAGGACAGATGCCGAGTTTCTGCCTCCTGATCTACACTGTGATGTTCGCCTGATGTTGGAGTAAATTCCAACCTAAGTGGCACGTGAGGGGTAGAATATGGAAACACCCTGGTCGGACGGTCGTGCAACATGCACTGGTCAGAGACCATCTTGCCGGATACTCCCACCGTCAGTGTTACAGACAAGCTAATTCTTCTACACGCAGAACACGGCAATTATGAACAAGCTCTCGTCAAGCTTCAACCAAGCTCCAGGAACGCAGATCCCTCCACGTCTGAGGTCGATCATTCTACCCCCTCCATCCAATCCGATCTGCTCTTCCGAAAGCTCCGGACCTTATCGCTGCAGGGTTTGTCGAACATCGTCACCAGCGCTTCGGTACGTAGCGATAAGCCATTCTCTGCCCAATGGCTTTGTTCCATAAGCAAGGAATCGCTATCACTCTGGTAGGCCAGTGACGTGGAACTCCCTTTTGTCCGTTATGTTTCTATCTCTATTTCTATGTGCTAAACCGCATCCATTAACCTTACTGACCCACTACCTCGTCGGGTATGTGAAACAACACCCATGACCATGGCCAGCAAAGAGGCAAATACAGAACGCAAGATCTCGCTTGGCCGAGGTGGAGCAGGCAACTTATGTAGGTCGTGGTTAACTTTGGTCAACAAGCGACTAGACTGACTTTCAAAAGGTCGACCCTCCGACATCCGCTCCGCGTGGTCCGCTTTGCAAGATGAGAAGCATGGTGAGATCACCAGATATTGTTGCCTATGACTTGGCTGACTTGAACCAGGCCTTGAGCAAAGCGCAAAACGGCGGAGTAGCTCCACCAGCAAGACCAGCTCCAAACGTCGGTCGTCCTTAGGACTCTTCAGCCCACGCAGTAACGACTCATGATCATCAATGATAAGCCAGCGGCGCTCTTATGTACTATTAGACATTTCCTCGAACGATGACATTCTGCGGAGTTCCTATCACAAACATCTCGATGTTCTCGTGCACCACTTTCTTCGCACCATCCAGTGTCGTCTTACTGAACCAAGCAATGTGAGGGCTCAAAATCAGATTCGGGATGCCGCCTTCCAGTAAAGAGCTATTCTCTGTCGTCGCCGGTTCATGCTCAAAGACATCCGTTGCGGCGCCAGCGATCTGCCCCTCCCTCAACGCCCGAACGAGCGCCTTCTCATCTATGATTCCACCCCTCCCGATATTGACTACGATCGCATCCTCCCTCATCCCCCTCAATTCTACCTCCCCAATCATCCTCTTCGTCCCCTCATCCAGCGGCGCACACAAAATCACCAGCGTCGCCTCCCCCAACGCCTCCTCAAACCTCCTCCTCTCCTCTCTGACATTTTCCGCCCCCTTGCGCTCCGCAACAAGCACCCTCATCCCATTCCTCTCCATCAGATCCTTGACCCCCTTCCCCAACGCCCCGAACCCCACCACAGCACAAACCTCATCCCGATTCGTCCTCGGCGGCCCCAAAGCCCACTCCCCAATCATCAATTTCCTCTCTCCCCACGTCTTCCCATCGCGCGTGAACGCATCCATCTGCACCACCTTCCGCTTGACAGCCATGAACAGCGCGAGCGCATGCTCCGATACGCTGGCGACATTTTGCGCGGGCGTGTTGCATAGCGTGATGCCGCGTTCTTGGCATGCCGTCAACGAGATGTTGTCGACGCCTGTGCCCATGCAAATAATCGCTTGCAGGGCGGGACAGTGCTGCATTATGGTGGCGTGGGAGAGGTGCACGGCGGCTGTGACGACGATGGTGGCGGTGGAGAGAGATGGGATGATAGTGTCGACGTGGGTGTTTTTGAGGTGAGTGAGGGTGTAGGGGAAGGAGAAGGTGGGCGGGGCGAAGGGGGCGTTAAGGAGGAGGATGTGGTGTTCTTTGGTCATGGTCTTGGGAGGTTCGGGGTGGGGGGTGTAGTGGGTGATCGATGACGGAGCGCTCCGAGTCTTATGGGGTTAGATGCTTGATGAAATAGCGAGCCTTTGGATGGACTGAATGCAATGATACAGCTTGACTACTCGAATCAATTGCATGAGATTTAAGTAATGAAGCAACTGAGTTCCGAAGATAATCACGCCCTTTGATCATCAGCAAAGCCGAAGGAAGCCGCTTGCAGTCTTGTCACGGCACGATAGTGGACAAGTATATAATCAAGCAATACTGATCAGCTTTATTGTGTACACCAGTATCTTTAAGCGTGGCTGAAGAAGACCAGGCTCAATAGTGCCGTCCATGCCCTCCGCTGCAGCCAAATAGCATATGCTGGATGAACCGATATCGGTCGATAGCATCCCCGTCACAGCTTAATCACTAGCAATAGAGGCTTTGATATCAGAACATTCGTTATAGTGGGAAAATCAGAGTAATTGGAATCACGTAGAGCGGATCCGGAACGGGATTCACGGGTCTCTATTGGCACGCACTGGTGACGCTGTATCTCAGGCAACATACCAACAGGATATCGAACCCATGCTGTACCTTTGGCCAACCAAGATCTAGTAGGTACCCATCTAAGTCTATCATCGTGAATTGTCTAGGGTATCATGCCCGATCGTGGCACTCCAGATGCTCCGTCTTGCTCTAACCAATGTTGAATCAACAACTCCACCGCTCGCTTCATCGCATTGTGAAATCAAAATCCGTAGCCACCAAAGTCTCGTTCCACTGCCATGAGTCGTTGCTACTAGATGTCAGTGATGGATCAAACATGAAGAAATAATTCGATATATATGCGGGAGGATAAAGAGGTCCACACCGAACATACAAAAGCCAGCAGGAGAATGACCCAATGGATCATACCTTAGCATGAATGCTCGCCGCCTTCTGGTAGCCTTGGTCCTCCCATTGCTTCTCGGTAGATCGCTGGAGATTCTTCTGCTCCTCTTTACTAAGAGGCTTCTCTTTGCCAGATCTGCGCATGAGGGAGTCGGGCGTCTCGACAAAGGTCGGCTCGGTAGCAGACTTGAATGTGTAGGTGCGCCATTCGGTATTGGCCCATCCAGTCCCTGCATGACGGTTATTAAGAATAATGTCCAATTCGCCGAGATGATGATATGGATGGTAAGCCACGGAACTGGGAAGGTGATGATGATGTATACCTGCAAATCTGTCGGCACCAGTCCAGTCTTCGGTGAAGTAGTGGAGGAAGCCGCCGTGTGTAACGACAACAATGTCCTTTTCCGGGCGAGCGTGTAACCATCTCCTGGCCGCAGCGGCGCGGGCAATGATAGCATCAGCATTAGGTGCCCATCTGCCCTTCTTGTCGTTCCAGTGCTGACCTTCAGGCGTTTCAAGGAGAGCGAGATCGATTGGCTTACCCTCGAACTCTTTGGCGATATCTGCTGGTGAGCTTCCAGTATCGCAAGGCAGATCTGATGTTTCCTGTAGTTCCGGCATGGCGATGATGTTTAGATGCTTGTTGATGATCGGTTCGGGAAAGGAGTACAGTGCGGTGTAGATTGTACGCTTGAGCGGCGAAGCCACTACTAGCTCGACATCATGTTTGAAGGGAAAGTCCTTGGCCAGGACGCGGCATTGTTCGATGCCAGCAGGTGTGAGCAGAGGATCATGGATTGCGTGGTTTTTGACACTCAGATTGTGGAAGCCTTGAGCATGGCGGACTAGATGCACTGTGGGCGGCATGTGTGCCAATGAATAGGATAATCAATCTATAGGTATATTAGATGCTCCTTGAAGCTATTGATGAAGTTGTAAAGGTGTCTGAATCACAGGTTAATACGAGAAGAAAAGTGAACGAGTCGAGGGCACGTCGTCATCGGGTCTAGTCGTCCTTACCTCCATCTTGGCTTCAAGGACCGTTCCCGGCGGTGTGGATCACATCCCGTGCTCGACAAGAACGGGAGCTGGTAGGCGACAAATTTTCAGATAGCTGTAATGTCAGCAATAAGAGCGGGTCTTTGAGACATCGTTAACTTTTTTGTGCAGGGGAAGGTGTGTCGACGACTGTTCGAATCCTCCCGCTCCGACGTCACGCTCACAATTTCATAAATCGTCAACAAAAGGGGACTTGACCTGCAGCTGTTCACGCGGCTCAGCGCGGATGGCGTTTCTGATCCTGGTCTGCTTCGTCCCTGGCCGATCGAAGCCGCTTTTTCGGTGTCATCTCCGATTGAACCAGACTGGATTAGGACCACCATATCTTTTTCCCAAGCACAGCTTCTAGCTTCAGCTCGCCCGTGAACACGCTAGGCATCGCTGCTATACAGTCTCTTCGTGGTATGGCGGCTCGCCTTATCAAACAACCCGCTGCCAGCATCAATCGACGGGTTTAGCAGCTTGTAAGCCCTACGATACCTTCGTCCGACGCCGGAGGCCGGAATGCTTCCTCTTTTCTTGTTGAGGCCGGATAGATTCCGGCCTCGTGAACATATAGTCAGCTGCTCCCGTCCCTGATTCAGATTCTCCAACGCTTCGTTTCTACCACAAGAATTCGCCATCCCCAACCATCTACCATACCATGCCACCCAGCATGCCCCTGTTCGAGTTCAATGTCCTCACGGACCTTAAGCCCAACGACAAGTCGTTGCCGGCTTTCATGGTGTCCAAAGAGCGCGGCTTCTTACCACGACAAGACCCTGTCGTGGAATTGCCCGTCGAATTTAAGCCGCTCGAGTCCATTCTGACTCGTATGCCTATTAAGACACTATCTGGTGAGCCCGGCTTACTTGCCGACTTCAAACTTGGCCATACGGTCGAGAAGGAGTTCCCAGATTTGTCGGCGGTGATCGAGCAGTACAAGGATGACCTGCCTCTCATGAATGCATTGTACCGCGACTACTCTTTCTTGGCCTCGGCATACCTGCTTGAGCCTTGTCATGAACGCTTCATGCGTGGTGAGCAATATGGGCTTGGTCGCCACACCTTGCCCAGCAATATTGCACTGCCCATCACAAAAGTTGCGGAGTTCGCCGGTTTCATGCCGTTCATGGAGTACGCAGGTAGCTACGCTTTGTTCAATTACAGGCTGCAGGATCCTGCACTTGGCCTTAATTATGACAATCTGCGACTCATCCGTGCTTTCGAGCTCGGTATGGATCCTACCTCGTCAGAGGCGGGATTCGTGCTCGTGCATATTGCTATGGTCAGAAATTCCGGTGCACTGGTCTCTGGTGCTGCCGATGCACTCGACGGTGCACTTGGTAAGGACCGTGAGGCATTCAACCAGGGGATGGCGGATCTTGTGGGAGCTCTCGATCAGATTAACAAAGTCATGAACAGTCAGTGTGGCCTTTCGTACCACATAGTAAGCTAACACTTCCCAGCCATGTGGACAAAGAGCAAGCCCAGCGGCTACACCAGCTTCAGAACTTTCATTTTCGGCATCACTTCACAAAGCATGTTTCCGAACGGGGTCATCTACGAAGGCGTCAGCGAAGAGCCGATGTCCTTCCGTGGCGAGTCTGGCGCGAACGATAGCATGGTTCCACTTTGCGACAATCTGCTGCAAATCAGCATGCCTGATACCCCTCTCACCACGATCCTCAAGGACTTCAGGCAATATCGCCCAGGCAACCACCGCGACTTCCTAGAGTCGGTTAAGGAGCATGCAGACAAGGCTGGCCTGAAGGAATATGCTTTGGCTGACCCTGTTTCGGCCGCCTTGTACCTGCGCGCTCTCGACCAGGTCCGTGACTTCCGTTGGAGGCACTGGTGCTTCACCCGTGAATACATTCTCCGCCAGACATCCCATCCGACCGCTACCGGAGGCTCTCCAATTGTTACCTGGCTACCGAATCAATTGCAGGCTGTGCTTACTTCCATGGCTGATGCTTACAACTTCTGCAAGGATGTCAAGGGCACCACTGATATCATGGATGTGGCTCGTTCTCAGCAAGCCACATTGAACAAGGAGGTCGCCAAATATTGCACCGAGCGTGGTGTCGCCTAGGCTCTGGTTCGGCCCTATTTCTTTTTCTATCAACGCTCACTTGATTTTTGTTTTCAACTACCACACACTCCTTCTAAATCACCGCTTTTATTCCAGTACTCTGCATGTCACCAGGCATGTGAGCAAAGAGGCTATGATAGTACCCTACACCGGAAGAGCTCACGACCTCTAAGCCGTCCTGTGTAAGCAATGAGGCATAACGAATTTCTTTGGTACTCTGCATAGCGCTTTCTGGATCCAGCGTTATGTGAGCAATGAGGCATTATGATACCCCAGGTCGCGTTTCTTGTACGATTTACGTACTCTGCATGGTCGAGCATTGGGCCCCATGTGAGCAATTGAGGCTATAGAGAGATACCCTGGAAGACCTAAACATAGTCTTTGATTAACAAACAATGTTCCTGCGTCCTACTGATGTCCGCTTTACCTTCCCTTCTTACCGTACATCTGGGAATTGCACCAAAAAGACTGCATCGACCACCATATAGTGCATTCTACACTTGATCCGAATATTCGTTTCATTTCACATCATTCAACGACGATTATCTGCTTACACGGCTGAGTTAACATGTAGACTACTGTCGAGCAAAGGCAGGTAAGCCGGCCGGCACCCGGACCGCCATCCCCGCCTCACATGAACTTTCACAAACCCTCGTCATAGCTATCTGACTCCTCGAGTGCTCTCCAATCTTTCTACCATGGCCGACAAGAAAGGCGCCTACGGCGCTGGCGGTGCTGGAGGCGGCGATACCGACTTCCGCCGCACCTGGGACAAAGACGAATACACCGCCAAAGCCGCCGCGCGAGAGGCAAAGCTCAAAGAAGAAGGCCGCGCCCGCCATGAAGCCGCTCTCGCCGGAAAGAAGTACGTGCGGCGCGCATCCACACCACCAGATGCAAAAGAGACGGAAGCGCGCAAAAGCCGCCTCGATGTGTCGGCGCAGATCGGCAAAACTATGCTCGTACCCATGGGGTCTGCGGTGGGGAAACGAGGACGAGGAGCGGGATTCTATTGCGAGAACTGTGATCTGACGTTTAAGGATAACCTGCAATTCGTGGAGCATTTGAACAGTAAGCAGCATCTTGTTGCGACGGGGCAGACGGGGGAGGTGAGGAGGGCGACGGTGGAGGAGGTGAGGGAGAGGCTGGAGTGGTTGGTGCGGAAGAAGGAGGAGCAGAGGGCGAGGGAGACGGTGGATCTGGGGACGAGGCTCGAGATTGCAAAGAACGAGGAGGAGAAGGAACGGGAGGAGAAGAGAAGGAAGAGGAATGAGAAGAGGAGGAAGACGAAGGATGGGAGGGGCGTAGATGAGATCAAGGTCGAGGACGATGGAGTCATCAGATGAACACGGACGAGGAAAAACATTTCGACTCTACGAACGCCATGAAGGTGTCGCTACGGCCTCTAATAAGCATGGAAGACCTTCGGCAGCCCGTCAGTCGGCTTAGGTCTCAGAGCCACTCGCAAAATCTTTGCCTCGACCAGGAGCCGCCTTTGTCCAAATCAGCGCAACATCCAGCAACCATATGAAGATCGGTTCTCATGAGAGCGATGCCGAAATCTTCAGATTTGCTGACTTTGGTCGAATCACAGCCAACTTCGAAAACGGAAGACTACATAGGGAGCTGGATGGTCAGCCTCGGTGAGCTGCTTCATGACAGCCGTCATCCCGAACTCTTCATTCCAGTGCCAGCAGAGGTTCTGGCATCGACATTAATGATTCACATGGCTCTGGCAAGCTAGGACATGGTAATGCGAATATCTCGCTCAGTGAAGAATGGTTAAAACTCTTTTGACCGAACAGAATGGTTAAGAATTGCCTAATTGAGCTAGCTCGGGATCCCCGCGATCCCTTAAATCGAAACTTTTTGGCGCGTGTTTTGATGTGCATCCCACGTAAACATAAGCTCTCCCAACTACACCAACTATTTCACTCCTTTGTAGACGACTCTATCATGTTCACGAACTATTGAGAATGCGCACATGTAATCACATGCCATCGCGAGCATCGTAATCTTCACACCCGCCACGCTTAACCCTTTTGGGCCTCAAGGCAATCACTTTACACGAGACGCGACAATGGACGACTCTGTATTCTCAGACGGCGACGGTAGCGATTTTGAAGTCGCCACCAAGCCTGTACGTGTATTCCACATCCTTCCTCCACCTCAGAAGCTCACATCACCGGTAGAAAATCAAGAAGGCTCCAGCAGCTACGAAACCTAAAGCTGCTCCCAAACCCAAACCTGCCTCGAAAGCAGCTCCTAAGAAACAGTCGACTCTGAAGGTCACCAAAGCCAGAAAGCGCGCTGCATCATCAGGCGATGAGAATTCAGATGATGAACACCCCTCCCTTGACGACGAAGACGACAGTCTGTTAGTCGACACACCTCCCAAGCAGAAGAAGGCGCCGGCGCCGAAGAAGCCTAGTGGGAAACCTCTACAGGCAATTGCGAACGAGAGCTTCACCGAGGTCATGGACTCACCGAAGCCGACACCGAAGAAGGCGGCAAAGGGTGGCAATTCGGACAAATATCAGAAGTTGACCCAGCTCGAGCATATCCTCAAGCGTCCGGACACATACATTGGCTCTGTCGAGCGCATGGAACAGCAGATGTGGGTCTACAATTCGACGACGGAGCAGATGGAGCACCGCGAAGTCAGCTTTGTGCCTGGTCTATACAAGATTTTTGACGAAATTCTGGTCAACGCCGCGGATAATAAGCAGAATGACAAAAACATGAACGAGATCAGAGTTCAGGTCGATCGCGAGAAGGGGATGATCTCGGTGCGCAACAATGGTCGTGGTATTCCAATCGAAGTTCACGACAAGGAGAAGATCTACATTCCGGAGATGATCTTTGGTCATCTGCTTACTGGCTCAAACTACGACGATGATCAGGCAAAGATTACTGGTGGCAGAAACGGTTACGGTGCAAAGCTGTGCAACATCTTCAGCACAAAGTTCACGCTCGAGACAGTTGATGCGAGGAAGAAGAAGAAGTACACACAGACCTGGAAGGACAACATGGCCAAGATGGGCGACGCGAACATCGCAGCGCACAAAGGCGATGACTACACCCAGGTCTCTTTCTGGCCAGACTTCACCAGATTTGGCATGTCAGGAATCGACGATGACTTTGAGGCTCTTGTCAAGCGCCGTGTCTACGACATGGCGGGTACCTGCACCGGTGTCAAGGTGTATCTGAACGGTGAGCGAATCAAGATCAGCAAGTTCAAGTCATACATGGAAATGTACACCAAGGCGATCAAGACGGAGAACATCATTCCCGGCGACACTCCAGAGGCCCAGATTATCCTTACCGATAAGCCAGATGAGCGGTGGGAGATTGGATTCGCTGTTAGTGATGGCTCGTTCCAACAGGTTTCGTTTGTCAACTCGATCGCGACCACGCAGGGTGGCACACACGTCAACTACGTTGCGGATCAGATTGTAAACAAGTTGGCAGAGATTGTCAAAAAGAAGAACAAGGGAGGGGTGGCTCTCAAGAACGCCCAGATCAAGAACCACATGTTCTTGTTCGTGAACTGCCAGATCGTCAATCCTGCGTTCTCGTCAC
Source organism: Elsinoe perseae (assembly GCA_029448695.1). NCBI lineage: Eukaryota > Fungi > Ascomycota > Dothideomycetes > Myriangiales > Elsinoaceae > Elsinoe > Elsinoe perseae. Next base: position 370,049 of record JARDAA010000163.1, read on the forward strand.
AGACAAAGGAGCAGCTGACCACGAAGTCATCGCAGTTTGGTAGCAAGTGCACAGTCTCGGAGAAGTTCCTGAAGGATATCGCGAAGACTTCAGTCATTCAGAATATCTTGGAATTTGCCCAAAAGAAGGCCGATCAAGTCCTCAAGAAGTCTGATGGTGGCAAGAGGAGCCGTATTGGCAACTCCAAGCTAACAGAAGCCAACTGGGCAGGTACGCGCAGGGGTTGGGAGTGCACGTTGATCCTCACTGAGGGTGACTCGGCCTCGCTTCTTGCGCTCGCAGGACGAGCTGTGGTTGGTCCGGATCAGTTCGGTGTCTTTCCTCTACGTGGTAAGATGTTGAACGTCCGCGATGCATCTGTCGATGCAATCTCGAAGAACGCCGAAATTCAGAATATCAAGAAATTCATCGGTCTTCAGCACAAAAAAGAGTACAAGGATACGAAGGACCTGCGTTATGGGCACATCATGATCATGACTGATCAGGATCACGATGGAAGCCACATCAAGGGTCTCCTCATAAATTGGTTGCAGTGCCACTACCCGTCTCTTCTCAAGGTACCAGGGTTTCTGCTTGAGTTCATCACACCTATTGTGAAAGTCTGGAAGGGTGATCCTCAGCACCCAAAGTCGAAACGTGACTTCTTCACCATTCCTGAATATGAGGCCTGGAAGCAGCAGCCCGGAAATGTTAAGGGGTGGGAGCACAAGTACTTCAAGGGATTGGGTACCAATGAGACGACAGACGCCGAAATCTACTTCTCGGATCTTGACAAGCATCTCAAGGAGTTCCACACCATGCAAGAGCATGAAGCTCAGCTCATCGATCTGGCTTTCTCCAAAAAGAAGGCCGATGAGCGCAAAATGTGGTTGCAGAACTTTGTCCCTGGCACTTACCTCGACATGAGCGGCACGGACAAGATCACGTACGACGACTTCATCAACAAAGAGCTCATCCTTTTCAGCATGGCTGACAACCAGCGTTCCATTCCTTCCTTGGTCGATGGTTTCAAGCCAGGTCAGCGCAAAGTCCTCTACACTTGTTTCCGCACCAATGTCAAGAAGGACACCAAGGTGGTCTCGCTTGCCGGTTCAGTCATGACTTTGACAGCGTACTCGTACGGTGATGTCTCCTTGCAGCAGACCATTGTCGCCCTTGCCCAGAACTTCGTTGGCTCGAACAATATCAATACACTTGAGCCTAGCGGCAACTTCGGTTCTCGTCTCCAAGGTGGAAATGACGCTGCCAGTCCTCGATACATCTACACGCGTCTCTCGCCATTCGCTCGCCGCATCTTCCACGCAGCTGACGAGCCCCTTCTCACTTACAACACAGACGATGGCAAGACCATCGAGCCAGAGAACTACATGCCTGTCATTCCGATGATTCTCGTCAACGGCGCGGATGGTATTGGTACTGGTTGGTCCACATCCATTCCCAACTACAACCCCGAGGACATTATCGAGAACCTCAGGCTCCGCATGAACGGTTCGTCCAAGGAGGACATGCGCCCCATGATGCCCTGGTTCCGCGGTTTCAAAGGCACCACCTCCGACATTGGCGACAACCGCTACAAGTTCACCGGCTCCTACCACCTCGATGAATCCAGGAACGAGGTCGAAATCACTGAGCTGCCCGTGCGTGTGTGGACCCAAGACTTCAAGGACAAGCTTGAGACGAACATCAAAGCCGAGAAGATTCCGGCCACAATCAAGGACTACCAAGAATACAACACGCCGTCCAAGGTCCATTTCATCGTTAAAATGATCGAAAAGAACTTCAAAGAAGTAAGCACCTCGTCGGGCGGATTCGAAGACCATTTCAAGCTGTCCAAGACGATGGCGACGACCAACCTCGTTGCGTTCGATGGACAGGGCCGCATCATGAAGTACGAGTCGGTCTTGGACATCATGGAGGAGTTTTACCATATCCGTCTCAGCTTCTACGTTAAGCGGAAGGACTACCTCCTCGGCGAGATGAACCGCGATTTGGAGAAATTGAGCAACCAGGCTCGGTTTGTGCAGATGATCATCGATAACAAGCTTGTGGTGAGCAAGAAGAAGAAGGCGGTGTTGGTGCAGGAGTTGCAGAAGTTGGGCTTCAAACGTATCCCGAAGGTAGCGGATGCGAAGAAGGCCGGTGAGTTGGAGAAGGTTGTGGATGAGGATGCAGAGGGGGAGAGCGATGAGGATCAGGCGATCGGTGCGGGTGACTACGATTATTTGCTTGGTATGGCTATTTGGAGCTTGACGGCCGAGCGGGTGGAGAAGTTGAGGCAGCAGATTGGCGACAAGGAGGTCGAGATTAACGTCCTGGCCAAGAAGGGTCCAAAGGATCTCTGGACTGAGGATCTCGATGCTTTACTGGAGGAGTGGAAGCTGCAGCTCGATGAGGAGAAGAAGAAAGTCAAGGTCATCAAGGCGAAGGGCAGGAGGGCTTCGGCTAAGCTTGGCGTTGGAGCAAAGGGCAAGAAGCGTAAGGCTGACGAGAGCGATGATTCGGAGTTCGACTTTGGTCCTAAGAAGAAAACGACAAAGGGCAATGCGTTGAGTAAAGCGGTTGGCAGTGGTGGTGGTCTGAGCAGCTGGTTGGCGAACAAGGACACCAGCGCACCAGCTAAGGGCAAGATCAACGTCGAGGGCCAACCCATCGAGAAGGCACCAGCTGAAAAGGCTGGTCTCGTCAAGGCGTCTGCGACAAGCGCGCTGAAGTCTATGGCCCCCTCTGCAAAGGTCAAGAAGGAAGACTCGGATGTCGATATGGATGACGCTCCTGTGAATCTGTCCATTGACGACGAAGAGGTTCCTGCACCACGTCCAGCTGGTCGGCAACGCGCTGCAGCTAAGAAAAGGACTTACGCCATGGACGATAGTGATGAGGAGAGCAACGAGGAAAGCGAGGAGTTCCACGAAATAGAAGAGGTGCTCACGACTCGAACCTCGGAACAGACTGCAGCGAAGCCAGCTTCTAAGCCTGCTGCAAAGCCGACCTCAGCTGCTGCTCCGGCGAAGCCGGCAGCCAAGACCAATGGCCGTGCTGCCGCTGCAAAGAAGACCTACCGTGACGAGACCGAGGACGACGATACTGATATGCTCGACGATCAACTTGGTGATATCAGCAGCATGGTCAAGCCACTAGGCACCGTGGGCGGTAAATCACTTCTGAGCAACAGCGGCCGCCCAAGCTCCGGTCATGGGCTCAGCCACAAGACCTCGACCGCCTCATTCCGCAAGCCAGCCGGCCCGAGCAGTGACGACAAGGAGGACATCGACGACACCAATTGGACCGCTCTAAGTCCAAAGAAGACAGAGCGCACACGTGACGTCGGAGTGGGCGACTATGACGACGAAGACGACAGTCTACTCTTCAGCAACAAGAAGCCAAAGGCGCCCCTCGTGGTCGGCAAGAAGACAAACGGTGTTGCGAAGGCACCTGCTCAGGCCAAGAAGGAGGCGACCAGGAAGACGTCTGCTACTGTCTCGAAGCCGATGACACTGAGTCCCGCTGCCAAAGCATACGCCAAGAAGCAGGGTATGTTGGCGGAGAAAGGAGCCAGTAAGCTGAACGGAGTAAAGAAAGCGAGTAAGGTTGAGAGTGACGATGAGGCTCTGGCAAACGAGATCATGAGTGATGAGGAGGAGGTTGTCAAGCCCAACGCGTCTGCTGCTAGGCCTGCTAGGAGGACCGCACCGGCGAAGGGGAAGTATAAGGTCGTCAGCAGCGACGTTGAGGTGGATGAAGATAGTGCGAGTGAAGCAGACTTCGATGAAGAGGATGAGAGCTCCGCGTGAAACTGACCAGTCACATTGCTGAAACGGAGGTTCCTGCATAAGGATCCGGTTAGGTGCAAGGGTGTCCGTCATGACTAGTTCAATACCGCACGCATTTCACTGGCGTTGACCAGGAACACGGCATGGTTGTCAACATGGTCCGAACGTGCAGATGTGGCGTTGAAAGCTTTCTGTCGGTTGTATAATAGCTTAATGAGCGTACTATGAATGGACTTGAAGCACGCTAAATTCCGTATTCAAACATCCTTGCTGCTAGTCTCACATATGCCAGTGCTCGCTAAGTCATGCATCTGCAACTCCTTGCTAGTCCCGCAGCTGTCACCGCCTAGGATATGATGCCTCGCAATGCACGGACACTAGGTATTTCACCAACCAATATACAGCTGTAAATCGTTCTACACCTGTGTGACCAGACACACATTTCTCGCCAGATTCGGGACATTGATAGCAATTCTCATCATCTTGCACCAAAATCATCAATTTTTGCGACATTTTGAGCGAACCGACTTGTATGCCCCGACTTGAGGATTCGGATAAACGTCTGCCTGGTAACATACTGAACAACTCGACCCTTTCAAATGACCTGCCCACGCCAGCCCAGCCAGACGAAAGCAATTCATGTCTCGAGCAGCTGACTCCTTGCTCGAGATGAGGCAAAAAGAGTGTGCTGATTTCACAAGAGGTGTGTTCATATAAATGTCCGTGGAGGTCCTTCTAAGGCACGGTCCGCCAGTCTTGAGCATCGCTAAGTCTGACTTCTAGCGCCGTCAGGTCAGATGTGTTAGGGCATGACTGAGTCGAGCGCATACGCTTCGATCGCATTGCATTGCATACATGTATTCATTTATTGCTCGTCACCGGGTTGTCGCCCCCGTCCCGTTTGCACGTCTTTCAGGGGGTCTCCGAGACAAGGGACGGTATCTGCGCTGGCTGGAACATGTGGCTTGTCCATTGGCAACCGACAAGATTACGGTGCGTATACCACTTCCCGATCGCTGAAGCGCACTCTAGCATCGCTGGCTCGGACAGTGACGGCAAGTTCATGCAAGTCATCCGTCAGCTGTGGCTGGTATGGCCTGCAGCATGCCCGGCGACTGCTCTCTTTCCCCGAAAACTGCACATCTCACATGTCTTTGTTCGGGCATCTGGCGGCCTTGTCGCACGTACCGCAGATCGAGACCGCAAGCAGGCGATAGTGCTAAAATCGACTGCCGTGCTAAGAACAGTTGCTCCGGAGGTAGCACAAGACCAAGACGCCCGCATTGGTTGCCCCAGCTGAATTTATGGCGCCTGCACAAGCGGAGCTAATAGTGGGTCAGCACGCATATCTTTCCAACCACGTTCGCCGCCTTTTGCTCGATGCTAAGCTGTAATCGTCGCTTACTACGTCGACCTTGGGGATATTGGGCAGTCTACACGAGTAATTAGATTCTGGCATCGTGCGTAGAAAAGTCGTCGACCATTTCGATGCGACTTCGAAGATTCCCTCCAGCTCATACAATAAAACGTGGCAATCTTGCAACTGGCGGAGCAAAGTTTGTTATCCTACTGTCATCTTGAAGTAAGGTAAAAGCTCACCTCAAGATCCCGCAGTTCGACCAGAAAGGTAGATCCATCAGCAACCACATCCAAAGACATCGCGATCGGCTCTGGGTCCAGTGAGTACACTCAGCCGTGTATATAAGCACAGTCCAACCCAGCCGTGTCGACGTATGTCATGCATGTATCCCATCAGCGGAGATCTCTGCAGCCAAAGTATCAGGGTACTTTTTATGTGTCCCTTAACGCCCCTGAGATGCATTTATGCAGGTATCCTAGGTCCTGGCGTTCATATCTCTTCTGACAAAAGATTACAGGCTAGACATACCAGTGCTTTGCTGGATGGTGTCAAGGGGATACGCCTTGCTCTGCAGACCTGTTTGGACAAAGATACACGCTGCGACTGTAGGGAGATGTACGCCTTTCGTATCCACCAACGGACCCGCTGGTCTGGTTCCCTCTACTTGTAATTCACCTGATGAGGTGTTTGAGACATACATGTATAGCAGCCTGTACCAGCGCAGTTCTAGGTCGTTTAGTGAGTACCCTCTTCATATTCACCTGAGACATATCCACCGAGAATCAAGTGGACTCACCGCTGCTTCACGGTCAAATCTGGTAAAGACAGGAAATGGTCCACAAGCAGATTGCTGAGCGAAGGGCGGAGGTCGATGTTCAGCTTCAGCAAACGGTGATTGAGGAGTTATGGATCTAAAAACGCGTCCTCAGACCATACCTCAATCATTGCCTTTTTACCAAGCGATACGCTCAGACACTGTGCAATACTTGTGTTCTGTGGTTGTACACCTGGGCAACAACCGACAATCTGTTTATTACTTGCCAGCTAATTTCAGTAATGATATGGCTCCCGAACAGCGTCGGAGAAGCTCGATTGCCGTCTCACAAGCTATCCTGAACTTCAATAATTACATTCCACCTTTCACGACTACCTCTTCGATCTCGAGCGCTTACTTCGAAAAGAGAGCTCTTTCTTCCTCTCCTGTCGAGAACAAGGCGCCTCCAAAGATGCCAGTCAAGACCAAAGCGTCCTCCACGACGCCTTTCAAGGCCCTCGCTATCACCAGAGATATCCGATTCCCACCATATGAGATACAGGAGAGGGAAGCAGCCTTGACGAAGGACGAGAGAAGCTTTCTTCAAGCGGAATGGAAAAGACTCCAGCTAAAGCAGTACACGGATGCGAACAAAATGATTGGCGATGTCGCCTACATGGTGCCATACAACGGGAGCGGGCAAAGTGGTCCCACCCTGGAGAATCTGCACGGCAAGAAACGCTTCGACTGTGAGTACATCAGTACAAGCTATATATAGATCACCTTCATACTGACACTGAACAGTCTTCGCGTACACCTTTGTCGAACCATCCAGCAAGGCAGAGTGGGCGATCATGTGGGACTATGAGACTGGTCTTGTCCGTACAGCAGGAATCTTCAAGCCCCTGGGGCACCTCAAGGTATATCTTCTCCCACCCTGTCTATCTTGCCTTTCACTGACTCTCAGCGGTCCGTTCCCAAGAGCGCTCTCGAATGCACCGATGGCCTTCTCAGCATCGCTGCCAACGTCAATGGTGGCCGCGTCGACATTCAAGGCTTCTGGGTCCCTTTCGATGCCGCCTTCGAGCTCAGCACCAAGTTTGCCTACAACCTCCGCGCCGTCTTGTACCCGCTCTTCGGTCCCAACATCCTCCGCCAGTGCATCCCTCCCGGCAGTTCAGCCTACGAAGCATGGACCATCCGCCCCAGTACCGTCGCCAAATGCCGCCAGGATCTCGTCGCCCTCTCCTCTGTAATCAACCCTGTCCTAGCCCCCAGCGCTGTTCCTACCCAGGCGCTCAAGACAGGTTCTTGTCCCGCGCGCAAGGTCAAAGGCAAGAGAAAGCTAGAACCAGAGACCGACGAGGAGACATCATCTGATTATCCCGCCTCCGACACAACGGCATCATACTACCGCTCCGCCGACAGTCCTCCCCTCTCACCAAAGTCACTTCCTCAGGACACGTCCTTCACGCCAGTCAACCCTCACCCTTCGCCTTCACCTAGCCTTGAGCTGCTGAAGGTGCGCGGCACGAAGCACAAAGAGCAGAAGGGCAGGAGGAAGGCGATACCGCGGTCAGCACCTACTACTAATGCCACTACCGCCGATACTCTTCGTCCCCTCAGCTCCCCATCTGCTGGGTCGAGCGCTATTGGGACGAGCAGCAAGAGCACGGTGACCAAGCGTCCCGCCACCGATACGCAGGTGGAGAGCAGCACCAAACGCAAGAAGACTAGCGTCGGATTCGTACCATATGTGCCGCCACCAAAGCAGCCAAGTGAGAGGGAGTGGTCCGACATCAAGCTCAAGCAGTTCTTGCTCAAAGAGGCGGAGACGAGGAAGCAAGGTCTTGCGCTGCGTCTGGAGGAGGGTGACTGGAACGGAAACGGTGGGAATGGTAAGGTATATTCCTTTCATCCCTGGCCCTGACCACCTCGCTCTGATCGTTCGAGACCGTTGAAGAAGAGGTGAAGAGGACTTCGGCTGACTTTGACAGGGCAGACGGGAGCAAACAAGACAGTGAGGAAGGGTGGCAAGCTGAATCTCAAGGACTTGAAGGCTGCGTTGTGGTTGACGCAGATGGGGAGGGGAGGGGAGATTGCCAAGTATGATGACGTTGAGGTGCTGACGGAGGCGGTGAGGTTGAGGCATGTCAGATTGGGCGATCTGCATCATATCCTGGAGGATAATTTGCATCAGGGTGCAGGGGAGCATGAGGATGACGATGAAGATGCAGGGGAGGACGCGGAGGGTGAGAGTGATTACTGAATTTAGCAGCATTGGACTGGTAAGGACGAGCATGGTACAAATTATGGACAGACCGATGGGGGATAATGCGCATAGCATTTTCGGATCAAACAGAATTAGCGAGCACAGCGTTACGGGAATGGTTTGAAGGAACATAATGAGCATGGCATTTTCGGTTCAGGTAGCGCTTGGGAGCATAGCATATGGACAGTGATAGACCTTTTTTCGATTTAGAGTAGGGCTGGATTAAGCACTATCAGTCTCCTAGAGACCACCTTTCTCGGTCACTTGTGCAATTGTGCTGTGAGATAAGATGAAGGTTTAGCTATAGCATGACAGCGAAAACAAGATTTCCACGCAAAGGACGTTGTGACAGAGACCATATCATCTTCAAGACTACAGACATGCACTAAAGGGGAAGTGGATGGTCGGGTACTTGGGATGATATGAAAAAAGCTATAGGGAATTCATCGGTTCGCGCGCGAGCGCTGTTCTGCCACTCCTTCGTCTGCTTGATCTTTTTGAGAATTGCTAAGTATGTGACGCTTGTACCTTTATCAAAGCCCTCTCATCTCTTTCCTTATGCCTCACAAGGAATCATAAGCGACATGTTCGCCATCCAATATTGTTGTAACATATGATCATGGTCGGATCAGAGAGCCAGGCCAAGCACCAGAACAGCAGCCAAAGCGCTACCGGCAGCCATGACTGACTGGCCCTTGATGCCACTCGCGTCGCCAGTGTTAGGTGCGGAGGAGTTCGATGGGCTGGCTCCAGTAGATGGGCTAGACCCTGCGTTCTGTCCCTGCTGTCCTACAACTGATGTACCCGAAGAACCATTGCTTTGGCCGGTCGTTGTCACATTGGTGACGTTGTTCGTGCTAGTACCGCTGCTCGATTGACCATTTTGGCTGACCACGGTGCCAGCGTTGCCGGTGCTTACGACGGTGCCATTCTCGCTAGTGACAGTGGTGTTGCCGACAACGACACTGTTTGAACCCTGTGTGATGACCCGGCCCGATGGAGAGGGAATGTCTGGATTGGAAATGGAGACCAGATCGTCGCCTGATATGGAGTTGCCGATGACGACTCTTGGGGGAGTGATGACCGCGTTGGCGTTAGGGTCGTCCTGTGGTGTCGCCGAAGACAGAACGGCTAGGAGAGTGATAGCCACAGAGGCCGAGAGCTTGTTGAGATGCAGCATGTTTGATTCTGGTATTAGGGCGTAAATGAGCTTGTAAGAAAGATTGTCTAGATCCAGAAAGAGATGAGATGCAGAGAGAATGGACTCATCTTAGCATTGTGGACACGACAACATATATCCTTCGCGACAACAGCTGGCAGGATCAAAGGCACGCCGTGACCCGAGCGTCCGATCGCCGTCAGGCCGAAGACGAATACGGCGTAGAATGCTGTGCCACTGAAACCCAAGTGCCTCAGTAGCCTCGCATGGCAGGAGGTATATGGGTGAGGCTCCGGTAAGGTCGACGATGTCAGCCGGCACGGACGGGGGTGTGCGTGAGGCTGACCACAGCTGAGATATGACAGAACTTAACTGGACTTCATCAAACCGCAGCAAAGTTCTGAAACTGCTCATTCCGGCAATGCATCTGGCACAGATGTAAGATAATGTTTATGTAGGAAGTCAGAATGTTCAATCGCGTGGAAATGCGGGTGAGGTGCAATGCCGCTATTTTTAGACATCAGCTTTCTGTAACGCATCCCAGAAGAACTGTGCTTCTCCAGGCAACGACTTTTGACCTGAGGGTCTCAAAGGCCCGAAAATCGTGGTACGGTATCAGGCAATGAGGAGAGCATCTTTTGATGGACTTTGAATCGTTCCTATAATTGCTGCTGGTTTCTGGATCTTCATGCCAATATGGCGACACACAGGTTTCGTGCACTCGTTGCTTTAGCATTATTTTCTTTGTGCTTCTTCTATTTCTGCCTTCTTTACTTGTGGATCGGAGACCACAGAGCCGTTGGCGATTTTCCGAACAAGCATTCAGATGGCTCTCGGAAGGATCGTCAAGGCATTCCACCTCATAGGTGGGAAAGGCCCATACCTGGTCATGTGCCGACCGGTATAGGCTTCGACCTTACTCCAACATACGCGTGCGTAATTCTCCATGGCTATTACGCAGAGATGCTGACGGAGTCTGAAAGTACGGTAGCTGTAAGCTATCCAAACGGCAGTCGGATTGCTGCTGGCAAGGTCTGCGGTTCCGATGCATATCGAGAAATGATGGGGCGTTTGACGCTTTCATCTTCTGAGCATCCCCAGTGAGGCGTCTCCAACGAAAGATAGGGCCTCGGCATGCTAATCTACGATAGCGAGCCATACAACAACATGGGAGAATCTCTCAGCGACTCCTGGCGACGATGGTGGCGACAACAGCGGAAACATTTCGGCTGGGCCGCTTCGCAAGACGCTGGCACATTAGCGGACATGTTCAAAGAGCTTGAAATGAAAGCACAGGCATATGTGGACGGCGCAGTGAGTGATGTTATGGTCTCGTACCCCGGCACCCGAGCGCTTTACGACGAGGAGATTGTCGACGCCTTCTACTACAGGGAAACCTCTCTCCGAATGGTCCGAGGAGAGATTTTCACGGCCTTGATCGAAGAGTCCAGGACCTCCGTTGCCGGCCGTGGTCGTGGTCTTTGTGAGAACTTCGAGGACTACCGGTCTTGTGGCGCAGAACAGTCAAAGATAAAGGCGGACAGGGTATTAACCATTCTGTGGATCAAGTCTGAGCTCGTCCTATCCTGGGATCTGCTACGAGGCTCTTTCTATTCCTACATGCACAGCATACAACCATGGACGCACCATTTCGACCTTGCAATCGATACCTTCCCCGAGTCATCAGACGGGGACAGACTGGAAAGCATGTACAGCAAGATTCACCAAGCCATCCTGGAGGCTTGTCGAGATAACTCGCGGAATGGGAGTTACACTGCCACCTCGCTCGTTCTACTCAATGGTGAAATGGGAGAGGACCTGCGCTTAAGACAGACCGTGCAGGCAGCTATGGTTGATATGTTCGACGAAGAACGAGAGATTGTCTACGATGATGCAGAGTACGCTGCTGCCAAAGGAGCCGCTGAGCTCTGCAAACGGGACTCGTATGGATGGCGGCCCGGCAACGGGAGTGGTGTGCTCGCGCAACAGAAGCTAGTGGTTCAAGGAGGATGAATCGCATTCCCGTTTATCATCAAATTCCGAGGTTCTCGCCGCCAGCGGAACTAATCTTGTGCGCGCAGTGCCTCTGGCGTGTCAAGCTGTCTTTGCCATCCCCCTTCACGAAAGGCAGGCAAATTTTGAGCCTCATCGTAGATCCTTTGGATATTTGGGAACCTCTTCTCAACATCGATACCGAACCTCACAGCTCCATCGACGGCCGGGATCAGTGACAAGTCTGCCAACGTAACGCTATCGCCAAAGGAGAACTTGCTGGGTCCGTTGCGGACAAGTACTTCCTCGTATGCCTCCAGCCCTCTGCCCATAAAGTCTTGCTGCCATTGATTTGCGTCAATTCCAAGCGGTCGGATGCGATTGAGGAGTCTTAGGTTGGTGACCGGCTGGATGTCGCAGGCGACAATGTTGACCAGCTCGCGAACTAGTGCTCGATCTTTAGCACTCTTTGGTAAGAGTGCTGGTAGGTCTGGGCGGCTTTCCTCGAGATACTCCAATATGGCGACTGACTGATGAATGATGGTCTGCTCGCCCGTCATATGATTGACTACCAGAGTTGGAACCAGATGCGAGGCATTGATTGATGTGTATGGTGCCTGGTTCTGCTCATCCTTCAGAAGGTTGATATACTTATAGTCAAGCTTCAAGCCTTTGAACAGTGCAGCAATTCGGATTCTCGCCGAACACGAGCTGCGGAAATATGTGTATAATTCATATCTCGATTCCATGTTTTCACTTCATTGGCATTCTAAGCATTGAAGCGACCGAGGGATCTTACCTTGCTTTACAGTCGTTTTAAGCTCAAACTGGCCACCCCTCGTCTTGGCGCGATTCTGACCGACGCTTCGTCAGCCAAATTGGCTGAGAAGGCATCGACTACCATTCTTCGTTGAATTCGTCGTCGTGAAGCTGTAGTTTGTTAGCAATTCGTCTGATATAGCAGAATCGAGGTGTA
>JARDAA010000165.1:0-83872 GCA_029448695.1 Elsinoe perseae
TTGACTACAGTACTTACCTAGTGTAAGGACTGTTTCCTATATACTATGTTCTTGGTCGGCCGCTCTGTGTGCTCTGTGTGCTCTGTGGCGTACCAGGCAGGTTCGCCAGAGACAACAGAGAACCGGGTAATCGTCGGCCGAATCACGTGATAAGCTTGGCGGCCTGATTGGTTCTGACGTTCCCGCTTTCTGGCTGTCCGCCAGATTCGTAACATTGTTCTTCCCTCATGATTTAAAACTCCTCTTCTTCACCGCGCTGACAGGTGAGGCAAATGAGATGTGGGCAGCCCCAGCACTTCAGCCGATCATTGCGATGTTCCCCACAACAACAACATTTCCAGGGCGGGCCCATTCTCTGCAGGATGCATGCCGGTGAGGAGCAATTGTATCTGCTGCGGCTGAAGCGATCAATCCGACCACGACAAGGTCCTGTCGATGCCGGTCGGACGAGACTGCTTCTCTCAATGGTTATTTGTGGGCGGCGATGCCCGCATGCGTACGTAAGGTGATAAACGAAGCACATGGTGAATACGGTCTGTGGGTGTGAAGCGGTTTGCGACTCTGAAGAACGCGTATAGATCTTTATAAAGAGGCGCGTGACTTGTATGATTAACTATCGCATAGCGGATTCGCGACTCAATATGGATAGGCCTCTAGATATTGGACTAGACATCTCTTGTGACCGGATCTCTCCAGGAGAGCGTCTATCGATAGGTCCTCGCAGTGCGTAGAGTATTGTAATGTGAGCATGATAAAGGATGATTGGATTAAAGCCCGCGGGGATTCACCTATAATGTATCTGTACCACTTTGGCCTTGCACAACATCTGTAAGTCGGGGAAACAAGGCAGCAAACAAGATTATACGTGCTTCTACGAAGTGATTGAGTCAGCCTTAGCTTATCGTAAGTCAAAAACGTTGTTCTACGTACCATCTATGGACACGACAAGCATATCTCATGTCGACAGCCATCACACCGGATCTGCGTATTACCCCGTCGGCACACATGGCAGGTCCATCTCCCTCCCTTGGAACGTAGCAAACACTGCGGCAGGCCACACAATGTTCTCCCATACACAAATGTTTTCTTAACCGTGCCGCATTCTCTCCTCTCCTGGGTGGGTATGACAGGCCGGGCATTGGCGCAGAGGTGAACAGTGTGATGCGGATAGGGGTGACCGCATCTGTGGATCAGACGTGCGTGTCCGCACATAGCTCTCCGATGGCGAGAATGTGCAGGAAAATGTCAAGACGGATGCAAATGTTGCTGAAGAGTTTTATATATGCATTGCAGTGAACAGAAGTATATCACTCTTAACGATTTGATGGCTCCAATATACTTCGTAGATGGAAAGAGAGAAATGTGACAAATGCAACGAGGTATCAGCAAGGGATTCTGTACTGCTCGCTTCCTTAGTTTCGTGTTCAACCGCGCCGGGCTTGGGTGGTACAGGTCCATACCATTTCCACCAATACAATCGACTCTCAGCTCAGTTGATAGGCCCTAAACGAATCAGAGGTCTAATCGTGGTCAGTGGGACGGACCATACCTGACAGACCGGCAAAGTGGACACACTGCATGCGGACATTGGTCGCATTTGGGCCCACGGTTGGTCCAGTGTGCACAGTCGCAGCACTGCCAATTCCCACCTTTGACTGTGAGTTCGCACTCGGTGCTACCACAAAGAGTGTCCCGTCTGATGAATGCGTTTTCGTAGCCATTCGGGCATGGTGTCCGCCATCCAACAGGATATACAGCTCGTCCACAGCGTTCGAGGAAGGGTCCTGACGAGTAATGGTTGCAGCGATGTAGCGTATACATCCAGAGACACATGGTCGAATATGGCGAGATCGATTAGTATCTTGATGTAGAAATAGTTCCTGTTGCTCGAACGCGGGAACAATGGTAGTGTCCCCGGAAGTGCCTCATTCATTGTTATAGGTCCCTCGAAGAAACCTATATCCAAACATCGGCCAAAGACTTGCTGCATGGTGATACCCTGATCTCGCGCTATCGTGCTGCGTGTCTATGCAACACCGAATTGAGGATTAGGCTGTCTAGGTGAGTACGCTGAGCGGCAAATGAGTGGTTCAAGACTATGGTCACAGTAAAGGAGCCAGTCGTTCTGTAGCACAGCAATCAAGATGCCACTTCTGATTCAAGAAGGAAAGAAATCCAACATTTTGGTAGTACGCACAGGGATGTTCTGTCCAAGCTCGCCATCCTCTCCCTCGTGCGACAGTGGGCAGCAACTCGGAAGCGCATATCCGAATCACATCTGTATACCGATATAGAATGATTCCTGAATTGTACATGGTCAAGCTCAGATGCTACTAACACGTTGAACACTTTCAAAATAGTCTTCTGATCAGCAAACAGGATGCGATGTCAGAGTTGGGATGACCCACTCGCGCCAAGCACACTTCCTGCTGACTAAGTGACATCACATCCCGCATGAATCGCTGTTAAGCAAGGAGGGTTTGAATATGGTCATTTGACTTCATACATAATGAAAGGTACTTTGGCGGGTCCTTGCGCCGAATTGTGAAGTAGCTGGACTTCTGGTGATGACGCATGCGGTATCGATGACCTGGCATCTTGTTGTCCGTCCTACCAAGTCTGCGAAGATCGTCCAGTCATTGTAAAACATTCACGGTCTGACACCGGCTAAAGTGTCTGAAGGCCCAGGAGGATGTATACAGTCGGCTGAGCAGGCAATCATCAATTTCACGTAGATGTAAAACAGTCGATGTTGAGGGCGATGGCCCTGTTGCCAGTATGCAAAGCAGATCAATCCTAGATGGACTTGTTTAACATCAGGTGTGCAGCTCATGCATGAGATGAGGGACACTGGTCCAATAGTGTGTATCCATAGTATCAAGACCTCAGTTGCAGTAACACTCATTCGACGCAGACGCTGTGGTCGGCAACGAGAGTGGTGGGTCAGGAGCATGCTAGCACATGAAGCCGAGATGCACGCTTGAATGCTAGTAAGGAGGAAAGGGAAGCGAGCGATAGATGGCGCGGTGACAGGGACAAGGTCAGGCAGATCTGTATCACCTTGGAAGCCTGAGTATACGACCCCATATTGTTACAGGTATACTGTGCTTAGCGTAGTATGTAGGCCACGGAGATCTGTATTCAGTGCAACGCCAGCGTTCATTGGACTGCAGAGTCTGTACAAGAACGCGACCAGCTCTTGATGTTTGGACTAGGGCGGTTCTCATTTGTATCATCCGTCGAGGTCATTGAGTCCGCAGATCGATGCTCATGCATTGGGACTATCCGGGACAACAAAAGGGAGCTCGATGTAGCGGGGGCAGAAGCCATCCCAAGCCTCCAAGACCTGCATCACGCCTTATCGTGAGATCACTCATCGCAAGATGCGATCTACATTGTCACCGCGGCTGGACACCCAATTTTATCCTAGGTTATCAAAATGTGCACACGAGAGCGACTGTGCTACAATTGTGGACATCGGGTGGTCAACAAAGTCTTCAACTTTTGCGATAATGCTACACGCCAAGGTCTCCCCCGACAGCCATGCGATGAGGTTGAGATCGTGGAGACTAGAATAGACCTGTGGTACAGCATGAGGTGCCAGCTCAGTCGGGTCCGCGGATGATGGTATTATTGCCGGTGCGCTCGGCCGGAAAACACCATGTGCTCCAACGATGGTTGTGGCCATCACATATGCGGCAATTGCATGGCTTACAGACCACGGATTGCATACCTGTCGGGAAATAGTACGAGTTGATCAGGCGTCAGTAGGTCATTGGCCTAACAAATTTGAATGGATTCATCGATGGATCAGACCTACAGAAACAAGATTGCGGTCCTGATGTATGGATCAAGAGTATGCTAACTGCGAGCTTACGTGTATAGCCGAGTGCTTGATCCATGCCGCAGAATTTCTGGCTGGTTGTACAAGCGTGACTTGAATGGCCAACGATCCATGTGTTACAGGGACACAGAACCGGTTCTGTGACCACATTATGCCTCCAATGAATCTTCGAGACTTCGCCGGAGAACAATTGGTATAGCTTATCCCAACACGAAGGGTATAGTAGGATCTACAGGATCTCCTTGAACCATTAAATGATGGAGAAACGACTACATGATGATGCTAGCCGGAAATGACCTGCAAACGAGCATCTCACCAAACATGGAGCAGTTATCGACTCATAACAGACCGGGTTGAGATATACAACCGTTGGATGATTTAGTACATTCAGACTTCTTCGAATCATCACGCCCAAAAAGTCGAACTCTCTCATCATACAGCAAAGATGTGTCGAAGACTTCGGAAATGGTTCCTATGCGGCCATTCCATCACTGAGAGCAACATCGAGTATTGTCGTCGCGCACCAGAGACAGGGGCTGGTCGACGAGATCCGTGCAGCCAACTCACTCTCATTGACGTTCGCGAACAAAGACGTTGGTGTAGGCTACAGGGCTGCGAACTCAGCCGAGTGAAGGGACGATGGCATTGTTGTCAATGTGCCTTCCAGGTCAACATTGGCTGGTCATGCTCGCGGCAACGATGCAACCACCAGGTTTGCACACAGTGCATGAGCTGTGGACCTCTTGTGCGATGGTAGGTTGAATTCATATATACACCGCCTCTTTACTGATTTTGCGACACAGACCAGTGGGTCTTTGTGTACGAAGATCGAGGCTTTGCCCGAGGGACATTGCAGGTCGTTTGCCGGGCAGTCTGATGTGCAATACATATATGTCGGACAAGCTCGTTCCACAAACCAATTGAATCTAATAGCTCAACCATCTCGATTGATACTCCATGTCCACCCGGGTCTGAGAGCGCTCTTTGTAAAGCGCGAATCAGCCCCTACAGCGGCTTGTGTACAGGTCAGACTCGCCCCCACCAGGGATCACCACGGAGATCGCGGCATTCGTAGGATTGACCTTTCCTCCGACACTCGAACTCATGGGCACGACCTCGCAAGGATCTACCTTGTGATATTAGCCTCGTTCGTACCACCGGTGGATCAATGGTTCGTCACGATTGGCACAGCTTTTAAGCTCAACGTCGGAACGGAGGGTCGATCTCTTCTTCGCAGTCGCAGTAATGTACCATCTCGATGAGCAATGTTCTGCCGCAGACATGAATCGATCGGACATGAAGTAATGCAACATAAAGGCTGCGAGAGACAGAGGCACTTCTTACTCGCCTTGTCAACTAGAAGACGACCAAACACCAAAACGTCTTCTGATCATAACATCACTCGAACAACAGGAGGATGTGCATCAGATACAGGAACTGGTTCAACTGCGGCCACAGCATCACTGGTCGAGTCCATCATTGCACTGCCGGCATTCGGGCATGCGACAACCTCCGGATTGTTGATCGAAGAACGGGAAGCTGGTGCCTGAGTCCCAGCTGTATGCTCAGCCGAGTTCAGGGTCGGTGGTGTTGTTGCCGGTGTGCCAATCAGGCGAATACGTCGTGGCGGTGCTCAACAGAAAACTGCCAGCATGAAGTCTGCCAACAGTGCATGCGTGTGGTACGCTTATGAGATGGTCGGTGCATCAAGACGCAAAGCGACTGATTGCTAATACTGATCAAATCAGAAGCAGGAACAAGTTGTGGTGAGGGTAGATTTCTGCTATTAGCGAATGACATGTCGCGAGACAAACCTTCATAGGCAGAAACAAGTTGACGTCGGCATATCCTCAATAGAAACGATCAAAACGCAAAATTCAACCCAATAAAGAATGCTCTACTGCGATCGATCATGCATACCTCAGATCGTACCACTCCGATCCAATTCTTACATGATCCGGCTACAGTGCGCTGCAGCTTCTTCTTTCGCACGTTGTACCAGTTTTGATCCAGAACGAGCGGCTTGTCCAAGTACCTTAAAGATATTGCTTCAGAGTGTAGTCACAGTGACTGTACTATCCTGTGAGAGAGCTGTAATATATGATTGGGAGAAATCCTGCTTCAGCTGCGAGCCTGGTATACGTATTACAGCTGATGGAAGGGCGGGGTGAGTAAGAGCGATCGTTCGAACAACTGTCCTGGTTGAGCAGGGCGTTACTGATCAATGATAGAATGAAGGGGTGCACTGTTACACTGAGGCGACGAGAGATTTCATCAAGCAGCTTCGGGTTTGCCAGAGCTCTCGTCATATCTACAGAATGGCACAGAGTCGGTATTCATGGCGGAACTGCAAGCTCAGTCGAGTCCGAGGACGATGGCACTAGTGTGAACGTGCCTTCAAAGTCAACACAGCATGAGAATGTTCCAGAGATGGATGTCAGTATCCAATTCGCCGAGAGCGCATGGTTTGTGGTTCTTTTCCAGATAGTAGAAAGCATGATAGCTCCCCAACGTACCAGATGCAGGCTGATGGTGATCCAGAGTAGCTACTTTTGAGTAACTCGTGTACGGCGGAAAGTCGTACAGTCGAGACGGCTTCCTCGGCGATAAGCATTTATCAATATACGAGCAGTACACGGCCGATATGAGAGCTGCAGCAGTGCACCCCTATACTGAAAGCGGCATACTGTAGTCTCAAGATATCTGGTCCAGATCGAGCGTGCCACAACGTTGCTGCAAGTTATCCTGAGAAATTAATTAACAACTCGCAGGGTATCGAAACAGGGCTTGCTGTCGCCCCGCAGTGTGCGACAATAAGAATCCAGGTCGAACTTGTCCGGAAGGTCTGCCGGGGGTATCGGTAGTCTCGTACTCTTGCGCCACTTAGGATCCCTGCGTGCTACCGAGCGGATGGAAGAGCTAAGGCAGGCAGCCGCTGCGAGAACCAATGGTTCGGCGCTTACCCATCCAATGTGTACCCTCCCAGCAGTCCTTCCGCACGCTCGACCGGGTTCAGTGTCGTATTCGAGCCAACTATCGGTCGCTCCAATTGCAAGATTCACACCCTATCCTAGAGGCGGTGGGCGAGTTTTGGTCACTTCACTACCCATGGCAGTTCAAGACCATAACTAAAGATTGAAGATTCCAACGTCTCCTCGTGAAACGCATTCAATCGACCAAGTTGTGTAATGTGCGTTCACAGACAGCACATTTCCATGTGCGACCACGTTCTCCCAGATTTCACCATTGACAAATGTCCCTTGGCTTACTTGGATGTTCGGGCACAGCAGCAATGCTACCGCGGCTTTCATCACAAAGAGCTGCAGAAGACTGTATGGTGTCCACGATCTGATTGCCAGCTTCGACGTACCGGTGGACGCTGGCATTGCTGCCAATGTGCAAAGCAGGTCAACACTGACGCAGAGTGTTCGCGGGATGATTGCTGCCACGTCATTTGCGGCTCGTGCATGGGTGTAGCACCGTACGTGGCCAGTCCCAATGATGATACAATGCTGAATGTGATACAGGAATGCCGTTCGTGGTGTGGAAGATAATCGAAAGCCGGTTCGTGAAGTAAAGGTTGACGAGCTGCTGACCAGGCATCTGCCATGATCGCTGCACTTGGAAGGGTTTGGACAGTCAATCCTCCTGTACATCGCCGTCCAAGGCAATTGTGGGATTGTTTCGCTCCTTTAGTCGTTGTCCATAGTATAAGTACCGGGGTAATCACATTGCGAGTCGGTTGGACAATTTGCCAGACTCTCCATCCTTCCCGTGACTAGACACAAACCCAATCTTGAACTCACGACAGACGACCAACCGTTTCCATGTGCACCAGAAAACAAGTTCGTTATAGATGTGGTCATGTTCGATTCATCAGGCCTTCCTACTGCACCACAGCGCCTAGGAACAGACGGGGTATACCCAAATTGTGCACTAGAGTACCACTGCTAGTACGACTTCCCGACTGTAGCGACGTTTGTGAATCGGATGGGTGCAGATTGAGCCAATTGATGGGCCAGTGGAGATGTCACGTTTGTGATTATGAGGTGAATTATCATCCAGTCTGCTCGAATCCTGCCAGCTGTAGACATGAAGTATGCGATCAGTGCCGAATACCTTGAGATCATGGAGCTTGATACGGTGTTGGCAATGAAATCATTCGAGCACGAAGAAGCACCAAGCTCTCTGGGCAAGATCATCTGAATATGAGCAATTCCCGCCTGCTGACCTCGAAGAGCGATCCATGCACACCATCTTCTCACTCAACAACAACATTCGCTGAAGAAGTATAGTTGACAGCTGCGCGAACCTCGATCACAGACATGTCGGAGTCGAGCAAGTCATCGGCAGGTTGTCTTTGGAGGATCTTCGCCCTTGTGTAGACGATATTGCCACAGAATGGAGTATAGAATGAATTTGTCCCATGCGCTTGTCGGGTTAGTCAGCGACAAGACGTGCAACGGCTGTTGGATGGCCTACGCTGTGGCTCACGGGATGCTGATTGTGCATATTCCGTCCGTATTGCTGATGCACAGAAGCGTGTTCCGCCGAAATTGTCAGAATACCACTCCAAACCATGCTTACATGCTGGCGCTGCACAGTCATGTTAATCACAGTAAGATGGTCTTCATGATCAAGTGTATTAAGATTAATTGGCTCATCGCTGGAAGATCCTCTTCGATCGCATTGTTCTGCATCAGTTTCCAGCCGCTGCCGCTTCGTGGATCGTCCGGGCAGCACTACAAGGTTGCGGCGTACAAGACACATCAGAAAGATGGTGGTGATAGTGTGAAGCTGAGGTCCTTGCTCCGTGCACGTGCCGTCAACAACGCCGCATGTATGCAAGCTGATCGATTTGCGCTGTACCATGATCTGTTTTGGGACGGGTGCTTTGCTCCTTGGTAGATCGATGAAGTTGTGATTCACTGAAGTGGGGAGCTGACTCCTGCATCGCTGTGGCAAGGATGGTTCTCAAGCTCTATTGCCCCGCGCTGTCAACAGCGAGACTGCTGGTCACCATACTCGAGCTTGACCTGCCGTATGAGCTTATCGTAGTTGACATTACTAAAGGCGAACAGAATGCTGATGAATACAGGAAGCTTCAGCCGTTCGGTTGGGTACCTGTACTGGACGATGACGGACTTGTAATGTTCGAGAGTCGAGCCATTTGCAGGTATCTTGCGAGGCAGGAGGCACGAGAAGATCTCATAAGTACTGTGAGCTGAGGCTACGTCATAGAAAGTATGGATCTGGCATCAAACCGATTCCGGAGGTCGATGATCATCAAGCAAATGCTCGCTTCGAGTGACCTTGTTCAGTTGAGCAATGCTATTTCTCAGGTGCAGCAGAAGCGACAGGGACCGAAGCTGTCATCAGACCGTCCGTGTCCCTGGAAGAAGCTACATAAATAGCACCGTATTGACGCGATGTAGTTGAAAAAGTCTGGGTCCACCGGATCCATCGAGAATCGCGGAAGCTGGGCAGACGCTCGAGGAAGCCTTCTCGTACTACGACAAAATCCTCACCAACCAGGAGTACGTTGCTGGTCAAGTTATCAGCTTGGCCAATCTTTTTTATCTGGCCAATGC
Source organism: Elsinoe perseae (assembly GCA_029448695.1). NCBI lineage: Eukaryota > Fungi > Ascomycota > Dothideomycetes > Myriangiales > Elsinoaceae > Elsinoe > Elsinoe perseae. Next base: position 9,436 of record JARDAA010000165.1, read on the forward strand.
TACTGCTCTGTATGATTACAAGGATGAGCAGGGCAAGCATCCGTACAGGGATATGTACGAGAAGTATCCGAATTTAAACAGATGGCTTGCCGTGCTTCGACAGCGGGAGCGCTGGTGTTGTGACTAGCAATTTTGGACTCGAACGCATGATCTATTAACTAACTACTCCCGTAATGCTCAAATACTACTGTGGGCTTAGTCATCAGTACCAGTAATGAATGATGAGTGATCACAACAGCTGGAGGAAGACTGCCACAGTATTAGGGTTACGGTAAGTACTCTCGATCGAGAATATTCATTGGTTCTATTGTACAATATTCTGGAGTCCACCGATCATTTCGTTGCATCGTCTCGAAATTTCTAGACAAGAAGCTGATGTTGTTGAATGTGCTGTGAGTGACCCATCTTACAGCTCTCTGAACATTTTCCTCACCTCTTCTCCTTCATCACCACTCATACCACTTCCCCAGCTCATAGCATAGCTCAGTGCAGCGACATCTCCGTATGGGCTTCCCTCAATGACGGCGTCAGTAGTGTGTCTTCTGTCGTCTCTGCTTTTCTCGAGATCTTCGTCCACATCATTGCCCTTTTGACTCCGTATTTGATCCTCACTGCCTCTCCTCTGGCCAACGATATGTTTCGCCCACTTCTCACTGTGCAGCTGCGGCTGACTGGGTAATCTTCTCATCTCCTGCTCTTGACTTCCGTTCCTGCTCAGCGCACCTCCCGCAAGTGAGGGATTGCTCGCCGAGAATCCTCTGGGGCTCAATAACCTTTCCCTGCTGTCCATCACACTCCTCACCACAGGGATGCTCTCCTCACTACTCGCGTGTCCCAAAGTACCAAAACCCATCGGCGTCACCAAGGCAGGACTAGGGAACGCAGGACTATTCCAAGGTGGACTGGGCACATCCCTCCCTTCTCCACTCTTTCGGCTCTTCAGGCTTCTCCCGCTCTTTACACTCCTCACGCTCTTCGCATCCACACTCTTTCTTTTCGCACCTTTACTGGCCCTCTTACTCCTAACCGTATCTAAACTTCTCCTTCCAGATCTCGTCGTTCCAAGCGACACTCTGCTCTCCGCTCCCATGTCAAACAATCCCATGGGTCTGTCGTCCCTCCACCGCGGCATATTGGCTACCTCCCTCTCCCATTTCCGCGCCACCATTTTCTCCTTCTCTCCCCTCTCGACCCTACTAGCTAATTGGCTAGAGGCTTGTGAGATACCGGAACGCAAACTCCGCTGTAAGGCCACGCTCACTCCCCACATGTTCTTGAGCGGCTGCTTCAGACTAGGGACGCAAGTGCAGATCAGCCCGACGCTGACTTCGACATGGCTCCATAGTAACACATTCGTTGGACCGTGAGTGTAGTCTCCTCGGGAACGAGCATTGTCAGCTTCGGCGAGAGAAGCGGTACGAGCGCCGATGAGTGCGCAAGAAAGAGCGGCGAGGAAGAGAAGGACAGAGCCGGAGACATTGCGCGCAAAGTTAGACTTGAGGGTTTGTAGAGCTGGAAAAGGCAGGGCGAGGATCCAGATGTCGGTCAAGATGTCGTAGGCTGCGTGTGCGTAGGAAGTGGCGGTGGTGGAGATGCAGGATCCTGGTGGAGGCGTGGTCGGTGTGTAGAGAACGGAGAGAGATCGGCAAGGGGTGATCGTTAAGATGATAAAGACCGCGGAGACGAGAGTGACGAAAATAATGGTGATTTTGGTGAAGAGTGGGATGCGGCGGTAGGGGAAGAGGCGCAAGTAGAGAGTTAAGAAGACAAGTTTCTTCAAGGCCAACGTCAAATGGTATAGGATGAGGGAGACATGGTAAAGCTGAAAAAATGAGCGAGAGATGCGTTCCGGGTGTGGAAGACATACCTGGAGGGCAAGACCGACGTTGCCGTTGATACCCGGAAACGCAACGACGTAATGGCCAAGTCCATCATCGACAGCTATGCATGTCAGTCTTGATCCTGTAGCGTGTGGTCTAGACGTGCGTACCTGCACCATTGATGGCGGTCAGTGCGAGAAGGACAAGCTTTCGTCGAGTCAGCCATGGTCTTTGTTAATCCGGTGAGTTCGACCTACCACTGCTACTGCGAGGATGATCTCTTCGACTCCCACAAATCCTCTTCGCGTCCAAACAAATATGATTCTGTGACACGCAATCAAGAATGTCAGGACCGCCAGTGTTATGGTCACTCCAAGGAGTTGCGGGCCGAGAGAGGCCTCATCGCCTGCGGCAGCGGGCGAGACCGAGTCTGCGCCATCTGCGTTCCTGCCGTACAAGAGTGATGGCATATTCTGTAACAGATCAAGACCCCTTGTCCAACAGTCGCAGGGAAGAAGCTGTTGTCAAGTATGTTCGTATTCAAACATGAGTGAAACTTGACAAGGCGCGGGGCAGAAATCAAGAGCCTCGTGGCTCGAGCATGGCGGTAGGGCAGAATAAAACAAGAACGTCGAGAAGGCAGAGGATGAATAGAGATGTGGGAAGGCCCGAAGACTAGTAGGTCTTTGAGTGGCCGACGAGTAAGGTGACAGTTGGTATGTGCGAGGTTGGTAGAAATGCGGACGAATGAAGTATGACTTGCAGAGACACAAAGGCTCTTGCTTACCGGAAGATACGCTACATCAGCAGTTTCTGCCGATACCTGCCCACCAGTGATCAGCGCAGCATGGGAAAAGACGAGATGGCAGTCAGATGGGGCCGACGAGACCTGGGTGTTGGTTCTTGCGCGGCCTAGAGAATTGGCTGAAGAATCTTGGTCGGCCTTGTGGCGGGAGCAAAAAGGTTGCCAGCAGCCGCACCGGAGAATGATGCAAGTGAACGGTCAAGTGGGGAGCAGCCTGATTCGTGTTTGCTTTGTCTTGAGCAATCGTCCATGTACAGTCAGCAAGCGCATCCTTTGGAAGGGGATATGTATCGAGATGTGTCTGCATGCGATCGAGTCCGGTGATGTTGTGAGTTGTTGGACTGGCGTCTGCCAATGTCACTGGACCATAGGCGCCACAGAACTTGCATAATAACGCCGATAGAGAGCTGCTCGGAAAGTCTTCACTGGAAGTCGGAGCTGATACCCACGGTCAGCCGCGACCTCTTCTCCGGGCAGGCTGGAAAAGCTTGCAACCATTGCGAGTCCTGGCTCTTCAAGTAGAACCGCGATAGACCCTCTGCACTGACTGTGTCTCATTTCGGCCAAGCACGGGTACCGGACGAAGATTCGGAGGTATTGTAGGATGGAAGACAATGGCGACTGAAGACGGGAAAAGAGACAGAAGATCGACGTTGGTTCTTGGACGCTTGTTGGATCTAGTGGATGTCGGGACCGGATCGTCATGGCTACCCGCACGTGTAAATGTCTTCATTTATTGATTTGCAGTTCGCATGAGAAATCCTCGTAAGGTCAAATGCCAATTGGAGCGGATATTGGCATTCTGACCCTCCAAGCGAGCGTGCATGAGACGGACTTGGAGATCACAGCTGTCCTCTGTTTGGACTTGAGCATCGTGACAGCTGACTGCACTATAGGGACCAACCAGCAATTCAAACAGACTTTCTTGGACATTGGTACTGTAGTATCGCAGACTCAAGCAGCGATGATCTGAATACCGACTGCCAGACTGTATCGGCACATGGCATGTCACCAGTGACCGGATTGTCCCCACCCTCATCTTCATCCTCATCCTTTCGATGCAACCACTTTATGCGAATCCACTGCGATCTAAATTTGGTGCCACACTCGGAGCCGCTCGCGTCACGGTACTTTCAGCCAGAGCCGCTCTTGTCCTGTCTTGGGTAATGCAGCCAGGTCTGGGTGTCGCATAGCTTACTTACATTCACTACTTTTCGGTGATTCAACTGTAAGCAACCACACAGTATTTGCCAATCGGTCAATGGAGGCGGCATCACACATGCCCATAGTCGACTAGCAGCTGCGACTCTTTGCTCCGGTGACGCCGACAGACGAATTTTAGTTCAGAGACGCGCTTCAACTTTGGAGGCAACAATCCTCATGAAAAGTCACCAGTAATGTCGTTGGCTAGCAATATATGGCAGTATCATCTACGAGACCGTGAAAAATGATGTCTCGGGTCGCCATAAACCTTGCCTGCTGGCTACCGCAGCGCTGTCACCATCGTCAAAGCCTTAGAGGCATCTGAAATTCATCCGCAATCTCACACAGGATCAACACAGCAATAACGATTCGAGCGACTTCTACCTCCAAGCAAGCTAGAAGTCGAGGTCGACATCTAACACGGTGATCGGTTCTCCCCTATATTGGTCGTCTCTACACGTTCCGCTCCATACACTTCGGATGTCCTTCGGGGATCATGTATGCGGATTTGCACGACGTCTGGACTATAACTTCGGCGGCCCGGGCAAGCAAGGTAAAAATCAACACGACTGCCATGCCGGAAAGAGTACGGCTCTACAAAAGCACAGCTTCACAGTCGAGGCAGGACCATGCCCATCGCGGTTTCAGCTTGACGTTGCGTTGTACACCCCGCATGAATGACGGGCATGGCGGGAAGTACTGTGTGCGGTCGGTGCGAACTCGTCGATACTGTGGCGATCGTGCCATGGCGGCCTCGCGGACAGGTTCTGCCCCTCCCACCGGCCCCGCCTTGTTTGAAAAAGTATCTGATGGACAGCCAAGCCTGCCACCCCGCACCCTGCATGCGGAGGTGGAAAGCTTGTCTGCTGATTTTTCCCCCTGTCCTGCCTTGCAAGGTTAACATCATCTCTGCAAAATGCTGAAAATGTACATTTTCCCCAGAACCAGGTGATCACCTTCTGCTGGTCCTATCAGCTATTCTTCCGGCAAGATGCTATGTGGTTCCCACGGACTTGTGAAGAGGGGCAGCATTGGAGCAGCGGTGTGACGATAAAAGGTAGGTCAAGTCCGCTCAGTATAGTCAGAGCATTGTCAATAGACTTCTTCACCATTGTGCGATTGTACAAGCTACAGAAGCGCTGTTAGATACGAACCGACCTAGCCACGATGCACTACACAAGCTCGGGGCTGCGGGTGCTCCTACTGGGCTTGTTCACATCGGGGGTCGTCCAATCTGCAACGGCACACGTGATTCAAAGCAGGCAAGCGAACGGAGTATCTGGACGAACGCGATCCTCACTGAACGCGGACTGGACATTTCAACGCTTCACAGAGAACCCGGATGACCTCTCCTATGAGGTGCTGCGTCCATGGATACTGCCTTCTGCGAATGACTTCCTGAGCGAGAAGAGATATGAGAGGCCCACCGGACCCGCACCTGGTAACAACGTCAGCTATGTACAAGCTTCCTTCGATGATGGGAGATGGGAAGCTGTCACTCTGCCCCACGACTGGGCCATCACTGGAACCTTCGATGCACCTGGTGTCAGTGGTGGGCTTGGTAAGCTGCCAATCAATGGAATTGGATGGTACCGCAAGACTCTTTCACTTGACGCTGCGACTGTCGAGTCCGGTAAAAGCATTTTCCTCGATGTTGATGGCGCGATGGCATACTCCGCGGTCTGGCTGAATGGCGAGCTTGTAGGTGTTCTCGAATGATGTGGTAGCGTTGTAGCTAGATTTTGACGATTTACTAGGTCGGCGGTTGGCCTTTTGGCTACAACTCGTTCCGTCTGGATCTTACTGCTTATGCTAAAGCTGGCGACAATCAGCTTGCCATAAGACTTGATAACAAGCTGGAGTCCAGCCGCTGGTACCCTGGGGCTGGATTGTACCGTAACGTCTGGTTGGTCACAGTTGAGCCTGTTCATGTCGCTCAGTACGGAACCTATATCACCACACCCAGCATATCTGCCGAAAGTGCGGTCGTAGATCTGGTGGTCGAAGTGGACAACAAGGGAGACAATAACCAGGAGGTAGTTGTCACGACTGAGGTCCTCGAGAAGGGCTTTACCTCGGGCCCTGCAGTAGCTACCTTTGCGTCAGCCAGCGCGAGCGTAGTCGCCCAGTCGAAAGCGTCCGTGAACGGCTCCGTAACCATTTCGTCTCCAAAGCTCTGGGGTCCACCTCCCAGCCAGCGACCGAACGAATACGTCGCCATCACCACCGTGTTCATCGACGGCGCTGCGGTAGATACATACGAGACTTCGTTCGGCATTCGCAGCGTCGCTTACGATCCAGATAGGGGCATCATCCTTAATGGTGAACCAGTCCGCGTACAAGGCGTCTGTAATCATCACGACCTCGGCGCGCTCGGATCTGCTTTCAACTATCGTGCACAAGAGCGTCAAATTCAAATTCTTCAAGAGATGGGCACTAATTCATTCCGAACCAGCCACAATATGCCAGCTCCAGAAGTTCTCGACATCACTGATACCTACGGCATGATGGTTATGAATGAATGCTTCGATACGTGGTCGAATCCCAAAGTTACGAATGGTAAGCCATCTTGCCACCGACCTTCCTGCATGTCGCAGGACGCTGACACCCGACAATAGACTTCCACCGTATTTTCGCCGAGTGGCACGAGCCTGACGTTCGCTCGTGGGTACGACGAGATCGCAATCATCCCTCCATCATCTCCTGGAGCATTGGAAACGAAATTCCGGAACAATGGAATGCACAGGGTGCTGCGACGGGCAAGGAGCTACAAGATATTATCCGCGTCGAAGATCCGACTAGGCAGGTCACTATTGGGAAGAATGCCGCCGACCCTGACTCAGGTCTCGCCCAAGTCATTGAGATTATCGGCCTCAACTACCAAGGTGAAGGACGAGGTACCAGCTACAATTCCACATTCCCCTGGTTCCGCCAAGAGTTCCCGGAGAAGATGATCTGGAGTACTGAGAGTGCATCCACAGTCTCATCTCGCGGCATCTACCTATTCCCTGTCACTCCTGACAAGTCCGCCGTTGTGGGAGGTGAGCCAGGTGCTGGTGGTGATCCCATCAACTCCCACGTTTCGGCATATGATTTGTACTCTCCACCGTGGGCATCTTCTCCCGACAAGGTGTTTGAGCAACAAGACAGGTTCCCCTACGTTGCAGGAGAGTTCGTCTGGACCGGCTGGGACTACATTGGCGAGCCGACACCGTACGACAACACCTCACGCTCTTCTTATTTCGGTGTCATCGATCTCGCTGGCTTCAAGAAAGATCGCTTTTATGCCTACCAGGCTAGATGGAACTCAGAAGTCAAGATGGCGCACCTCTTCCCACACTGGTCATTTGGCGAAGATCGAGTGGGCGAAATCACGCCTGTCCATGTTTTCACTAGCGGTGATGAGGCCGAGCTCTTCGTCAACAATGCTTCTGTCGGTCGCAAGACCAGAGGTCAGTACGACTACCGCCTGCGCTGGGACGACATCACGTTCGAACCCGGGTCCATCAGCGTGGTTGCCTATAAAGACGGACAAGAATGGGCCAGAGACTCTAGAATCACCGTTGGTGCACCAGCCGGCATCACTCTTACTGCGGACCGTGGTGATATTGCTGCTGACGGGCAAGATCTGTCTTTTATCAGTAAGTTGTGGTAGCGCAATCGACATGAAAGTTGACACTGACTGGACTTAGCCGCTGCAGTCGTTGACGCAAATGGGAATACAGTCCCGACAGCGACGAATGAGATCACATTCTCTGTGGCGTCCGGCGCGGGTACAGTAGTCCGCACCGACAACGGGGACCCAACAGACACGACACCGTTCCCATCGCTGAAGAGGAAAGCCTTTAGCGGGCAAGCATTGGGGATTCTCAGGGGTGATGGAGCAGGTCAAATTGTGATTGAGGCTAAGGCGGAGGGCCTGGAAGGTGGTAGTGTCACTGTGACAGCTGTATAGCATAACGTCTGTTTCACAGAAATGTCAGCCGTCCATCACGTAGAGACGTACTGAGAATGTGCGGACAAAAATCCACATATTGGCACCAAGATGCTTCCCTTTCCTTGCCGACGTCTACGAAGTCAGATGAAAAATTAAATGTCGTGGCAGAAATGTAGTCTCGTCATGTGTGAGGGGGCGTCCGTTAGATTGGCTATTGCCGAAGTCATCACGGGAGTCAGTCTCGCCCAAACATTACATCTCCTTCTTTACTCAACACCGTACATTCAATTCCAGTCTGAAAACCACGTTCGCGACTGTCGAAAGGTACCCCAAGCACGTGTATCTCAATCGTGAGATAAACTGTCCTCTCTCATTGGCCATGGGAGACCAAGCCTCCCACATACTTCCGGATGGGGCAAGCTCTCATATACTCCGCCTCCATCCCTGTCCCAGCTGTGGCGGGGCACGGGAAGATGAATTAAGGCACAGTATATACCTTTCCCAAGAGCGACGAGCCGCTGGCGATATAATTCATATGGAACATCGTCTTCCTTCACAGCTTTCTGGACCTTTCCGGTTTCGTAAGCAGCGGAGTCAATGGCTGTCACCGACGATCACGAACCAAAGGGAACGCCAATGGGGACGAACGCTAACAATTTTGGTGAAGCTGGTGTCATGATCAATAAGCAGGAGATTTTTGGACCTGTGACATTTCAGAAGTGAGTATGATGGATCTTCCTAGGCTGTTTGCTGACTGGGAATCGTGGCAACGGCGGTTTTCAAGGACAGGAAAGTGAAGAAGATCTGCGGATGAATTACCGTGGAGCTGTAATGAAAGCTATCGGTTTCACTGAATCAGAGAATCGACAACGATACATGGCCCCACAACTTGCAGAGACTTGCAAGTGGATACTGGAAGATCCAGACTACCAGCCATGGCACGATATATCTTCAAGTGACCCACGATATGATTTCCTCTGGATCAAGGGCAAGCCAGGTGCAGGGAAGTCGACGATGATGAACTTTGTGCGCAAGGGCCTCATTTCTAAGCACGGCAAGCAGAATGTCATTTCATTCTTTTTCCACGCTCGTGGCGCGGTCGCCTTGCAGCACAATTTGGAGGGCATGTATCGCTCTCTACTCTACCAATTGCTGTCCAAACGCCCAGCCTTGCAACTTATACTTGATGATTCTAAGATTGCAGACATCACCAGCTCTTCGGATCGGCGCGAAGAGTCTCGACGATTATTCATCGAGGCATTGAGATTGCTCGACAGCGAACTTCTCTTCGTACTCGTGGATGCTCTGGACGAATGCGATGACCACATGGCAAAGGAAATCGTGGATACGTTGACTGAACCTGGACTGAGAAGCCTCGGAGTCAGATTGCGCATCTGCCTATCAAGCCGACATTATCCCACCGTCAGATGCCGCTATGGGCGTGAGATTATCCTGGAAAACTCGGTAGACCACCGTGCGGACATGATCAAATATATCGATGACAAGCTGGATATTGAAGACGACCTTAGGAAGGCAGCAGTGCGCATGAAAATGATAGAGAAGGCTGCTGGAGTGTTCTTGTGGATTGTACTCGTCGTCGGAATCATAAACCGCGACGATGACGCTGGTAGTACTTATACAATACAACAGAGAATTGAAGAGATACCCGGGGAGATAGAAGTGCTCTTGGACAATATCCTTGCTAGCGAGGAATCACACCCTGTGGCCCAACTCGACAACCTCCGCATTTGCATTGAGTGGCTACAATGTGCAAAAAGACCTCTGACCATGATGGAGCTCTACTGGGGAATATTCGCTGCTACCAAGTCGGAACGTTCTAGATGCTGGAAAATGGAGATGCCCGACGAGTCGGCCGTAAAACGCTTCATCATTACGGCTTCGAGGGGCTTCATCGAGGTGTATGACAGTCGGAAGACATTACCAGACTCGTCTCGTCTGAGCTTGGAGAAACGAGAGCCCTGTCTTACCACTGAAAATTGGACTCGTTATTGTCACATGCATGTGCAATTTATCCACGAGACTGTTTGCGAGTATGTCAGAACTCCCAGAGCACGTAAGAAACTCCGCTTTGACACCACTCCTGACGCCGAAGTCACCGGTAATGACAGAGTCCGCACATGGTGCTTGCAGTACTTGCTATGTCGTCCTTTAGTCAGTACCTGCCAGCTAGCATCGATAGGCCTCCAGGGATCTCAACTTCAGTGGTGTGACAATCTGGACTGGATTTTCGGCCTCAGTGCTTACTGTGCTCAACATTTCTTCGACCACTGTCGTGCAGATCAGGATCATCATCCGTCGCTGTTAGAGGATCTGTTGGCGTTGCCTCCCACTCTGTGGTTACTCCCAAAGCTCATTCTGTCCGAAGGTCTACCGAAAGAGGCATACTTTGCTCGGGGTGCGAGCGTGGTATCCTTATCGCTCCTGTATGGTCTTGGTATGCATGAGCGACTGCTAGCGGCTAGAGACGCGGACTGTTTTGTCAATCAACGCCAGCATACCTTTGAGATGTTCAAGGCACTTGAGACTAGCGACCATCGGAATGTGGAGTGGTTCACGAATCGCGATACGAATGCCACACCACACGCACACAGTGGACACAGATATCACTCACTGCCGCGGCAAAGACTCCCGCCGTTTGGGGCCAAGAAAGCCCAGAAAGCCCATAATTGTTATCATGACTTGGCCAATCATCTTGAATACTCGTACCGTGAAGAGGACAATTGGATCGACGTATACCATCCAAGAGCGCTGAGACTACAGCGCCGACTGGCCGATCTGTTCGAGAGGATCGAGGGCTTGACCCAGCGAGAGTATCGTGATTTCCTGTCTCGGGTCGACGACGATCCTTGCAAGCATGGTTCCCTCGCAAGACTGGTGCGGGTCGTCGTGGAGACCATAGACGACTGGAGTCAGAGGTCTCAAATGCGTACCAGTCGAAGGCCAGAATCGCGGTCGAACAAGCATGGGAGGCCAACTGCGCAGATAGAACAGAGCTGGGATCAGAAGACTCGAAAAGAGAAGACTAAGCATGGTACCGCTGGAAAGGATAAGCACAGAGGTCAAAGAAAGTCTCACAGGTCCTCTGGCTGACATCCAATTAAACGGTGGCTACTGCCTATGATAAGTCAAATATCGCACCCGTACATCATCAGTATGACCATAACGCCGTCGGCTTATATGGTACTTCCAGTCTGAAGATTGCGAGATATTTTTGATGTACTAAACGAGCGCCGACTTCAAAAGTAGTGCGCATCACGCAACGTCCTGGATGTCCTGGGTGATGGCCTCTGCTAGCCTAGGAGCCCATGAGATGAATGTAACAACATCTGCATCCAGCACCTTGGTTCCAAAATTCCCAAATCAGGTCTGAGCTGCGCCTGCTTTTGTGCCGAAAACCTGGCACCTTCTATCGGGCCGCTCAGTGTATTTAGGGAGGTGTGCTTGTCGACGCGGCACCTGTAATGCGCATTCAGCCACGGGCGTCTATATGGCATGGGGAGCTGCGCCAAAGATGTGGACGAACTTTCGAAAACCTCGGCGACGTCACCGATCAAGCAGGACATGAAGTGACAGCTTCATTGCAGCGTTGCAACAACAATTGACAATTCCGCTTTGTTCAATTATTCGGACCATAAATCTATAACCTAACTCTTCCACCAGTAATCGCGGCCCATTCCATCTCTCCGAACTCCTCATATGCTTCATGCTTCGCACTACGCACCCATAACATTCTGTCCTTTGGACCTGCGGTACCTTCCCTGATCTTAACCGGATCGACACCCTCGTTCCGCAATGGCACTTTATTCTGCTTATTGTTATGCCCCAAGTTCTGCTCTTCTATTAACCGGATGAAGATGGGTACGGCGTATTTGGGTAATTGCTTCCGGCAGTGTGCGAGCAGGGCGGTGTAGTCGAAGGTCGCTCGAGCGGAGGGTTCGATGTAGAGTGCTGCGCAGCCTGCTCGGCCGTCGTGTGCTGGATATGTCAGTACGGATCTCTCGCAAATTGATCGTGTATAACTTACATGGCAGCTCGACACCATAGACGTTGGCCTCGGCCACGCCGTCGAATCGCCCAATACACTCCGCTACCTCCGCGGTCGATACATTCTCTCCCTTCCACCTGAACGTATCGCCCAGTCTGTCCATGAAATACCACCTTCCATCCTTCGTCCTCCGTAACGCGTCACCGGTTCTGTAGTATCGGTCGCCCTTTTTGAACAGATCCGTGATGAACTTCTTCTCGGTAGCCTCGGGGTTGTTCCAGTATCCCGGGAAGGCCTCCTTATTGTCACCGACGAACACAACGATCTCTCCACCATCCTCATACGGAACTCTCTTCGCAAAGCCAGTCTTGGGATGGCGCCAGATATCTCCCTTCTCATGATCGATAGCTACCGGAACATAGACGTTGTGAAACTGTCTCCTCAGGAGCGCACCATGATGACCAACTGCAGAAGCAGTGTAGTCCCCGTTGTTCTTGTTCCATAGCGCGAACATGCCTTCTGTGGAGTTGAAGAATTCACAAATCGTCGGGATGCCGAAACGCTCCCTAAACCTCTCCCAGACATCAGGTCGCATACCATTGCCCCATACGCTCTTCACTTTGTGATCTCTGTCCCGCGGTGAAGGCGGGGCATTGAGCAGGTATCGCGCCGTCTCGCCCACGTAGACAAAGGTAGTAGCGCGGGCGTCCCGAATGTCGTCCCAGAACTTGCTGACGGAGAACTTGCGGCCAATGCACAGCGTCAGACCGGCGATCATGCACCCGACTACCACGGTGTTGCCGGTGCCGTGGTACATGGGCATGCAGTCGTACCATCTATCTCCGCCGGGGCCGGGACGGAGGTTGTTGGCTTTCTGGCGGTATGGGCCGACGGACCAGGCGCGGATGATAGGGAAAGGACAGGCCTTTGGAAGACCGGTGGTGCCGGAGGTGTAGATCAGACACATGGGCCAGGTGGGCTTGACGGGAGCGCGGTACTTGCGCTCGGGTCGCTTAGGAGGGAGGGAGAGCAGGTGGGCCTTTGTGGCAGAATCGAGGATGACGATCTTCATGCCGAGTTCTTCGATACGAGAGCGGGATTCCTCGATGCGGGCACGGCAGTCGGATTCCTCGTCTACAAGGATGACTTTACTGCCGGCGAGCTTGAGGCAGTGGATGAGTGCATCGCCAGTCAGATTGTAGTTGATGAGGGCCGGGGCGGTGCCGATGGACCAGGTAGCGAGATAGGAGAAGATGAATTCTGGTGAGTTCATGAGGTAGAAAGCTACCAGCTCACCAGGCTGGACGTCATGTTGGAGTAGGAATTGTGCGTATCTGCAAGCATTGGCGTGGGTGTCCTGCCAGTTGTATATCCCCATTCGTGACCAGATACACTCTTCGGTCTTTGGCATACGCCGGACAGATTGCTCGAAGAAATACCATAATGATAGTCGCTGTGCCTTTGCCGCTGATTCAAATTGCCCGGCGTGTTTTCTCGTGTTGTACATGCCAGAGAGATCCTTGGTAAAGTGGTGCTTTGCATCCAGATATGCAGCCCCAGCGAGTGCGCCGGCTGCTGCAAGAGCTGTCGTTCCGATGTCTACAGCCATGTCAGCTCGATGGAATCAATGATGTTGTTATCGGCAAGGTGACGACGTTTTGCCATTTCACGTGTTGAGGTCGGGATTACCCCAATTGGAGAAAGGAGACGTACCTAGAGCCATGGCGGTGAATGTGCAGAGGTCAGAAGGTATGTAAGATCATCAATCAAGGGCGGGAGAGATGAATTATATCAGAGACAAGAAACGAGATACACATTACGACGTCTTCGGCAGATGGAAACCTGTCTACAAGATAGCTTGGGGGGATTTAGCTGGCCATGGTTAGGTCCAACGTTTGAACCGCACCCGAGGATAACAAGCCCTCGGGTATGGAGAGAGAAGCTACAACAGTAATGCATAGGGCGGAACCCCAGCGCGCACGCCAATTGTTGGGGAAAGCTCTTTAGAGAATCGTAGGCAGAATAATCCGGCAAAAGAGAGCGGGAGCCAATACCGTGGCGTCTCCATGCCATTCATTTCACGAGGGATACTCAGCCGCTGATTTGCTCTGATTCGGTTCGCGGCAATCGTGCATGATCGAGCTGTATACCGTGGTAGTGTTGTACAAAAAGTGACATCCAGTCGCCAGAAGACAAGTAATTACAAGACAAGAAGTCGCGTCGCTCAACATGACCATTTAGTGTCATAGCCGCGACACTGTCCAAAACACAGTTATGACAATATCAGTGTATCAGCTTTGCGGATGCAACATCAAGGCATTGGCCATGGGAGTCCGTGTACCATCTCTCACACGTGTAGGCAGGACATGGACAACACGACACCATGACACGAAACCCATGAGGCTGGTCAGCTGGTTGCCATTTCTCGAATTATCCAGATTAAATGTACCAGTAGATCATGCATGGTCAAGCCAAAAACAAGATTTGATCGGCTTGTCCTTCTGCTCATAACACCGCCACATAGGACACCGCCACTCTTCACCAGCCGCAATCTACACGCGACGAGCAATTTGACCAACTCCGATTCACCCTACTAGGAGGCATCCTCTCGGAGGCCCCAGACACTCCTTGCCAGTGGAGCCTCGACCATCCTTCACCGCCGATCTGCGACACGCTGTCAAAGTGCCTGCATATCCTACAACACCTTGGAACCTGCTTCGGCACTCATTCTGTTGCAGCCGCTGACGACCATTGATTGATTGTCCGATCCCTAGACGGTTTCTATTTTCTCCCTTCACTCCTTCAGGGTCGTTCGTTACTTCTACGTTTCTTACTTCATCATACCCCAGCTTGAACAGCGTGGGTTGCCCGGTCACACGCCTCTCAAATCGCAACGGTCGCGATACACTTGCATCCCACCGCCGTCATTGTTTGCGATAGACGATACCTGTATATTCTGCAGACTTGACAATCGTTCATTCTCTACAACCTCATCTTTGTGGCCGAACTTTCTCCTCCGAAACATATAAAGCAAAGGTGCGACCTGGCCCTGGAAGATTTGAGACATTCAAGACACCCCGGGGCTAGCACGACGGAAGAAAAGACACTGTCACTGGTGTAGCTCAGGAGAAGATATGCTGTATTGATTTCGTCCTTTCTTTGCTGGAACCTCTACAACAATATGGCTTACGATCAGCAATCTGCATACCAGGCGCCCGGCAGACATTACTATCCTCAGCAGCGTCAACAAGCGCCCGTTCAGCAGAGAGGGTATGATCAAGGGTATGAACGGGGTTATGAACAAAATTATGAAAATGGCTACGGATATCAAGACCAAGGTCACTATGAGCGGGAATATGTGCACGACCAATACGCGCAACAAGGTGGACAACAACGCGGCACACCTCACATGAGACAAGAGCCAGGACCGAGAGGATTACCTCCAATTCAAGGACGAGGTTATGATAATTACGATCAAGGATACGCGCGAGATGCACGCCAGGTCTACCAACAGCCTCAGTATGCCAATTCCATGCCTCAACATGTCAATCGCGGACCACAAAGCCCGTCGATACAAGGCGCGAGTTCTCTAGACTTGCCGAGACATGGCGGGCAGTCAAGGCAAAGGACTCGACCTGCTCCGTTGGACAGAACTACTAGTGACAATCAGTTCGATCCTCGCCAGCAGAAGTCAAGAAGACCATTGATCGAGCCAGTGTCACCTACCGACTTGCCCCAAGACAATGCATTCCCTACCTTTCCCGTCGCAAAGAAGAAAACATCCAAGGCGCAATTGCGAGACGGTCCCCAGTCTAGCCAGGAACGACCGGGGACTGCTAATGGCGGGCACCGAGGTGAAAGACCGGGAACTAGCCAAGGCAGGTCTCCTCCACAGATGAATGGTCACAGTGAACCTCCACGAGGCCCTCCTAGACAGAACAGCTACGAGTCGAGGGAACATCATGACCCACGCGGACCACCTCCGGGTCAAGTCAGACCTTCACCGCAGCATCAACAATCGTTCGAGAGCCAACGACAAATGAACATGCCAATCAGGCCTGGAACAGCGCCAAACGGTCATCGAGGTCCCCCAATGAATGGCCACGGTCATCCACAGGGTCCTCAGCATGTCAAGCACAACAGTCAGTCTAAGATTTATGCTGACTACTATGGCAACGACCTTGGTGGGTCTCACGGCGCTCCCCGAACCAGAGATGAAGAGATTGAGCGGGACATGCCAGATTTTGACGGCACAGGATCTGGTCATAAGCGTGGAAAGACAATCGACGAGCATCTCACGCCAGCGTCAGAAACGCCTCCGGCGATACCACGTCACCAAATACCATATCAGAACGCCGGTGCAGCTCAATCACAGCCGAACCTTCGTGGTACGCCTGGCCCTGGACAGCAAAGACCCAACGGGAACGGCTACGGACCAGGAGCAGGAGCAGGGATGGGACCTCATCCTGCGAATCAGCCACCCCAACCATACCAAAATCAATATGCATCTCGTGACCCTTATGCGAATAGCCGGCAGGCTATGGGAACCCCGACGCAGCAGAATGGCCATGGACCTAGGCTACCACCTCAGCGTCCGGGGACGGCGGACGCGTATGGTCGACCTTCTATGGACCGAAACTATTCTGGCGGTAGCGGACATAGTCAACCAGGACGAGCTCCTTCTGCTCCGCCCATGCAAGGCTATGGATCACCTCACATGCAACCTCAGAATGGCTCTCCTATGATGTCCGGTGGGATGGGTCCCGGTCCGGGTAGCATGCCACCAACACCGGCCAGCTTGAACAGCATGTCAAGCAATCCAGATGCTCTTCCACACCATCCTGCTCCTTTCAGACCAGGCCTTGATCGTCCTCCGTCAACTCAATCGCAGATGTCCAATGGCAGTCGACGTGGCCCAGGCGGACCAGGCCAGCCGCTTAATGTCAACCCCAACAGCAGCGGCATGAACCCCCGCCATCCGGCCTCTCCCCCAAGCTCCGTCTCCCCTATCGACTCCCCCCGCGAATCCATGCAAGGTCCTGTCACCGTGGCAGAGATCAACCATCTTCAATCCATGGTCAACGCTCACCCACAAGACTTTGCTACCGCCCTACTTCTTGCCAAACGCCTCGTCGAAGCCAGCACCACCCTGGCCTCCGAAAATGGCCGTCTCGACGCCCGCCAGACCTCCAAGAACCGCGAGCGCTACATCTTCGATGCCCACCGCCGCGTCAAGAAGCTCGTCTCGGCAGGCTATCCAGATGCCATGTTCTACCTTGCCGACTGCTATGGCTCTGGCCTCCTCGGACTTGAAGAAGACCCGAAAGAAGCCTTCGCACTGTACCAGCAGGCCGCCAAACTAGGCCACGGAGCAGCGGCCTATCGCACCGCCGTGTGCTGCGAAATCGGCCCCGAAGAGGGCGGCGGCACGAGGCGAGATGTCGTAAAGGCAGTCCAGTGGTATCGTCGTGCGTCACAGTTGCAGGATGTCAGCGCCATGTTCAAGCTTGGCGTCATCTGTCTCAAAGGATTGTTGAGTCAGCCGAAGAATATCCCCGAGGCGGAGAGGTGGTTGAAGCGCGCCGCGGAGAGGGCGGACAAGGATAATCCGCATGCGCTGCACGAGTTGGCACTGCTATATGAGCCAGAGAATCCTGATCGGGAGGTCAGAGGGAAGATTGTGGGTGATGAGAAGTATAGCCGGGAACTGTTCTTCAAAGCGGCAGAGTTGGGGTGGAAGGGAAGCCAGTGTAGGCTCGGTCAGGCGTATGAGTATGGTGCGCTTGGACTGCCGGTCGATGCGAGGAGTAGTATTGCTTGGTATAGCAAGGCGGCGGCGCAGGGGGATCATCAGGCTGAGTTGGCGTTGAGTGGATGGTAAGTTTATGTGATATGGAGACATTGGATAATGAAGCTAATGATAACAGGTACTTGACTGGTGCAGAGGGCATTCTGGAGAATTCTGATCAGGAAGCATATCTGTGGGCACGAAAGGCTGCTTCGGCTGACCCGCCGTTGGCAAAGGCCATGTTCGCGATGGGGTATTACACCGAAACTGGTATTGGTTGCCCAGCCAATTTGGAGGAGGCGAAGCGATGGTATGGTAGGGCGGCAAGCTACAAATTCCCAAAGGCGATCGATCGACTAGAGGAGATTAAGCGGAATGGAGGAAAGATACCCAAGGAGCAGAAGGGAAACAGGTTGCAGAGGAAGGACATGAAAGGAGCTATCAGATAGAATTTGGTAGTGGAGGAGAAGCAGAGGAAATGGTTTGCAAGGTTCTTGAGGGGATTGTGAGGTTCACTTCGTGCTTAATGATAGGAGGCTGGGCCTGCGAATACCCTTTGCATTGAATATGCTATCTTAATTTCTACTATTAATCATTTGCCAAATGGCAGAGTGAAGTGACCGGAAATTGATCGCGTAAGATCGCGTCTCCCCACTTGGAGCTCAAGCTCGACTTCAGAATTTCTCTGCGTTCCGACTCCTCACTCTCGCTACAACATGTACCCGCCGTGACAATCTTCTGTCATTGACTCTCTCCCACCATGGCTGGACCAGGGCAACCCTCCAACCCAGCACAACAAGCCGGTCAAAAGCGCAAATCCGAATCAGCATCCGACTCCTCCTCCAAGCGTCCCAAACCCACCACCTCGCACTCTCGCCAACCCAATGCCCCCAAGTCCAAGCCTCCCGACTCCTCCAAACCCCCAGACCGCAACTCGCGTCAACGCCGCACCCAATCCCGCCGCGACGCCCGCCAGCTCGCCACGCAAACCACCTCCAAAGCCTTCTCGGCGGGCGCCCTGGACGTCGACAAGTTCGTCAAAGCGCGCGAATTCGAGATCCGGGCTCTACAGGATGCGTTGTCTCGCAGCAAAAAGGCACGCATGGAGCGCGCGTTCCAGTCTGTGCCGCGCGACTTGCGACGGCGCGCGGGGGCGTGGGACGTGAGTCGTTTGCCCAAGGGACGTGGGAGGCGGGAGAAGGCGCGGAGGGAGATTAGGGAGGATAATACGCCTACTGGCGCTGCGAGACGCAAGAAGGCTACGAGAGAGGCGAGGGTTAGGATGGAGACGGTAAGGAAGTTGAGGGCTTTAGGGGCGAAGAGGAAGGCGAGACAGGAGGAGAAGAAGGATGAGGGGAAGAGTGAGGATAAGACGAGGGATGCGAGGAGTAGGCGGAATGTGCTGAGGGAGCCAGGGCAAGCGAAGGGCAGATTCAAGAAGAGACAGTTGAGCAAGACGTGGTTGCCGACGCATTTGTGGCATGCGAAGAGAGCGCATATGAGTCCGCCCATGCAGCCTGTGTGGGGATTCGCTTTGCCATTGACGCCGACGGCGAAAGCGTATCGGCCGACGCATAGGGCGATTAGTGAGAGAGGGGCGGTGGCATGGGATGTGAGCTACATGACGACGATAGGGCTCGAGGGACAGGAAAGGAGCTTGCTGGGCCTGCTGAAAGGCTTGGGGGTGGAGGATCCTCACTTGACGGGGAGAAAAGGTGCATTGTGGAGGGACGGCAGAAGGTCCTGGCAGGGCTGGTTGTATGCGAGGGACTCGGAAATGCAACGAGCCATCGCACCGGCGACTGTGATCTGGCGCACAATGAGTAGTGTTGAGAAAGAGCTTCAACAAGACACAAATGTGTATTCGCCAAAGTGTCCAAGGCGGAAGCTCTTTTTGCGAGTGCATCCGTCTGCCTTTCATCAGCTTTGGGAGGAAGTGCTCTGTTTGTCGAACATACAGAGGCCAGCAGTGATCACAGAAGACTTGCGTTTCGAGATAGGAAGTATCGAGATCACTGGTCCTGCTTCGACAGAAGCACTACAAGGAGCGCTTTGGGCCATCCTACCAGGAGATGTTGCAAATAGGGACGCTTCTGCAGAGCTCTGGGAGTCGCTTCGAGGTCTTGATAATCCTGCATCACTACCTGCCAACGCATGTTTGGCATTCAAAATCTCGGATCCGCGGCTGCATCATCCTCCGAGGACGATCGACGGGGCTTCTGATCACGATGCTCTGCTCCAAACCATGGTCAATTTCGACAACGACGTATCCCCTGCTCCTCAAGCAATATTCGACAACCGCACCAGACGAGCAGCGATAGCAGCGATGCAGTCCCAGAAAGCCATCAATCGCCGACAAGGAGCCTCAGCTCCTGGAACCTACCCTGCTCCGCAGCAAAACGATCCAAGTATTCCAGTCCTGCTCTATACTTCCTCCACTCATCCTATGAAGGGACTTCCAACATCCCAGAAGACAGCTTCCTGGACAGTACTCATGCCGTGGAAAGCTGCCGTGCCTGTCTGGCAAAGTTTGATGTACTACCCCCTCTCTACAGGCGGGCAAGTCCGCTTTGGTGGTCAGCGAGAACTGCGTCAGCTTGCTTTTGAGCGATGTGAGCCATGGTTTCCTGGCGACTTCTTAGGTATCGACGCGGGTGAGGCATGGGAGGAAAAGGAAAGTGAAGAGAGGAGGGAAGCGTGGGAGAAAAGACCGCGAAGTAGAAGAGTAAATTTCGAGGAGCTAGATCTTGGTAATGGCGAGAAGGGCGAGCGAGGAACGGGATGGGGAGCAGACTGGAGCCTTGTGCTACGCGGAATTGATGATCAGGCGGAGCCTGAGTCACAGGGGGCTGTTGGTAAAGGTAAGCAGCCTGAGCAAATACCTGAAGCACAAAAGCCGGAACCATGGCATTGCGCACCCACATTGGCTCGATCGCTGTTGCGCAAATCCACTACCGAAGGTGTTGCGACAGAGGCAAGTTCTGAGCAGGAATTGTCACAATCAAACGTCGATGTGGTAGTTGACAATGCAGAGATGAGCATATCAACCGCCCTGACCACCATCCGGATCAGCTATCTCGGAAGAGGCACTCCGAAACCAGCCGCAAGAATCTACCGATTACCATCTGACTCTGAGCTGCGGGCGAAATGGCTCAAGCTTCTTCATGGCTTAACAAAGAAGAAGGTCAAGACATTCCGACCTCCCCCCAACCGCCTTTTGCCAAGGGCAGATTCACACGTCGAGCAAGACGATGCGGACGTGAAGAAACTCGCTCGCGAATTGCTCGGCCTGGATGAAGCCGAGGGAAAGGACTACCCACCTGTACCAAGAGAAAAAGATCTGATAGGGTTTGCGACGAGCGGCGGCTTCAACTTGAGAGAGGGAAAGGGAACGGCTGTTGGAAGTGTGGGGCTTCAGAGGATGAGGGAGTACAGATCGTCTGTAGAGGGTTGGCAAGGTAGTGAGAAGGAGAAGGAGCTGTGGAGTGGGATTTGTATCGTGCGAAACGCAGGGGAGGTGGTCGGGAGGTTGGGAAGGTGGGAGGTTGTCTAAAGGGAAGTTGCAGGTGAGGAACCACCCGGCTTATTGTGGATGAAAACATCACGAAGAGGTGAACTGGCTACTGAATGTGAGCGCGGCAACCGCGAAACAGGTAGGTGGCTTTGTGGTAGGCATGAGCAAGCGTCTGAGATCTTAATTGCACGAGTGTCTATCTCCGGCATAGTCGCTCTTCCTCAGCCACTGTCTGTTCATATCCTTGATGCTTGCGATGCCAGCGAGGCCCATGCTCTGATCTAGATCAGCCAGTATCCCTTGCAAGACCTGCCTTGCCCCTTCTGCTCCAGCAATGCCCATACCATACACCCAAGGTCTTCCAACTAGCACTCCCTTCGCGCCAAGGCATAACGCCTTGATAATGTCGACCCCTGTTCTTAGGCCGCTATCGAACAACACCTCTACATTCTCACCCACAGCGTCCACAATCTCCGGCAGCATCTCCAGACTTCCTACGGCACCATCCAGTTGCCTACCACCATGATTACTAACAATAATGCCCTGCACACCCATCTCCGCGGCCTTCTTCGCATCTTCAGGATGCTGAATGCCCTTTAACACGACGGGTCCGTCCCAATTGTCCACCAGCAACTTGACCTGCTCCCACGTATGCGTCTTGCCACTGAACACATCCCTCTGCCACGCAATGCTCGCCGATACAATATCGTCCTCGACCTCCTTCCCAGACTGCTCCTTATGAATACGTCTAAATACCGGATCGCTAAAACCAATCTGGTTTCCCGTCCCAGTCATGAACGGGACATACGCCTCATCCAGGTCCCAAGGCCGCCACGCAAGCGACCATGTATCGAGCGTAGCGATCAGGACCGTGTAGCCGGCTTTCTTGGCGCGCGACATGAGACTGAGCGTGATCTCGTCTGTCTGTGGCCAGTATAGTTGGAACCAGCGGTGGCCGGAGCCGTTTGCCTCGGCTACTTCTTCGATGGTGCGGGAGGAGGCGGTGGAGAGGGTGTAGGGTAGAGATAGCTCAGAGGCGATCTTAGCGATGCCCGTCTCGGCGCAGGGATGGAAGATGGATTGCACGCCAATCGGGGACAGGGCGATAGGGGTGGCGTAGGTGGTGCCGAGGATGGTTGTAGTAAGGTCGCGGGCGGAGGAGGGGCGGAGCATGCGGGGGATGATCTGGGCATGTTAGTTGGCTACGTGACGCGGTTAATGGATTGATACGTACCTTCCATGATCTGAATGCGAGGCGATTGGCGTCCATTGTTGCTCTCTCGCCGGCGCCACCGGCTACATAGTTGTAGCTGTGCTTGCCCATCTTCTCCTTCGCTTGAGCTTCAAGCTTGTTTGGGTCGGTAGTCACGGTGGGAAGCACATTATGGAACATGCCCTTTGCATAGATCTCATTCTGGAAGGCGCCCCATTTCTTGACTTCATGATGCTTGTTCTCCTCATTCCGCTCGGGATGAGTGGTACCTTGAAAGGCATTCATGGTTGCCGAGGCAGTTGCAGGATGCGAGACAAGAGGCGCGAAGGGACAGATCTTATGATGGCTCTGAGACTTGAAAGAAAGATTGTGAAGCTGTGACAGCTGATGTATATCATACAAGTGGTCCTCCCGGCACCAGGACCCGTTGCATGCACCGGGTCGATCATTTCTTGAGCCGAGGTGCGGAAGGATTCCACGCGGGGCATCAACAAGTGGGGGATTCTGCAGAACCCTGGTAGTCTATACGTCTGCTTCTCTACGACCGTCCTGATTATCCCGACTCAAGACATATAGAACATCAGATGCCAACGATCTTTCTCAGACCAGCGACCTTCCTCCACAACTCTCCATAGCCAAGCTCAACCACGCCTTTGCCCGCTTGAGGTCCTCTCTTCTGGTCCATGGGATAGTCCAAATCACCAGGTATAGCTGTCCGAGCAATGCTCGAAAAGCGATCTTCGCAGACACTCTTGATATTGCATAGACCTCGTAGACCTTCTTCACCTGCGAATCTGCCATAACCAGAGCCTTTGACACCACCAAAAGGAAGCTGTACGGCGTAGTAGCAAGCAAAGTCGTTGATGGCGACCATGCCAGATTTGATCTGAGAGACGCATTTCTCAATGACAGCTCTATCCGCTTTTGTTGAGGTTGAAGCAAAGACAGAGCTACCCAGCCCGTAGGCAGTGCTGTTGGCTTTGCGTATGGCGTCGTCCGCACTATCAGCACGCATGAGCAGTGCAATTGGAGCAAAGACTTCTTCTCGGGCGATTCTCATACTCGGGTCGACGTCAACAAGAAGTGTGGGCTGAAAGTAATGCCCATGAGGATACTTGGGATGGTTGAATCGTTTTCCGCCGGCCAGCAATCGTGCCCCCTGAGATACTGCATCGCTGATCAAAGTTTCCAGACGGTCAAAGGAGAGAGGACTGATCATGGCGCCAACGTCGACTTCTTCTGCCAACGCATTACCTAAACGGAGGGCCTTGATCTTTGGTTCCAGGGTTGCGACGATGCGCTCGTAAGACTGAGGCGTGGCTATGACTTGCTCGATACCAATGCAATTCTGACCAGCGGCCTGAAATACTCCTCGCATCAAAATCGAAGTAATGCGTTTCATCTCACCGTTGGACGTAGATACCCCAGACACGGTGTCAAGGACTATTGCTGCGTCTTTACCACCAAGCTCAACTACCACAGGTGTCAAGGCTTTGGCAGCTGAAGCACAAACAGCATGAGCTACAGGACGAGAGCCAATAAACGTCAGGTGAGAAATGTCAGGATGAGAGGTGAGGTGATCTGCCACGTTTGGCCAACAAGTGACAGAAGTGACCAGATTCGGTGAGTGGCCGCATGCTGTCAGTGCTCCCCGAACGATGTTGGCAAAGTACTGGGACGACCAAGCGGTAGCTTCAGATCCTTTGACGACGATAGCATTCCCAGTGAACAAGCTTGAGATCATAGGCCCCACCAGATTGTGAAATGGATAGCTGGGATTCGATTAGCACATTCGCGCTGCAGTGGCCTAGACCTTACTTCCAGCTGACACAAGCAGCAATCACACCAAGAGGCTCGTATCTAACTGTGTTCTTCTTGTACATCATGAGCAGATTCGTGGGTCGTCTCTCCGGCCTGAGCGCTGCTTCGCCGTGATCAATAGTCCATTTGAGCTTCTCAGCGGTGACTAGAATCTCTCCGAAGAGAGCATCAACCCGCGTCTTGCCAGAGTCTAGACATGCAGCCGTGACGATGTCATCCTGATTATCGAGCAAATACCTGAGGAGGGTCAGACAGCATTTATCAGGCGGTGAGCAGCCGATTGGACCTCAGGAGCGTTCGCAATACGCGACGTCTCTGAGCAAATGTTGTCTTTGCCCATCCCACCTGTGCTTCTTGTGCACGTTTGATGACTCTGTCGATACTATCAGGAGTCGAAGGATTGACCAAACCAAGAGACTGGCCGGTTGCTGGACAATAACACTGGACTGCTGTAGACCCAGAGACCTGGCAAATGGTAAGCGACTACCTCGTTCCTGCATTCGATAGCTGACTACCTTTATCGATGGCTCTTCTAGCAGCTCGCCCTGCCAACCACTTTGGCACTCCCTTGGTGCTGGCACGTGATAGTTGACTGCTTTCTCATTTTCCCCACTGCGTAAGAAAATCAACAGCCCGATCACTAGTACAGCTGACGTGATGGCAACGTGAACTGTATGATCATCAAGCCATGACAGTATTATCTCAGTAGTTGGTGTGCTACAGGACATGTCGATTGACGTGGTCGCATAGAGACGCAAAATCAGCCGCGGCGAAGAAAAAGTGGCCGCGGGAAAGCCACAACAAGAAGATCAGACCATTTCCCATCGTGCTTCTGTGCCCATCACAACTCTTCTGGAACTACTTTGATATATGATCAGACGACAGTATGATATACATAGTGAGACGCTGAACAAGCTCTTGTTCCATCCGTCTGGTTCATGGACAGGTCGCTATAGCATCCGAAAAGGCCAACGATGGCCGAGGTCAACCTGATTAGCGGATCAGCTGTTTCCAGTATCTCCCTCGGTCTCGGCTACCAATGCCTCTGTCTAGTTCTGAAATGAAATGGGTGATGTTTTCCGTTACATCACATTGTCATTGTGAGACACATCTCTAGTGGGCATGGATGCTCCTGGAGACCTAGAGCTGAGAGATGCCTCCGATGACCTGCGGCGGTCCTTCAATGAGCCTGCTTCAATCTCTGAGACGCAAACCGATGAGCATCAACTGGATCCGGTGGACGGGGGCAGGGCCGCATGGAAGCTGTTGATCACCGCTTTCGTCTTTGAAGCACTACTTTGGGGTCCATTACTAGCCTGCTCGTCGCCATGAGCATTACTGATCTGTGCTAGGATTCCCACTATCGTTCGGTGTCTTCCAAGACTACTATTCAAGACTACCCGAGTTCAGAGACAATCGGTATATCTCTGTAGTAGGTACAGTGGCAACGGGACTGTCATATCTTGGTGCACCTATTACAATTCCGATCATCAAACGTTTCCAGAAGTATCAACGACACATGATATGGATAGGATGTGAGTTTCAGCGGCTTCGACAATGGCATGCTTTGACACTACGTTAGGGCCATTGTGCATACTCGGACTAGTGTCTGGATCATTTGCAACTAGCCTCGAGTACCTTATCCTTTCTCAAGGTGTACTCTATGGTCTTGGCTTCCTCATCTTCTACTACCCCATCCTGTCCATGGTCAACGAATATTGGGTTCAGCGGCGAGGCATGGCTTACGGACTGCTCTGTTCCGCAACAGGTCTGTCAGGTACGATACTTCCTGTCCTTGCTGAGACGCTTCTTCAGCGCTACGGTCACCGTACGACGCTGCGGATTATAGCACTTTCATTGACCGTCTTGACTGGTCCACTGATACCATTCCTCAAACCACGCCTACCATCATCGTCACACACCTCCCCTCCGAAGACTGACTGGTCCTTCCTGCGCTCTCCTCTCTTCCATGTCTACTCCCTCTCCAATCTTCTTCAGGGTCTCGCTTATTTTCTCCCTGCCCTGTATCTTCCATCTACTGCCACTTCGTTAGGCACCTCGCCACGGATCGCCGCTCTCCTTCTGACAACCATGTCCCTTTCCCAGACCATCGGTCAATTCCTCTTCGGTTGGCTCTCCGACCGTACCTCGCCACCACCTCAGTCAAGCACCCCAGCATCTCAAGACACCAATAGCAATAACGCTCTTAACGTCCTGCTCACCGCTACCACTACTATCTCAGCACTAAGCATACTCCTCTGGGCGCTCCCCTCCTCTCTACCTTCGCTCTTCGTCTTCGCCGCTCTATACGGTCTGTTCGCTACAGCATTCACAGCGCTCTGGGCAAGAATGGCGAGCAACGTCACCACAAATCCAAGCACAATGCCCATGGTATTTGCATTATTCAACGCCGGTAAGGGCGTCGGAAACGTTGTCGCTGGCCCAATCAGTGCGGGACTTCTCAGACATGGAACCGGAGAGGCTGATGCTAAGGAGAGATATGTTGCGGTGATTGGGTTTGCAGGTTCGATGATGATGCTTTCTGCCCTCGTTATTGGGGCATGGTGGGCTGTTGGAGCAGTCAAAGATGGAAGGGCGAGGATGCGGAGCTGGGTGAGCTGGGTGAGCTGGATAGAGAGAAGCGCGATGGGCGTTCTCATCAACGCTTTCGAACGAGCCTGAGACCAGGTATAGCATGACTGAAAGAAAGATGATCATGGAAAGCTGGCTAGGCTTGTTTTGGGGTATTATGTACAGGAAAACATCTCGAGACGTCACTCTCTTAGCTGAGTCGGATCATCTTGCGACTCATTCCCATCGTTGCAAACTCTTCAACAAGTTGAATAGCAGCTAGGTCAATGATCTGATCTTATTTCGCCACTTCCGTATCTCCGTGACAAAGAGGTCTGGTTGCTCCCATGCTGCAAAGTGACCGCCTTTTTCCGTTTCGTTCCAGTATACGATATTCTTGTAGTACCGTTCACACCATTCTCTGGGCGCATAACTATTATCGCCTCCGAACCAACTCACGCCAACCGGTATACTTATCGGCCACGCGGTCGAGTCGGGCTTGTTCTCCCAGTAATAGCGAGCAGAAGATGCACCGGAATTGGAGAGCCAGTACAACATGATTGTGTCGAGCATTTCGTCTTTACTGAAGACGGTCTCCACATCGCCATCGTGATGAGACCAGTCTCTAAATTTCTCGTAGATCCAGGCAGCCTGTGCGACCGGCGAGTCAGCCAGCCCGTAGCCAATAGTCTGCGGTCTCGTCGACTGCTGTAATGAGTAGCCGCCATGTCCAGCGTCCCTCCTAGCGTCCATATCCATGGCTCGTTTTACGCCCTCTGCATCCTGGCTTGGAGTTTGGACTTCTTTCTGTGTAGAATATCAGCGTGCGTCTTGCTCAGATTACAAAGGCAGACACTACCTTTGAGTCGAAGAAGATCGAGTTGAAGTGGACGCCCTTCAGTCCCTCCGGTGCTTGCTTCCCTAGAAGCGCAGCACCTTCAGCTCCCCAATCGCCGCCCTGGGCGACCCAACCTCCGTCTGCATAGCCAAGGCGTCGCATCAATTCTGCCCAGGCATCCGCAGTGCGGCTGTAGTTCCATCCAGTCTCCTTTGGCTTTCCAGAGAAGGCGTAGCCGGGAAGCGCTGGGACAATTAGATGGAAGGCATCTTCCGGAGAGCCGTCATAAGATTCGGGATCAACGAGCTTATCAATTATGTGTTTGAACTCCAGGATAGAACCAGGCCAACCATGTGTAATGATCATAGGTAGAGCATCTTTTCGCTTTGATCGGACATGCAAGAAGTAAAGTTCTACTCCATCAATGGTGGTAGTGAATTGGGGATACGAATTAAGCAGCGCTTCGCATCGCCGCCAATCGTACTCTGTTTGCCAGTAGTGGCAAAGCTCTCGGATAGCTGCGAGCGGAACACCCTGAGACCAATCGATGACTGTCTCCTTGTCTGGCCAGCGCGTCAAACGAAGGCGTGTTTGCAAATCATCGAGATCTGACTGAGGGATAGATAGCTTGAAGGGCTGGATGGAATCAAGCGTAGGCGGGACCATGATGTTGATGAGCACTGAATCTTCAAATCAAGTGAGAATATCATAGCTCCCAATCCAGTTTTATCGTTATGTCGTATCATGAATGCACAGGAATGCTATGGCGGAGCTGAGAAAGCCCGTAGAGCACGACACTGTGAAGGTGGAAAGGTTTCACATGGCCGGTCGGACATGGTCAATCGAAACGCCACACCACTCATTCTTCTATAAAGCTACCACAGAACTGCATTCAAGATGAGATGAACGACATGCGGGCGTTGCCTGACATCGAGGTTTTAACATTGGCTAATTTGTACAGAATCTACTGGGGTTATTTATTTCTTCTCTTTCGGGGCAAGCATCAGCTCTGGTCGGACAGTCTCGTTGAATTGTTCTTCAGTGAGAGCTTTGAGCTCCATGGCGCTCTCCTTGAGTGTAATGCGCTTCTTGTGGGCGTTCTTGGCCACCTTTGAGGCCATGTCGTAACCGATGACGGGGTTGAGGCAGGTGACGAGCATCAGGCTGCGCATGTCAGTGGAAATATACAACAATCAGGGTCAAATTAACGTACCTTTCCCTCATTAGGGAGGCAATTCTCTCCTCATCAGCCTCCATACCATCCACGAGGTTCTTCTGGAAGCTCCTCATTCCGTCGGCGAGCAGCCTCGAACTGTGGAGCAAGTTGCGAATCATGACAGGCTTGAAGACGTTGAGCTCGAAATTACCCTGCGAGCCAGCAAAAGTGACGGCGGTCTGGTTGCCGAAGACTTGGGCGCAGATCATAGTCAAACTCTCGCACTGAGTCGGGTTGACCTTTCCGGGCATGATGGACGAACCAGGCTCGTTTTCGGGAAGCTTGAGCTCAGCAAGACCGCAGCGAGGTCCGGAGCCAAGGAAGCGGATGTCTTGAGCAATCTTGTAGAGCGAAGTGGCTAACGTGTTCAGTTGCCCATGAGCCTCAACAATCGCATCGTGAGCAGCGAGAGCCTCGAACTTGTTTGGAGCGGTGTGGAACTCATGTCCGGTCATCTTGGTCACTTCCTCGGCGATACCTTCAGCAAAACCCTTGAAAGTGTTTAGACCAGATCCAACAGCGGTACCACCTTGCGCCAAAAGCCGCAGTCTGGGGAGGGCTGACTCAACCCGCTCAATACCGTAGTCCAACTGTTGTCTCCAAGCACCGCAGCTATCAGCCAATCGCAAGGGTGTGGCATCCATCAAATGCGTCCGTCCAATCTTGATGATGTGCTGCCAGGCCTCTTCCTTCTTCTTGAGAGCATCTCGGAGGTTCCGGAGGGATGGGAGGAGGGATTCCTCAAAATCGAGTACGGCAGCGATGTGCATAACGGTGGGAAAGGTATCGTTGGATGAGGCAGACATGTTTACGTGGTCGTTTGGATGTACCGGTTTCTTGCTGCCCATGGTACCTCCCAGAATCTCAATCGCGCGGTTGGAAATCACCTCGTTGGCGTTCATGTTGGACTGAGTGCCCGAGCCAGTCTGCCATACGACAAGCGGGAAATGGTCTGCGAGCTTGAGGGAAGCGACTTCGGAAGCTGCTTGCTGTATCGCTTCTCCCACTTTCGGGTCCAGCCCATATCGCATGTTCACGGTGGAAGCAGCACCCTTGAGGATACCTAGGGCCCGAATGACAGGTAGAGGTTGGCGGTCAGTAGGCTGGTTGATCTCGAAATTCGTGAGAGACCGTTGCGTTTGTGCTCCCCAGTACCTTGTCACAGTCAGATCTTTTCCAAGCGTGCTAGCCGAGCTCGCATGTGTCCACCCGTTCCTCACAGCTCATGGAAAACATACTTGTCAGCTGGCACATCAATGTTGCCAAAGGCATCGCTCTCCGTCCTCTTGGACTCTGCCATGGCTGATGATTGCGAGAAGAAGCGGGAGGTTGCAGAACCGGTCCTCGAAGCAGATGGAATGGATTGCCGTAACGAGATCGTAGATGTTTTGTGAGGAGAGGAAGAAGCTAAGTAGTAGTCAATTAAGTGTGACGAAAAGATACAGTAGAAGGATCGGCTACTGACCAAGGTTGCGTGAGGCTACATGCAGGCTGCGAGCGGGGATTGAAGCTTTCGCTCCCGAGGCAATTCGCTTGCCCGCCGGGGCAATTCGTTGCATGGTGAGTAGGATATGGGAGAGTTTGTAGTGTGAGGCGCGGACAGATATGTTTAATTGGTAGGAAGGAGATCCAATCGCGTATGCAAGAAGCGTTTCTTTAGTGAAATTGTCACGAAGCCGGACGACTCTGGAAAAATTGTTGACATCGTCATGCTCCGGACTTCGGCCAGTCGATCCCGACATTTGCCGAGGCGCGGCTATTCCGGACTATTCTCTTGCTTGATCAATGTCGCTGCACTGATTTAGTAGATATTCAATGACTATCTATGATAGCATTGAAGATGGTTATGACATTCGTTCCTCCCGCTGCAAGTAAAGACCTTGTGGCTGGGTTCCTGCACCATCTCGTCGTTAGATTGGTGCCCTTGCGACTGCAGAAGACCAGGCCTCCCCCATGCATGGCTTGTTTCTGCGCCACAAGCATCATGCTTATATATTGCATTTGGAGTATGTAGTACTCCAATCCTATGGCAGCGTCGACACAAGCCAACGATGCTTGATCCGCAAGGAGAAAGGTGGTCGAGCATACTTGTGCCCCATTCATCCGTCTACAGCGCAGCAAGAATACTAAAGCACTACCAGAGAAATGATATACCAATGGCTTTTTGAGGTTGTTGTAGCGGATTTCGGTTAAGTTCATTTGAAGTCATTGCGCTATGGCCGGTCGAACACTAAGGAATCCGCCCGCTGCCTTGATTCTGATCTGCCACTTTTCAGCAAGAGGCCGGAGGTAACAACGAAGAGCAATCGCTCACTGTGTGTGGCGTGTCCTGTGGTAGTATCTTGTTTGCGCCCATCAGGAAGTCCACGTTGTCGAGACTGTACGCGGCCATTTCGGCATGTCTGTTCATCAAGATGGCCATGCGACTGTTACACGACATGTGGTAGGAGACGATTGCGTTGTGGATGCGGTCGAGTACGGTGATCTTGATTGTCTCTTCACTGCCCAGGCGCGGTGGAGGAGCATCTCCGACAAGCTCGATATCTTGCTGTGTCTCGTCAGTGGGATCTTGCAACTCCTTAGAGCAGGGAGACTATGTATACTAGGCTTTCCGTCAAAGCTGTGAGATCAAAGGTTGTCTCTGTCGGCATGATCGCGCCAGACAATGCGGCCACGCTATAAGAGAAGAGAATGGCGCTATGCTAATGAATGTGAGTAGCGCAAGGGTACTTATGCTCTTCATGTGACACGTGACAACACGCGCACATCAACACGTACGACGCGTTTAAAGGACCATCAATCGATCGTGTACACACCCAGAGGAGCCTGTTCTGGTGACCAAGACTGTCTGTATCATTATAGGCTGATGACGACCAATCGATGGCATGCAGGAAACACACACAACAGAGTCATGGCAGGATGCAAGCCCAAGCGAGAGAGGGCTAGATTTAACGAGGCTAGCTCTTCTTCCGCCAAACGAGACCTATGACGAACCCCCGCCTTCCCCGCTAAAAAGCCAGACCTTTCAACCAACAAATTCAGCTCCTCAGCCATTATTGACCTCGTCGAATTGATACCGCACACGACACTGTGCGACCGGAGGTTGTATTCTATACAGCATATCTAGGACTTCAAGCTGGCATCCAGAACTCGTTCCAAGTCTCTCCCCCACATCTCAAGGACCAATTCCTTCGAGGAGCTTGCAGCTGCCGTCGATCAGGATCTCATACCATCTCGCTTTCAAGGTCGGTCCGTCTCCAGCTCACTAGTCTTCCAGCCGTATTATTACCTCTCTTTCTTTCTGGTAGTTGGGATACTAGTCGCTCAATACCTCTGGCCATATATACCTATACAAGTGACCCTTGGACCACCCCGACACGAACCGAATCGTCCACCACCAAATCCCTTTCTCCAAGATAGCGTCTGCATTGTACCACCGGCCCCGCCAAGCTCCAACAGTCTCTACAACATCGTACCACGCGACATGGGTCTCGCGGAGGAGGCACAGAAGGTGGCCGCCGAGTTTGAATACTCGGCGGCGGATGTGAACAATGGCGTCAAAGAGTTTGTCAAGCAAATGAGTAGGTGAATAATTGTCGCACAATTGCTCCCGACTGACCTTTTCTAGACGAGGGTCTGCAGAAAGATGGCACACAAATCAGTCAGATACCTACGTACGTCACCGCGGTACCCAATGGCACCGAAAAAGGTCTGTACATGGCAGTCGACCTTGGGGGAACCAATTTTCGCGTATGCTCGATACAGCTGCACGGTAACAGCACCTTCTCTTTGACACAGTCCAAAGTCGCCATACCACGCGATCTCATGGTAGCAAAGACATCAAAAGAGCTGTTTTCCTTCCTGGCCACTCAAATTGCAAAGTTCCTGGAAACACACCACAACGATCACTACCACTCAACGATCCGAAGACGGACAACCGTATCAGATCCCAGAGGTTTCAAGGAGGAAGAGATATTTTCCCTTGGCTTCACGTTCTCTTTCCCTGTGAATCAGGTCGGAATCAACAAGGGCACCCTCATACGTTGGACCAAGGGCTTCGACATTGCAGATGCAGTTGGCAAGGATGTTTGCGCCATGCTACAAGAAGAAATTGATGCGCTTCATCTGCCAATACGAGTTGCTGCTCTGGTCAACGACACCGTGGGTACCCTCATGGCACGATCCTATACTTCTCCAGGCAAGACAGGCACACTGCTGGGCGCCATCTTTGGTACCGGCACGAACGGCGCCTACGTGGAGAAGCTGAACAGGGTGACCAAACTCTCCGCTAACTCTTCTGCCGAGTATGACAGGTCCACAGGCGAAATGATCGTCAACACCGAGTGGGGTTCATTCGATAACTCCATGTCCCACCTGCCTAACACACCGTACGATACTGCACTGGATATCGAGTCAGTCAATCCCGGTATTCAAATGTTCGAAAAGCGCGTATCGGGCATGTTCTTGGGCGAGATCCTCCGCCGTGCCATCCTCGCCCTACTTGAGAAGAAACACATCGGCCTCTTCGCGGACGAAGACAGCTCGCGCAACGACGTCTCCAGTACAACCAACATCGCAGAGAACAGCAAGCTCTATCAGCAATGGGGACTAGATACCAGCTTCCTCTCCATCGCGCACGGCGACTCTAGCGCCGGACTCAAGGGCACTCGGCAAGCACTAGATGGCCAATACGGCGTCTTCGCCCCCAGCAAAGAAGACGCAGAAGCCGTCCGCGCCATCGCAAGCGCCATCGGCCGCCGCGCAGCCCGTCTCTCCGCCGTAGCGCTAGGTGCAGTCGTCCTCGCGACAGAGAAGCTCAAGCGCCCTACTGATCTCGCCACTGTCGGTGGCAAAGAGGCAAGCGAAGACGAGATCGTGGATATTGGCGTGGATGGCAGTCTGGTGGAATTCTACCCTGGTTTTGAGGACTACATGCGGGAAGCACTGCGGGAGATTGATGGTATAGGGGAGTGGGGTGAAAAGAGAATCAGGATTGGTATCGCGAAGGACGGGTCCGGTGTTGGTGCGGCGCTGATTGCGCTTGTTGCTGATAGAGCGGCGAAGGGGGATTTGAGTCCAAGTGAAGCGAGGAGCTGAAGATGAATTGCAGTCGACGGGAGAAATCTTACGGCGATCAAAGCATGCTGAACGTATTTTGTACAGGTTGAAGAAAATATCACTGCATAGTTAGCATCAATTTTTGAACATGTTGCTCAGATATTGTATGAATGGTTGTTGTGGTACCTGATCTGCGTGGCTGCCGATCTGATCAACACCTGCGGCTCAGGGTCAGCACGGCGGACGGCGGTGTTGCGTCATTGGCTACAAGTTGACCTCGACTTACAACATTGGTGTTTTGTAAATGCATCCTTGAGTGCTTGTTGCATTGCATCTCTTCTCGTTTCTATCTCGCTTGACCATTGAATGCGAGCACAGACTTTCACACACGCACCAGTCGCCCACTAGACAAGCTGTACCACCACATCCCCATCTCAAAGTTCTACCTTGCAACTACCAGAATCGTCAAGCAAACAAAACAATGCCATCCCTCATCCAATCCGCCCTCGCCATCGAATCGCTAGGCAACATAGCCGGCGGTATCGGCTTCCTCTCTTTCCCACGCTTCAATCTCTCCTTGCTCATCCGGGACACATCGCTCATCAATCCGCTCTCTGTCTCCTTGATCCAGATGCTAGGCGGCATCACTCTTGCCCTGACAGTACCGCTATTGGCTGCTTACCCTGACACGCCTGCTGGATTAGCGCATAGAAGAAGCGCGTACGTGACGCTGGGACTGGGAGAGGGTGTCATTGTTCCGTTGTTACTGATGGGTTGGGTCAAGGGAACGAGCCCATTTAACGCTGGGATGGTTGTGGGCGGGTCGGCGGTATTAGGCGGGATCGCGGCATGGAGGGCGTGGTGTCTTTTCGTCAAGCCTGAGGTATTGGGTGGCGCTGGAGTAAAGAAGACCAGGTAGTCATTTACCTACGGGATAGATCATGACCACCAGGGGCTTGGTAGAGGCATGTCCTGGAATGACTCCTTGAGAATTCAGAGTACCAGCGGAGAAGACTTCTCCAGTAGCCAGCTTATTCCGTACGACTTCGGTAGATTTTTGCAATGAATTCGAAAGATATGTCTGTTTCAATCGTTTGCGATTCCTATTTCTCTTCGCATTATCAATGCGCCCATAGGCTCGAGTCGTCGATAGTACTCGTCCTGCCTTCCGATCTCCTTGAAACCCCGCTTGCGATACCATTCGAGCCCCTCTTCATTTGCTACCCATACGTGGATGCCTGTTGCTGATATGCCGTACCTTTCTTTCGCTACGCGTTCCACGGTCTCCAACAGAGCAATCGCCACTCCGTGACCTCTGTAAGGTGACAGCAGTGTGAGGCTGGAGATGTACAGGAGTTTCTCTCCCTGCGAGCTAGATCCTACGTGCGATTGGATCTTGTGTCCAGAGCGAGCGGCATAGCTAGGGAAGGAGGTGGCGATTCCCTTTTCGACACCAGTAGAAGCAGGAGTAAGAATGCGACATCTGATCCCTCCAATCACTTTCCCGGATGCAGAATCCGCGGGATCATCCTTCCAGACAGCGACCACAGAGATTGATGCTGTGAATGGATCCGAGACAATCTCATCATAGAAGGACTTGTTGTACGGAATGGGGAGAAGGAGAGAGTTGATGCGCTTGAAAGGAGACAGATGTTCTTTGGAGAAAGGAAGAAGAGAGATGTTCGGATGCGAGAACGAGGATTCTTTGACAGAAGTCAAGAGAGCAGAGTTTGACTTGAGAACATCAGAGGCTTTGGGTACTGATTCCGTTGTCTTCGGCATGGAACGTATTGTCTCTGGCGGAGGTGTGGGGAGCGCGGTACGTTCTAGTGCATCTGTATGTTTTGAAGGCGCTCCATCAACATTCTGATTGTGCGTAACAGCCTTCTTGAGCCAGCCAGATATTGAAGATTGCATCCTCATCTATTTCATCCCGACCACCTTCATCCTCCATGTGAAGTTGCGACTCGAGAAGGAAAGAATGCTTGGTCGCGTGCGACTCCAGATGTCGTCTTGGCGCTCGCAGCGCCAGGAAAATCTTCGGATCAAATGTCCCGTCAATGTCCGACATTGAAGTGACTTCGAGCTTCCCTTTCATTCACCCATTGAAATCTGAAAATGGGTAGTGGAGGATCGAAACAGGCGGGAGATCCGTCGCAACATGTCTTCTCGGCGTTATCACTCACCGGCTTGGATGATTGAGCCATGACTGACCCGCAGCAGGGAAACGCCAGTACGATTCTCCCAACAAGTGCTAGATCAATTACAGAATAGTCCTGAGGTGCTTCAGCCTAAGCAGCAGCTCTAATGTCACATACTAATATGAAGCAGACGGACTCAACGCGCGCCCGCAACATTGAGCTCCAAGTCCAACAACGAGTACAAACCGAGCTCGCGAGGATACGAGACATTGAAGCCTCACGACTAGTCGATCTCGCCGCCTCGATCACACCCGAGAATGAGCCAGAGCCCAGCGCAACTCCTTCCGAAATCGATAGTAATTCTGAATCACTTGGATCAAGGATCAGCTCGGCGCTCTCAGGCAGCTCAGCAGATGCAGAGAAGACGCACAATAGCGTCAAGGCGGAAATTGAGAAGATGAAGGCCAAGTTGCAAGGTAGGAGAAAGTTGGAGAAGCCGACGGCTGAGGTGGAAAAGGCAAAAGAGGATCTGGTACAGTGCTTGAGAGTGAATGACAGGCGACCGCTGGACTGCTGGAAGGAGGTAGAGGAGTTCAAACTACAGGTGGGAATGCTGGAGAGGGTGTTTTTGGAGAAGAGCTTAAGATGATGCCCGGGAGCAAGTGTGTCTGCACAGAAAGTGAGGATTAGGCAGGGTCGTCCAGTGATTGAAGAATGAGAGGCCGAAGCAGCACATCTTACTAACGGTGGAACCTGCGAAGAAGCAGTCCTCAGCAACAGCATACCTATGTATACAAACCATGTCCGATCACAAACATCTCACCTGGGTTGCGAGTCCACAGACCTCCGAATACTCCGTCGAACACTTACACAGCATGGTGGGTGGTGTTCGTATGTTACAATCGCATTGTGCGGTAAACAGTATAGTGAGGTCAGGAGATGGAGTCGTGAAAGGATTTGTTATTCCATTGGCCCATTAGCAGTGCTATATCATCAAAAAGCTGCCAATTCCGTAAGACAAACTCAAGCCAAGCTGTCACCACATGAAAGCGCCGACTTGAGCGGAAACGGTGAGGGAACGTCTTTCCCTCTTCATCGCTTCCTCATCGACCCTAAGCTAGCTAGTACACATATACGCCCTTCGAATGGAATTTTGATGGCAGTGATGCCTGACTCATTGGTATCGTGACCGACTAAAACGTCTTCTGTGTCTTCTCTTCAGTACACTTGATTGGCTTCCTACCGCTAGACAGTCGTTAGCGACTCTAACGACTTTGAACCATTGCCGCTCTACTGCTGGCGCTGAGCCATGGCCTGAGGAGGCATTGGGTATCCGCCGTGCTGCGCGGCTTGCTGTTGCTGAAGGTATGCTTGGTACTGCATCGCTTGCTGTTGATCTGGCGGCATCATGCCATACGCCTGAGCTGGCATTGGTGGACCCCGAGGGGGCATGGCCGCATTGGCGGCATGGTTCTGGTGCGCGTCGTCGGGAGAATCGACCGCGTTCTCGCCGCCGTCGACGCCGTTCGCGTCGGCAGGCTCAGGTGCGTTCAGACAAGCCTTCGAGACATGTTAGACGCGTCAAGGACAAGGCGTGAAACAATAGCATACCTGAATGAGGTTCTTTCCTTCTGGCTTGGTGACGAGGGGCTGGAGCTTGGGTGTAGTAAACGTGTAGACCAGACCCGTCTCGGAGACGACGAGTAGAAGGACTTGAGTACCAGTGAGGACTGACAATTCGTACGCCTAGACATGTCAGACTGCCATGCGACATGAATAGATCAACGCGTCGGGTCGCGTGGAAACTTGACTGACCTTCTTCATGATTCCGGCTTTGCGTTTGGAAAAGGTA
Source organism: Elsinoe perseae (assembly GCA_029448695.1). Lineage (NCBI taxonomy): Eukaryota > Fungi > Ascomycota > Dothideomycetes > Myriangiales > Elsinoaceae > Elsinoe > Elsinoe perseae. The sequence continues at coordinate 47,219 of JARDAA010000165.1, forward strand.
ATGTGTCGTCGCGATTTGTCCTGGATGAACTTGATCTCAATCTTCCTCCGCTCGCGACCTGGCTTGTCATCGTCATCGTCATCGTCGTCTGCGCCGGCGGTAGAAGTCCTTTGTCGCTTAATGCCTCTGTTCTCGGCGCCGCCTTGATCGCCGGCACCACTACCATTTCCCAACAGGTCGTCTTGGTTGGAGGGCGAGCCTGCTGGGTCTTGGTCGGTAATTTCGCTGGCCATGTTGGTAATGAAGCTTCAAAAGTTGAAGTGAAGTCAAGAATGCTTCCCGTTTGGGAAATGTGTGGGACGGTATGAAAAGGGAAAGGTGGTTGCTTGTTGGGGAGAGCAGGGTGAACCGATTGAACGGCGCAAGGTGAACGGTGAGTAAATTGAACGAATCCGCAATATTCAACGTAGATCTTTTCAGAATCCCTGCTTTTGTCTTCTACTTGATATGAACAAGATTGGCGATTCGGTACGTGTGTTCTGTTGCGTTTCGAAGACAAGAGGATGGAAGGGACTGAAGGGGATTAGCGGACAGCGAGAAAAGGTAAAGCGCGAATCGAGGGCTCTTAAGAAGTGGGAGGAACGGCGGAGGAAGGAGCTCTGCTACCGACAGGAAAAGAGGGGTCCGTGAGGTGTCCGTGAGCGGACCAAGTGTCCTCGGTCTCTGCGTGATTTGCTGGTCGAGCTAGTGTGGGGATCCGCCCTGCTGCGACAGGGTAGGAGCCAATGAAAGTCAACGGAAGGACTAGTCTCGAACTATCTTTACCTCGAGCCGGTGAATCTCCGTGATGCTTGAACTATCTCGAGAATAACAACGTTGATAAGGTCGTGATACGAGATGACAATGGGTGCGAGTGATGAGGTGTGTTGGAATGGTTGGAAGCTGGGAGCAGAGTGAAGTCGAGTCTTCCATCCACGATTTCCTTGTTGGGACATTTGCATGCATGACTCGCCGGACTTCCCCCCATTCTTGGCATTTCAGTATGGGCTACATCCCGGCCAGTACACAACAGGGGTGATCGCGACCGTAACAAAATTAGCACAGTGCTTAAATAGAGCAGGAATGGGACCAATGTTGTGGTGGTCACGATTTCTCATCAGTTGACATGCCTGTATTACAGATCGTGCAGTGTCATTTGAGCTACCGAAGTGCTCTCAGTACAGGTGAGTAGTGACGTCCGACGCTTGTATGCAAGGCATGATTAAGAGGCGCTCGTCCAGGTGTCTCCTGAGCCCTACCTTGTGCTTCGCGCTGATGCGCTTGTTGCAGATTCCGGTCTGCCTCCGTGTAAAGTGGTTGCAGGTCGTGACGTCGCGTTTCTTCGCGTGCGCGTTTTCCCGGCAACCGTACATTTATAGCACACTGCTACTTAGATCACCATGTTCGACACTGCTTCTACCAATCTCAGCTCAACATTTGATTCTACTCGCTAGATTCTGTCCCTCATTACAGTTCCTGGTCACTTCTGCCATCGGCCGCCCCCTTGCTCCCCTGCCCGCTCCCTTCTGGTGATCCGCTACTCCCAGCCTGTGAACGTCATCAACCTTCTTCAATCAGCCCAGACAAACTCGCAGCCACTTCCCTCTCCCCACGCACATCTTCACATATGGCGACTAGTCCCTTATGACCTTGCCCGTAGGCACGACATGAAGCATACTTGGGTCAATTCCGCCACCGATCGAGCATTTCTGCAGAGCTCTGAGGACCAACTTGTAAGATGGCGGAGATAATTAGCAGAATACAGTTTGTCAAGCGAGTGGAGATTATGCATCGCCAAGCTAACATATCCTTAGGGATCTCAGCAATCTTCCTGCAGAACTTCACTGGTTCTGTCCGCGCGAAAAGCCCGCTGACGATGAAGAGTTCTACTTTGATGAGGACTTGGGAGATATTGAGGGTGAGACTACCGAGCAAAAGGAGGCACGACACGAGAGGATCGAGACAGTCCGCGAGCGTCACACAGAATTCGTTCACGCTGTCCAAATCCTGGCTTTTGACGGCGATGATGCACTCCCGTATCAGAAGACCCTCAAAGTGGCTATCACACGACAACTCACACGATGCCCCATTTGTATTCGAGAGTATCACAAAGGACGGTCACAACTCGAGCAAGACCTCCAGAGCCAGTACGACGGCGATCAGGTGCATCAATTCATGGAGAGATTTGACGACATGAACAAAGAGCGAATCAAGGGTGGGCTGGAAACGGCGAAAAGCGACATGCTTGACCTGCCTCCAAATGAGAGAAAGATCAGCAAGCTCTCACCAGAAGGCTTGTATGCACTTCTGGAAACTATGCATTGCATGCCCGTAATAATCGATGAGCAATTCTTGCAACAATACTTCGACCAGGCATTCAAGCTTGTACAATCCAAGAAGAAGGTCACTCTCCCTGGCTACTCACCCGCCCTTACCATGTTCCTCTTTAGCCACAACGATCAGCGCTTGGACTTTGCGGTACGTTGCTGGGACAAGATGCAAGACGGCATCTCTGGCGCCCAATTCGACTGGGCCGTTAAGGACCAACTATCACTCGCCATGCGAAGAGTCCAGATTACCGCCCTCGAGCGTGAATTTATGCCTAACTTCTGGCGAGGCGTGCGTATGATCATCGACAGGCTCGACCAGAATGTCATCGCACATCACCTGAGGGCAATGGATATAGACATTTGCAAGATGGCGTTGGACCATCTTCAGGTTGAGTCACCATGCTTTCAAGATCTTCTTCGCAGTGTCAAGATGCTGCTGGAAAAAGCGCCTTCTCATGTTTGGGACGCACTAGGCGCCATCTCGCCAAAGACCGTGATTGAACAGATTTTCAACAGTCCGAACCTGCGACACATAGCCAGGGAAACTACAGATGCTGAAACGTCAGTTCTTTCTGCTACTCTGTCATGGATTGTCCCATTTATCAGGTCCCTACGGCCTGGCAGTATACCAAATGCGTGCAGGTCATTGCTACACCAGACTTGGGATAAGTATCAGGACTCGTCTTTGCCCGATGCGGCGCGTCGGGTGTTTCATTTGGCTGGACTACAGGTCCTATCTACCAGCTTCAACAAGATCGAGATCAGCGCTCCAGATGCTGGGTCTGCTATATCCTCCCTGCTAGATGTACTGAAGCCACATGTCACGTTCGTCATGGAGCAGGTCAACAAGACAGATGACCAAGCTGCTAGTGGAGAGGCTCTCCAAGTTATACGGCAAGCAATAGCCGCGGATGTCATGCTCCTAGCTATCGACCGAGAAGCCTTGAAACGTCGGAAACCTCCTGCTCTTGAGTCTGACGATGCTTCAACTAGCTTATGGCGAGCTGCCATTCGCGGAGTAAAGTCGTCCGCTGTGCACCTGGCTTCAGCAATCATACAAGGTTGCAGTCGATTTCCGCTCTTTGAATCATTGCCACAGAAAGAGTCTACCACCCAAGAAGCCCGAAATTGGTCCCAGTGGCTGAACGAGAAGCACGAATTCCTATCAGACCTCTTCGATCGCATGCAAGATTTCCCGCCCGAAGCACTCGACGTTTTGCTTGCGAATGCTGATAGAGCCGAAGGCCTGCTTTCACTGTTGTTTGCGGGCGATCGATCAACTCAGCAATCTGCAGCTTCTCTCATCAAGGTATTGACCTTGGAAAGCACTCGTGAAGAAGCAATAAAAGCTGTTCTTCGCAGAGCTTTCGCCCCAAGTATGCATGCTTTGGCTTCAGTTCTACGTAGCATCTCCCAAGCTCAGGTTTTTGGCCCGGCGCAAATGACAGTAAGGGTTGGCAAGGATTTCATTTCTGCCTTATCGGACTCTTCGGATGGCATCATCAGAACCAGGACCTTGTCTGATGAGGACATTGATGTCATTGAAGATGTCTGGCAAGCATTCTGGACTGAAATCAAGACGATTTTTCAGTCCACCGAATCTTGGGCCCTGATGGGACATGAAAAAGATGTCATGGTAGCTTTCTGTCGAGATGCGATGGACTTTGCGAATCTGGTGTTTGACGCATACAGTGTTATATCTGGACAATTGCACGAAGCTGCCCATGCAGAGACAAGTCGGATCGATACCGATAGACATCTACTCGAAGCGCCTGCTGATACGGCAAGCAGCATCGTTACATGGTTCAGGCTTCGTGATGAGTATCTGATCACCAAAGCCATCGACCTAGCATGCAAGATTATGGGGCGGCTAAGGGATGTCGGAGTAGAAATGCCGGCGACAGCTTTGACGTTTATTGAAGGCATCCTATCGGATGAGATCAGGAACAAAGTACCAGCGAACCTAAAGGCACGGCTGAAGAGGTCCTTTGAATTGCATCTTGACGAGGTGATAGTCGTCAAAGCTGAATCGCAGAAAGCCGGCAAGCAAAGCTCACTGTCCTCTTGGATGTCTTCAGGCTCTGCGACTCCAGGCACATCCACCAGCACACAGTCAGATCGGTCAAAGAGGGGAGGCATCGACCTTGCGGCCTGGAAGGATGTCGCCGCGCAACGTAAGGATATCAAGCAGGACGATTCTGAGCTTCAGAAGATCGTGAAGAACGCCTCGTCTGCCTTCGAACGCTTCAAGGATTCTGATTCATACCAATCGCTCAAGGCCCCTCAGCCTCAACAGAATCACAATTTTAAACACCAGAATGCGCAGCAAGCCGAAGACTTTCGACGCAAACGCCAGCAGGCACTGGAGGAGAAGAAGAAACGAGACGCTGCAGCCATCGCAAAGGCTAGACGACAGCGCGAAGGACTTGGTAATGCGGGATCCGGTCTTGCTGGTATCGGCGTTGATGAGAAAGATCACACCGCTGCGAAAGGTGAAGGCGTCATGGTGTCTTCTGATGAGAGTGACGATGATGATGAAGGTGGTCTAGACGCAGACTTGTTCGGTCCAGGTGCAAAGGCGTCAAAGATCAGCAAGAGAATCAAGATGGATGTCGCTGGTGGTGTTGGCCTCAAGAAGGAAGTCAAGCCCACAAAAATTGTCCGCCAAGTACGCAATAAGAAGGACATGCGCGCACGTCTGGCGCCTGATCTTGGACCACTTCACAAAATCATCCTCAGCTGGGACTACTTCCATGTCGGAGACTATCCCCCAGGATCCGAGGATTGGCAATTCAAGAAAGTCAGCAATGCATTCCGTCATGCGCAGGAGTACCGGGACACATTCCAGCCACTACTGACTCTCGAAGCATGGCAAGCCATCGTCAGATCTCGAGAAGAAGACACACCCAAACCGTACCAGATCAAGATCGGCAGCCGAAGCAGTGTCGACGCTTTTGTGGAGATTAGTACATCGATTTCCCACGCAGAATTGAGAGACGCTCAGCTGTCTGAGGGTGACATCATCCTCTTCTCCACTGCCTCAAAACCAACTAGCGATAAAGATGCTCCGAATTGTTTGGCCAGAGTCGACAAGATCAAACGGAAGGGAAAGACCGTGGAAGTCATCTACAAGGTTGTGCCTCACAGTAATGGGAAGGCCAATGCAATGTTGAAGCCTGGCGCAGAGATCTTTGGTGATAAGGTTCAATCGATCATTCCGCTCGAGCGTGAATATGGATCGATTTCTGGATTGGAATACTATGATCTCTGTGACGAGATCGTAAAGGCTCGGCCATCGCCCCTTCTTAGCTATGCGGAGAAGCAGCTGGATCCTCTGATCTCGAACTACAACGTCAACAAAGCTCAAGCAAAGGCCATTAAATCGGCTTTGGACAACGATGCCTTTACGCTGATTCAGGGTCCTCCGGGATCAGGCAAGACAAAGACGATTGTTGCGATTGTAGGAGCTCTACTTACTGACAGCTTGGGTTCGACAGCTGGGACTACTCGTATCAACGCGCCTAGAGCACCTGGTCAGCCCAGTGGGGATATGGCGAAGAAGCTGTTAGTGTGTGCTCCAAGCAACGCAGCAGTTGACGAGCTTGTCATGCGTCTCAAGGACGGTATCAAAACCACTCGGGGCGCGGAGCGGAAGATCAATGTTCTTCGACTGGGTCGCAGTGATGCCATCAACAGCGCTGTACAAGATGTCACACTCGACGAGCTTGTCAAGAGGAAGCTTGGCAATGCTACCGGCGATAATGGTGCTCGAGAACGAACGCAGGCTATCATGGCAGAGCACAAGAAAGTGTCTGAGCTTCTGCGTGAGGCCCGCGAAAAGATGGATAGCGATCGCACCAACGGCGACGACAAACCAAAACTTCAAGACGAGATCAACGCTTTACGAAAGCGCAAGAACGATCTTGGGACACAAATCGATGCCGCGAAAGACGCCGAAGGTGCAGCGGGCAGAAACCAAGAGCTCGAAAGACGAAAGGTGCAACAAGCCGTCATTGACGACAGCCACATCATCTGCGCCACGCTCAGTGGTAGTGGCCACGAGCTATTCCAGAATCTCAACGTGGAGTTCGAGACGGTCGTTGTTGATGAAGCGGCTCAGTGTGTCGAAATGAGCGCTCTGATTCCTCTCAAGTATGGCTGTGCCAAGTGTATTCTAGTCGGAGATCCGAAGCAACTTCCACCTACTGTGTTCTCGAAGGAAGCAGCTCGATTTCAGTACGAGCAGTCGCTCTTCGTACGGATGCAGGCCAATCACCCTGATGCTGTTCACCTTCTCGACACGCAGTATCGCATGCATCCCGACATCTCCTCATTTCCAAGCGCATCCTTCTATGATGGTCGCCTCCTCGACGGAGCTGGTATGGACAGCCTACGAGCCCGACCCTGGCACAAATCTTCTTTGCTGGCGCCTTACCGCTTCTTCGATGTTTCTGGTCAGCACGAGAAAGCTGTCAAAGGACCTTCTCTTGTCAACAGAAATGAGATTCAGGCGGCTTTGTCATTGTACAACCGCTTGACGAGCGATTTTTCCGACTACGACTTTGACAACAAGATTGGCATCATCACGCCGTACAAGTCACAGTTGCGACTTCTGAGAGAGACGTTTGCTCGCCACTATGGAGAAAGCATTACTGAAAAGATTGAATTCAATACCACCGACGCTTTTCAAGGCAGGGAGAGCGAGATCATCATCTTTTCCTGCGTCCGTGCATCTCCAGCTGGTGGTATTGGATTCTTGCAAGACATTCGTCGAATGAATGTAGGTTTGACAAGGGCCAAGTGCAGTCTGTGGGTGCTAGGAAATAGCCAGAGCTTGATTAGAGGGCAATGGTGGAAGAAACTTGTCGAGGATGCTCAAGCTAGAGATGTCTTCACAGCCGGCAATGTTCAAGATATGCTACGGAAGCCATCAAGTCAATTCCCTGCGAAAGGGCGAACCGCCAAGTCGAAGCCTCCAGCGCCGATCAAAATAGAGCAGACCAACGGAAAGGCGAATGGCGTGCACAGCCCGAAGCCCTCCGACATGGCCATATTCCATACTGCAGATCCCAGGCGACCATCGAAGCCGCAGCGCAACTCATCAAGTGATCATACAGAAGGCGTAAAAGTCAAAGCGGAAGAGAAAGAAACGGGCAAGAAGCGCGACAGAAATGGGAGCGACAGCGACGACAAGATGGACGTTGATATGAAGGAGGGTGCAAAGAAGCAGAATGATGTCAACCCGGCGAAAAAGCTGATCACGGAGGACGTAAGGAGGAGCGCGACACCACGAAGCAGGACTGCGACGCCAGGAGCGCCGGGAACGCCAGGGAGCACGTCGACTGTGGAGGATGGCGGCAAGCAGGAGCCCAAAGGCGAAGTGAAGAAAGCGAACGGAGCGATGGTCCAACAAAGATCGGCACAGGCACAGCCGATGAAAAGAAAGGCAGCGGGGAGTGTTTTCATGCCACAGAAGAAGAAATGAGCGGCATATTGAACTGATGCATTGGGTACGATAGGCACGGAAAGATATTTCACGGTTCGAGCATAGCGTTCAGATGGAACAAGAGCATCGAGCATAGTGTATCATAGATCATATCAGCGCCTCGAGCAAGGTGCGCAAAGCAAATGAATGTTCATTAATGATCGAAATCGCTACTTCTCAATCGTCATCGCTGTCCCCGAATGTGGACCTCATCTTGGTCGGCGGGAACCCCATCAATTCAAATCCGTCTACCTCTTCATGCACCTCGCTATCAACAGTCACCGTCGTGTGTTTCGTGATGCCCTTCTCGGCTTCCCACTCTGTCGAAGCATGCTTTCGCACACTTTCTTGTCGTTCCATACCCCCCCCTGTCACCGCAACCATGGTCGGCGCCTTCCCGCGCTTCTTCATCAGTCTCGCAGCACCATACAGCACTGGCGCATTCGCTATGCCCACCGCGACCAGAACATTCATGCTCGCCCAGAACGTCGCCACTTCCTGGTAGTCCGGACTGATTAGACAGTACGCCAATCTCAGCCCGGCAAAGATGACGCAGAGCATTCCCATACCCACCATAATGGCAAGTTTGACTGTATGTCGCTTCTTCTCCGTCTGCACTTTTATGATCGGCGCAGCGATGGCCACGAGTAGTAGGTCGTTGACGGCAGTGAACATGCATTGGAAGGTGATTTGGAGATAATTGTCCACACAACTACCAGGGTCGGGATGGATCTGCCAGTGCAGACGCAGGGGCTGACACTCCAGGAATGTAGCCAGGAGAGTGGCGATGTATGTGAGAAGCATGAAGAGGTAGGCGAATTTGACGGCCAGATTGGCGAGTGGGAGATGCGAAACGAAGCGGGTGTAGAACTGCAGTAGGAGGAGATTGGTGAGCCATAGGATGGAGGGAAGGAGAACGCGGAGTACGAGGGAGAGAATAGCACCGAGACGGATGCGTGCCAGAAGATCGGGACTGAGCTGGATCGAGGGGTCGAGTTGCAAATGGCGTTTAAGAGCTGCAGGAGTATCTTGGTGGAGGACTTGTGAAATGACGATTGCCCTGGTTATGACAAGGACAAGTATGATGGTGGTTATGTAAAAGCTAAGATCGAAAGGTCGTGGCTGCAGTCTCGCAGAGGCGAGACGAGCAATGAGGATGATACTGGTGAAGGCGCCGCAAATGTAGGTCGTGGTCGCTGTCTGCTCGCTGGTGAAGTAGATGGCCATTTCTCGGTGAGGTTCCCGTTGTTGAAGAACGTAGTGGATGCAAAGTAGAGACTTATAGAGAGGAAAGGGATCTGTAGGGCTGCGGAAAGAGGGCATGGTTGGATAGAGGTTCATGAAAATGCTTGAAACGAACATACCGTATCGTACAACTACCAACCACAGAATCGACTAAATTATCCTTCAGGTGTAGTAAACACGAGATGTCGCGATGCAGACCATACCGACTCAAGCGTTGTGGAAATACCTTAGAATGTTCCCAGAGTATGTGCGTGTCGAAGCTGTAGACAGCGTCATCAGCTCGACACTACGGACATATGTGGCTTGGTGGACACGAGGATGAGTGGTCAACATGGCTGCTCAGAATCATACGGACAGCCTATTAGACGACTATAGGGCAGCTATTCGATATGAAGGCGTGGGTGAGAAGAAGGACGATAGAAATAGAAGAAATGAAACAGAACAGGAGGACTCGTTAAACTCTCCGACGAACACGATTGGGGCTGCTTACCGATTGGTTTGACCAAGTTCTAGCTGTCACAGGGCTGACCAGACCAAATTGTATCGGCCTGCGGGCGCTTTGTTAACCTTCCCACTCTCGATCCCATCAAACTATCAGGCGGCGTTGCTTTCCTCGTCTTTTACTTAGTATCTCTGCTATCATACCGTCGGGTTTGTTCTGCGACTTCAGGCAGAGGCTACGTCTCGATGTGCCAATCAGTACCTGCATCAGTCCCGTTGAGGAAGGACGAGGTTGATCCCTTGCTTGCCTGCCGCCATCTCTGCGCCTAGCAACGCCCTGTACGACGGCGCCCCTCTTTGAAAGCTGAAAGATTTCAGCCGTGAGCACAACCTGACATACGGCTCTTGCAGGTCGCACGAAAGTACTGCTCACATCTGCAGGGAGGCAGGCTCTTGAGCCGCGAGCAGAACTTGATATACGGCCCTTGCAGGTCGCACATGAGTACTGCTCAGGATCTGCGGGCAGGCTCTTGCAGCTGCATTTACCCACCACATCTGCCCTTGCTCAAGTATGGTGTTGTGTCTCGCCTCTTTCTCTCGCGTTAATATCCGATCTGTCATGTCTGCAGTCAAAAGGTCTGTAATCGCTTCTCTTGAATCTTTCATCTTTCATTGTCTTTGTGCGCCATACTGGACGCACAAGTTTCAAGTGCTTTGAATTCGTGCGACTATCTGCAACAGACTCGATTTGATTTGACATCCCGGCTACACAAGTCCAACATGCTGTTCGGCCCTACCGGCATGGCTATCGATCCTGTCATAATACCGGCCCCAGCTTCTCTAAACACACATCCCGCATCCAAGAGAAAATCCGACCTCTTCAGCGACCACTCTTCCATTCAAGCATCCAACCTAAGGGAGGAAAGTAAACGCAAATCGGTCGATGAACGGCAGGGCTATCGCTTCTCAACACCAGTCTTCCGGATAGAGACGGAGAAAGAGCTCGACGTCAATTCCGCGGAAGACATCGACGATATGAATACCGAGACCAGCTTGCTGGTTCTGCCAGCTCAGAATCCTTCCTACCAGCTCGCTAATTTTCTCCGAACGACCGGACCTTTATCGCCTGAGCCCGAGAAGGTCAGGAAGCACAGGCGTGCAACGACCATGCCTAAGAGCTTCAGACTGTTCAAAGGCAAGGATAAAGACAAGTTGGTATCGTCCAACAGGTTAGTTCCCGCCACAGCACAATTCTTTCACTGATATTTGTAGCCCCAAGCAATTGCCAAAATCGAAGACACTGCCCCAGTTGCAGAGTCACCGGGAGCATCTTCCATCCTCAATTGAAGCCAAAGTCTCGAAAAGCGGTAAGTATCAATCAAGTTGAAGTCTGTACTATGCTAACATGGAAAGGTGTCAAATATTATCACATTATGCCTGTCGAACCGGAAGCCATGGAGGTTCAGCAAGCTGATGCAAGTATTCCTCGGCTAAGGTGGGTGGCAGAACAGTTTATGTCGTTGCCGCATTGCTGACGTTGGCAGCGCGGACATCCTCGCCGTTCCTCGAATCTCTGTATTGTTTGAAGAGAACATTGAAGATTGGGACACAATCACCGGTGGCAGTAAGCCAGAGCTAGGAGAGGCACAACGTGATCGAACCACCAGTGGGCAGACCGTGCGCATCATCACCGAAAGCGTCGAGAAGCCTGTTCGACCGGCTGCCTCACCACCGCCGTCACCTAGTCACACCTGCAACCACAACCATAAACAAGCGCATGCAGCGGAAACTGCCAAAGAGCCTAAAAGTCAATGCACCAGCTCTTCCCCAGATCCACTCCACTCTCATCCTCGATCGCCTATCACAGCTCTTCCGTCGATTCCTTCTATCTCTCCTACACTCAATAAGAAGCACAATAGACGACTTCCGGCCATCTCTGCTCCTCGCAGCGTAAGTCACAGCATTACTTCCAACATATCTCGGCGCAATATTTTACCACACCGGCGGAAAACTTCTCGGTCGTCCATTTCCCCTGGTCCGCCACCGCCGCGCTCCCCTCTTCGCATGAGCAGGGCTGCTGATTCAATAGGTGGTACCATCGTATCGCTAAGTAGTGACGAGAACAAAGCCTCATCCGTGTTCCCAATATCATCAGGGGGCCAAGATGTGCTTGGTACTGAGGAGGATGCGAAAAAGCTCATTTCAATTCCTTACGCATCTCTCCCAACCAGTTCTGTCAAAGAGGGAGAGCCACAGTCATCACAGAGTAGCGGGAGCTCCGAAGCCGCCATCGCTACAGGCCGCAGGTGGGTGGTACATTCGAAGGCTTCTGGCCGAGAAGTCCCTGTGGTAGAGGTGCAAGGATCTTCCGCCACAAACCCTCGACAGAGAAGGGTTCTTCGCCGCGCCAATAGACCTGGACTGACAGGCAAGGATATGCAGCAGAAGGAAAGCAGAATCAATAAGCGCATGTCTGTCTTGCAGAGTTGGGATGATATCGACATGGTTGGTCGCGCTCCGATCCAAGAAGATGTGTACTTTCCTAGCAATCCTATCGTCAGGCCTCTGCTTGGCAGTGCTCCAATACAATCGACACTGGTGCCTGCGAACAAAAGTATGCTCTCAAGTATAGCAACAAGCGTGAAGAGTACGCCTGCGGAAAACAAAGGTATGCCAAAGCAATTGGTCTCAATATCCTCCCGCCACCCACGTCCAAGGTCAGCGAAGATGCCGAAGCGACATTCACGACAAGGTCTCTCCACGCCTCAATCCACTTCTCCAGTCAAGGAGTCAAGCTCGCTGCCTAAAATGCCAGCGACCCCTCCGAGGACTGTTGGCCTAGCCAAAGGGAAAGATATCTCTACCATCTCACCAATGACAATCGACCCTTCTCTACCTTCTCCTCCACCTAAACGATGCCTGCCACCAACGCCTGCGCAAAAGTCATCAAGGGGTTATGCCAGGGATACATCCTCAGGGTCTGTCTCCGGAGCCTCCGGATCCGTCTATTCTACTACCTTCTCTCCCAAGAGGAAGAACAAAGGCCCGAGACCACTCAACATCGAGAAGGTGGTCGGCAAATTTCCATCACCTCCGACATCAGCCAAGTCTCCAGCCCACTTCCATGAGTTGAGCCCGACAAGATCCGCGAGCAGTACCGCTGGTCACATAGCTCGTCAGATGAGTCTGAAAGCGCCGACGAGCAAGTTCTCCAACGCTGCCACAGGAAAAGCTCGAGCGGAGATGCTCTCTTCTGGTCCAGCCGACGAGCATTCTGCCTCAGCGACTGCCAGACCCAGCACGTCCAGCAGTCGAAACAATGATAGCGCCGCTCTCCTCACAACCATGATGGTCCGAATGGACGGCATCGAGCGCCACAACCGCTTTCTGGAGGCCGCGCTCATGGGCATGTTGAGGTTCGGTACTCCCAATGGCGAAACCTCAGCAGGTCAAAGCCAAGATGCGTTGATGGGAATGCTGCATCAAGCGCTCCACACGACCGACACTGTGGAGCCAATTGAGGAGAGATCACTACGCCCTTTGACGAGGGGCAAAGACGCCACAGACGCTGCGGACAAAGAGGCATTCAGGAAGCTGACTAGTATTGGGCATTCGGCTTTTACTTGCGCTGGCGCGGGTGAGACGGGATGGGACAAGCGACCGGTAGGGGCAGCTCCGTCTCCGGTCCAACGCAGCGGAGATGGTGGTGAGATGCACGATCCCAGCGTTCTACGCGCGAGACAGGAAACGTGCGACAAGTTGCATGGTCTTGTACGTGCCCTATCGCGGCAGAACAGCGTGGCGAGCGGAGAGAGTGGTGGGAATAGCAGGAGTGGGGCAAGCCAGCGGAGTACGTTGGATACGTACATGATGGCTAGAGGCATGATGGATACGAGTATGATCAGCTTCGATTGATGCTATGTTGCGAGGGAAGTGGTCGGTGATTGAAACGTGCACAAGTTGAGAGATATGTGGTAGTATTTCCGTCCATTGATGGTTTGATGCATGATTATGGTATGTATCGATACCTGTATGAATACTTTCTTCGGGCAATTATTTGTTACACTGTCAAAGTTGACTGCAGACTCTAACGAAGCGATATACAAGTTGGCATTATGGCGTTTAATCGTCAATATGAGAGACATCCTTGTCCATGTGTAACATTCTTATGCAATCTGGTCGACAAGTCAATCGCATCAAAGCAGTCTATCAGTCTATACTCGCTAATACGATCATTAAGTGCTTCGAACAACGAAGCCCACTCCCAAGGTGTCCAATTTCAAATGCCCAGACCTCTATAGTAACGCCCACCATGCGCACTCGTTTTCATCACATACCAACATCAGCTGAACTGATCCAATTGGTCTAGTTGTCCTCGTCATCCGTATCCGGTGGATGCGGCGTCCCCTTTGGACTCGAAAGCCAATTGATATGCCTCAGCCTCCTCCTGGCTTCCTGCTCCTTCTTCTCAGCACGAGTCATCTTCTTCTTCTTTCTCGCTCGGAACTTCATGTCGTCGTCCTTCCTTCCTTCCGCCTCGCTCTGTACCGCACTGCTCGCCTCTGACTGGAGAGCGCTATTAACGCCGCTGGTCACACCGGAAGCAAGCCCAGATGCCACGCCGGAGGCGAGTCCCGCGCCAAGACGAGGCGACATGGTGCCGTTGAGAGGCGTGGAAGCGCCAGAGTCTTCAAAGCGAGAGTTGTCCACGCCAAGATGGCCCTTGTGCGTGAGGCGGCCGTCCTCGACGTGCCATTGTTCTGGGCAAAGGGCGCCGACGAACTCGTCGTTGTGGGAAATCATGACCACACCGCCTTTCCAGTCGCGAATGGCGACGGCAAGACCGCCGATAGCTTGTCGGTCCAAGAAGTCTGGAATGATTAGTATTCGATCACAGAACGTCGATTGGGATATGCTTACTAGTAGGTTCGTCCAACACCAGCAAATGTGGATTGTTCCACATGGCGCCCGCCAGGACGACCTTGACTTTTTGACCACCACTGAGACCACTGATGGCATTGTGGTTCGCAATTTCTGGGTCGAGACCGACATCCTCAAAGTGTTTGCTGATCACCTTTGGTTCCAGCTGCCGGAATCCCAGACCTTCTCTGCTTGCCTCATGGTCATCGAATTCCTGTATCAGCTTCTGAAACCCAAGTTCCAAGAGCGTCTCGCGACTGATCATAGTGTTGTGCTTGGGAAGCATGCCAAGCCATTTGACTTCGTACTGGAAGGACTTCTTGAACTTTTGCCTACCGAGGAGTGCCTCCAATTTCCGCTCACCAGCTAAGCCAGGGAGAGAGATCATCTTCTCCATCTGTGCCTTGTCTTCAGCAGTAAGTTGGCGAGTCTGCTTCATGAGGACCTCTCGGTCGTCTCCATTTGCGTAACGCCATTGAAGATACTGGTTTGGTGTCTTTTCAAGATGCATCTCAACGTGCTCAAGAGCGTGCTGCTTGATGTATCCGATACGAAGATTTGGGTGTTTCTCGACCTTACCGGTCTGCGGAATTACTTCACCAGTGAGCACCTTGATGAGAGTCGACTTTCCAGCTCCGTTTGGTCCAAGAATAGCCACTCTGGACGAGAGAGAAAGAGAGGCTGAGACATTGTGCAGAGAAGGTTTAGGCGCGCCCGGATATGTGAAGCAGCAATCCGTCATTTTCAGGATGGCTCGAGTGTTAGATTTGATACCAGACAGGATACCAGGAGGGGGAAACTTGAACTCTGTTGATGTGGCGGACAGAGTGTAGTAAGACTTCGCTTCCGGCTTCATCTTCACGAACGCAGCCAAGTTGCCACGGTATGAGACAAGCTTCTTCTGTTCATAGTGGATGATATCTGTGCAAACATCGTCCAAGAACCCGGAATCGTGGGAGACGATCAACGAGGTGATCTCAGGGTGTGTCTTGAGGTAGTTGGCCAACCAGGCGACGTTACCGACGTCCAAGTGGTTAGTCGGTTCGTCCAGGAGGAAGACGTCAGCACGCAACAGCATAGCACGAGCCAAGGCGAGCTTCATCTTCCAGCCTCCTGATAACGTGCCCACCTTCTGCGCCTGACGACCCTCTGCCCCAGAAGTGAAGCCGACTTCTTCTAGAACGGTGCGAATTCTCTCTTCGCCTTCCTTCGCAATCTCCTGATCCTTGAGACAGTACTCGAAGATGGTGATATCTGCATCTTCTCCCTGATTGTGCTCGACCATGACACTGCGCACTTCTTCGGGAGTCGGCCATCCTTCGAGCTTGTTGTTGGAGATACTACGCATGAGCGTAGATTTGCCAGCTCCATTGCGACCACACAGGCCGTAACGATGACCCTTGAGTAGTCTCAGGTTCGTCCGTGAGAGAAGAAGCATACCGCCGTAGCCAAGAGAGAAAGTAGCGTTGACAATTTCGACCTCGCCGTCTTCTGGCTGGGGTGGGGCGCCAAATCGCCTGTGATCTTCCGCCAGGAAATGCGAATACACCTTCTCAGCAATCACGTCGGCCGCGCCGTCTTTGGTGACTGCTTGTAGGTAAGGCCCTGTGTTGTTCTTGATCCGCTCGATCTGCCTTTGGTTGACATCTTCAGCAACCATGCTGCAGATGTACGACTTGGCCAGGGTCCAGACCTGAGGATCACCTGGGTATGTGACCAAACCGCCATTGGCTTGAATCTGCTCATCCAAGATCACTGCGACTTGCTCTGCGCTCGTTCTTATGTATGCATTTGTGGCTCCATTCTCTTCGCCCATGGCCTTCTTGATTACGTCCAGAGCTCTTTGCGCGATCTCTCGTACTTCGGGGAGGGATGCCCGGTCCTTGACACCTTGGACACCTGGCTTAAGTTTGGGCAAGAAAACTCGAGCCTCGACAGGATCGTGGACAAGCTTTGTCAAGTTCTCGACCACAATGACTGTTTGGCGAAGTACCTCTTGAGAAGTTGTCGGCGTGTTGAGAGAGCGTTCGAGAAGAGGGGTTAGAAGAGCAAGCACTGGGCTAGTCACCTCAGCTACGAACGTAGTCTGAGACAGCGCATGTATGGCCTTTTGCAGACTCTCGGTGCTGGGCTTCTCGATACTGTTAACGAGTAAGGGTATCCGTGGTGCCACATCGTCGTTTTGCAAAAGCGTGGTGAGGCTGTTCATAGTCTTGATTGCCTGTTTCGAAACTTCGGTCTTAAGATCGTGCATGCCAGCCTCGACGATAGGAATTAAACCTTCCAGCTTCTTGCCCATACTGTCCCGCAAAACATCCTTGATCTCTTCCTCTTTACCAGTGCCCATGCCCATCTTTGCTTTGTCCGCCATTCGGCCAAGCAGCTCATATGCGCCGACCGTGCCTTGCCATTTGCCTGTGATTTTGCCCAGGTACTCTATAAGCACCGGGAGCAGACCGAAGACCTTTGCCTCCGGGCCCAGGTTATCGAACAGGGTATCGAGCGCATATCGAGCCCCTTCTCTCACATGCGATCCCTTGTCTGCCAGAGCATCCAGCGCTAAGGGCACTGCGTAGGAGTCTTGCAGAAGGAACACCACCTCGGACAACCTGTGTTTCGGAGGGAAGCGCTCAAAGAGGGCGCCCAGTGCAAACATAGCCCCCTCTCTGCTTGCACCATTTTTCTTGTCCGTGGCTGCCGACTTGACTGATTTCAATATGTCGTAGTTGACAAGGCCGCGATGTCCGACGCTGTTGGTGAGGAGATCTGTGAGCGCATACGCGGCGTCGAGAGACTCCTGGGCAGTCTTGGAAGTATAGATGACATTGCTGAGATGCTCGACGTCTGCAGGGGATGGAGCTGCCGCTTTCGGTGCTATGATAGAAGGGTTTGCGGCAGCCATGGGAGGCGACTCGTGGTGCGGCATGCCGCGAGACGGCCAAGATGTGTCGAGGCTTCAGGATGCCAGGGGTTGCGGCGTCTTCTCTGATTAACCCGGCCAACTCACTCTTCGCCTTCGATATTCCTCGTAAATATGTTGCAAGGGAAGTGGGCTGCTCAGCAGCGAGACAGAAAGACGAACAGAAAGAGTGGAGAGTGGTGTGTTGAGAAAGGAATTCCTGGGCTGAGAATGAAATCTGACTTCTCCGCCCAAAAATTTCATGCCCGTTCAGGGAGTTTTTTTTTGGGTGAGAAGAACAGCGAATCCACTCTCCCGCGTCTCTCTCCCTCCGCGGCGTCATCCGTCGCCGCCCTGAACCACGTGTTTTGGCCGCGGCCCGGTCCTCCAATGGGACAGAAGAATCATCAGATCGGATTCCGCTCATGAATGGCAGGTTGGCGGTCATGAACCTTCTCCTCTCTTCGCTCAAATGTGCAGCGAGGAGGATGTCAACATTGCGGCTGCAATATCCCTCGGCAGAAGCTGACATTTAATTCTCGTGGTACAAGATACCTGACAGCAATGATTCCACCGTCCGGTGTAACTGTTAGGGTACGGATGTCCGGGAATGGTTGAAGCTCTCTTTACTTCAGAGCCCAGGACGGATTTGAACATGTGCACGACTGGTTCTTAACATTGCCGCCCTACGATTTGTATTGCCCAAGCTATCGCAATACATCTGATTATGTCACGAGCGATATGCGTCTCTCATTGGGCGGAATGTCTCCAGACATCCTCACCTCACTCGCCTCACAGGGCCTGCAGGGACCGATGATCCACCTCAGCTGGGCTGACTTCGCACTTTCTCATTGGGTTCAAAGTTAACGAATGCCTGAGGTGATGCAAATGGCTTCCTAGGTCGCATCTGCATGTACCGTCAGCTGCTATCTTCTCACTTCGCGGAGCGCAACGATTTGCAACCTCCACAGGTCTAGGAACCATTCCCAATTTAGAGATATGATCATTTTGCCTAGCACGGTCCGTGGGTTTTATTTTTATACTGCGCTGCTTCCGCCAGAAGACGATTTCGGCTGACACTGTATCGATTTTGTATCGATGTCCACTACTTTCTTCTCTCAGACTCCTCGCCAGCATTCTATGATGCATCCCGAGAGTTTGCCTTTCATCGAGGAAGCAGACCAGCACTGCGCGAGCATAGATAATGAGGAGACCTCCAGTCTCTATGGGACGACATCAATTCCTGCAATTGTTGAGTCAGCAGCGATGCCATCAGGTGTGCAAGAGCCTGGTATGGGACACGAGTGTCCCTCTTTGTATTCATCCAAAATTGAGGCTGGTGACGGTTCGGAAGATATCGCTAGTAGTGACGAGGGGTTCCAATCCAAGGGCCGGCGACTTGAACGCATCTCGGGCATGCGCGTTCTGACGACTTTACTCGACAGTCTCCTTACATTGACGCCTCTTCTTTTCCTCGGTTCGTCGAAGTGGGCATGAGAGAACCCCGTCATTGATGCTGATGGGTCTAGCACTTGCTATAGTAGCGTTCGCTCTCGAAGGAAAGCCTACTAAGGACAATCGAATGGGCACGATTGCTTTGCAAGCTTCTGACCTCGTAGGCTTTCCCCATCTCCGTCTACGTAAAATTGACACAGCTCCAGGGTCCGACCATATTCCCTCTGATGTTTGCAGCCGTAATTGCTCCAGCGCTGAGAAATATCGCTC
Source organism: Elsinoe perseae (assembly GCA_029448695.1). Taxonomy (NCBI): domain Eukaryota; kingdom Fungi; phylum Ascomycota; class Dothideomycetes; order Myriangiales; family Elsinoaceae; genus Elsinoe; species Elsinoe perseae. Next base: position 66,243 of record JARDAA010000165.1, read on the forward strand.
GTATCAGAGCGGAACGCTCACCGCAGAGATTGGGTGTCAGTATCTCTTCCACATCCTGGAAGATCGAAGCCCTGATATTCTTCTCTAGGTACTTGAGCTGCTCATTGGAAGCCGCACTGTCATGTCCACCATTGAATCGCAGGTGCTCCTTGGCAGGCTCACCTGGATCGGAGCTGTATTACTTCTCGTATGGAGCCTGTCGCCATTGGGTGGCCAAGCATCATTGCGAGTTCTTACCAAAGGCGAAGACATCGGCACCTCCACGAGAGAATTGCGATACCTGAACACTGGCAGTCTCACCTTTTTCAAAAGAAATATATTTGACGCTTTCTTGACAATGGGACAGGGGTATACATACCTGCAATCTACCTTCACGGCCAGCCTGATAGCGCCGTCAGCCGTCAAATCATCACCTCGAGATCCTTGGAATAACGTGAAAATCCCTCGATTCGAACGTATTGCCCTGCAAAATGAACCAGATGATGAAGGGTGGGCACCGGTCCCTGATACACTGCAGCCGAACGACTACACTTCCTTGACTGGTCTGCCTATAAGTCGGTTCCCAGTAGACGAAGCGACTTCTTCCATGTTCGAAATCGACTATTCGTACATAAATCTCACCCCCTCGGGATGGGCCATTGGCAACCAAAATGGCTCGTGGTGGCTGGATATGCTAGATCGGCCTTGGGAGAAAAAGAATGCGACCTCTTTGACTAAGTATCCCGACATTGGATATTGGTCGAGCTTCTCCGTACTAGATTTGACGCAGAAGTCTTTTTTTCTCTCGTGGTCGTCTTCTAAGCAACCGCCCAAGAAATTCTTCATGGTACAATCCGTGAAGAGTAATATCACAAAGCCTACGAGTCAGAGCAAGGAAGAAGTCATGAATAACCGCTCTTACAACATTACCCTAGTGTCTCGCTTCGACTCCACTGGGCCAGGCAACGTCACTCTTCTGGTTCAGAACTTCACTCTTCATCAGATGGACACCCAAGTACGTGTGGCCTGTTCGGGAAACAGCTGCGCGGCGCGTTCAATCCGAGCCAGACCTAACACAGCTCAAAACTATACGCAAAATTTGGCCGTCAATCCTACCTACATGAATGGCATCATATCTGCGATGCCATGGATTTTCGGCGGTCCTCAATTAGAGACCAAGATGTCGAAATTGGAACGAGAGGTCATGTCTCGGGCCAATGCCTACCAATTGCTGGATCTACTACCTGACAGACGATTTGCCTATAACTCCACATTAGAGCTTTTCTTGCGAGGCATGGACATACCGGGTCCGGCCGCGGTCGCCACACAGGATGTGCCGTTGATCACCTCAATACCAGGGGACGTATTGGCTCTACGACTCGGTACCATCTTCAACACAGTTGCTCAGCTTTCTGCTGATCCGGACATGTCTCTGATTGGGGATATGCCTGCACCAGATTTAGACGTCTGGCATTCAACATTCCTCGACAGAATGAACGATTGGAAAGATTCCAGCGACATTCTGAAAGCTGAGCTGGAGTACTCCACCGAGACCACTCCTCTACAGAAACTCCTGCGGCAATACGTCATATCACCACCTCCTTTCAGTAGCAAGACATCCACTGAGCGCGTTCGAACCCCTGTTGCGGTGTATCGTTGCCACAAGATATGGGCCTCGATCCTGTTGATATCCTCCATGTTACTCTTCACCACTGGGTTGATGAATCTGGTTCTACGATTCTGGGTTCGAGCGCCAGACACTATGGCGTATGTGTCAAGCATGACATGCGATAATCCGTATATGCCGAACACGGCAGTGAGTACACTTGACGGTATGGATAGATCAAGATTGCTCTTTGATGAAAGAGTGATGATTGGTGACGTACACGGCGAGGACAAGATCGGGCATATTGCGTTTGCGGCTTCTGGACCAACGGGGTCGATAGGCCAGGTACTGAGGGACCGGCTGTACCAGTGACGTTGAAAAAAGCATATCGTATGGCTTGGACATGATTGACTGGCTGGCAACATTATACTTCGGGTGCAAGGAAGATTTTCCTACAATTGACGAACTTACATCACTTCAGCAGCTTGCCGAACCCTCGCATGACGCCCAAGCCCCCAAAGACGGTGGCTAAACCTGTATAAAATATGAGCGGCCCGTACGTACGACCATAGGCCTCCATACCGGCACTTCTGCCGTCGCCGATCTTGAGTAGCTGCACACCGATCAAGCCACCGGCAGTGTACCCGACTCCCCTCGCACCGTTGAGCAATCCGTATATCACGCCAGTGTCCACAGCTTCATTCCGCTCTGCAGATTCTTGTTCCATCTCCTTGATCATTCCACCCCAGGTAGCAGAGTAGCCGCCGGCGAAGAAGCCATAGACGGCTGCGAACAGAGACAGAAGGACCATGGCGTCGTTGCTCCTGCTCGATGTACCCCAGAAGCAGAATACTGCTAGCGCGGAGGCAAGCGCTGAAATGAATGCTGTCATGGAGGCGGAGAGTGGGAAGCGTCTATTGTCGGATAGCAAGCCGAAGAAGGACGACGAGACGATGCCTGGTGCGTTGAACAGTGTGAGCAGTAGCGTTGCAGAAGTGGTTGAGAGGGCGACGGTAGATGCGTAAGTGGTCAGGTAAGTCTGTGGTATTCCGTATCCTGATGACTGTAGAAGGGTGGCTGAAGCATGAATGTAGATTGCAGGGTAGCGTAGGAAAGTCCAAGGGACCTTGCGTGAGCGAACTACCAGTTGAGGGTCGTAGGTAGGTGGATGCATAGGCATCAAAAGGCATGGTACTGATGATAGGAGAGTCATGATTGTCCATATACGGAGCACGACTGTAATAGAATAATGCGATAAGAGCCAGTGGAGAAGGAACGGACAGGCAGTACCGACGATGTTTTTGGATGAGAGGACGATGCCGAGCGCCAGTGCTCGATTGCTTGTATCGAAATTCTCGGACAGCGATAGCGTTGTCGGGCTGTAGACGAGAGCGCATCCAAGGGCAGAGAGTATGCCTTGGGTTACCACCAGCTGCCAGACTTGAGTACTGTACGACGATAGCAGAAAGCTCAGACAGGCCAAAAGTGTTCCAGCGATAGCTGTGTGCCGGCGATAGCGAGCCCATCGTCTGCTGAGAAGAGCGAAAAGTAGCGGCATCGACAGGTACATAACCCCGTTCGAGGTGGTACCGATGATGCCCGCTATGTCCTTGTTGCCTTTGAATGTCCAGTTACTCTGGTAGTACTCCTGAAAGATGCCGTAGGTCATGGCAAAGCCTGAGTAGACTCAATGAGAGTTTCGACGCCACCAAAGGCGTCGTTGATATACTTACCCCATATGGGAAGCTGTAACACTGAGCAGCTTGTCAGGACAGCGAGTCGTCGCTTGGACCATAGTGGTCGATTACTGGTGACAAACTCAGGCTGGCCGCCGCTTCGTCCCTGCTCATCCAGCTCATACGAAGCTGCAGAGGCCGGATCATCTCGGAGTGAATCCATGATGATCGTTTGTCAGACAGTGTGGTTGTTCAATGTTGGATTTATTCTCGATATATATTGTGGCGATCACCAATCTGACTCACGACGACTCTGACGTTGCGGGTGCCGGCTTCGGCGATTCCTCTAGCCATGGTCTGGAATGGTTCCGGTCCTCCATGCGTCCTATCATGCCTTTTTCGTGTTCATGGCGACAGAAGCATGGGTAAAAGCGAGTTGCATGTCGAAACGCTTCACGCTTTGATCAATGCTTCCGTGGGACGTAACGGACTGCTCTGGTGAATACCGCCTTCACAGTCGCTCCATGATCGCTTCACACAGTCAAGCTTTTCACTTCTCAGCATAATACGAATCGCACTAAGACGTGGCTGGACATCTCTGCCGATCTATACTCTAACTTCCGGAGCGATACTGTGACCATGGTGTTGTTCCATCCCTCGCTGAGTCAACTCAGATCGTCGCTCCCACAGGTCGACGTCCCCTTGAGCTCGGATGAGCTTACGGCCATCGACATCGTCTGGACAATATTCATTCTGCTTGCCCGCAGCTTATCAGATGTGATAGTCTCAGCAATTGTCAGATCTCCCTCATTCAATGGCGACAGCGTACCTCTGCCGCGGTTGTCTCTGTCTCTGCCGCTTCGAATGCGGCATTCTCACCTGCAGGCTTATGCTCAAGCCAGTGACAGGCCCATCACCATCCTCGAGAGCAATATGGTCTCATCACAAAAGATGACAGGTTTGGCTCGTATCGCGATGTTCTTGGGATCGCTTTGCCAACCTGCTATCCCTCTTCTGCTAGCAAGGAAGGGATGCCCCATTCGTCCACTCGGTGCCGTCAACGTCTCCAATCGATTGCAATTGCTCGATGTGGATGCCTGCAGAAAATTGGTAGCCAGGGACGACGAGCTAGAAATTACACCGAGCTATCAAGTCTTTGCGTCTCTACCGGAGCGGGCGACTGTGGTGAAGCGTGGGATCCAGACACATGTGGTGGTGTCTCTGATCGAAAGACAAGCCGATACAAATACAGAGATCTTTCGCCTGACTTTCACAATGCTGGAATTCAGAAAAATAGAGAGGCAAGGCAAATCCGAGGGCCATCCCGAGAATGCAGGCCATGAGGCGAGAGCCGATAGTGTCGGCCTTGTAGGCTCGTTCGCCATGAGTAAATTAGATCCTGCCAATTGGGCTCGGATTTGTAAGGACTATAACTTTATCCATTTCTCTGGTCTCATCGCTCGCATGTTTGGTCTGAAGGGCCGCATAGCCTATGGCAACCATGTAGTGGCGAAAGCGATTGAGATATTGGATAGCCCAACTACGCAACCAGAGTCAACTCCCGTGGTGGCATCGAATCTGTGCTTAGACATCAAGTTCAAGCGACCTGTACCGATGTCCAGCCGCCTAGTGGTATCTAGAGTCGGAGCTGGCACGCAAGGCAGAGATAATTACATCATCTCGGAGGAAGGTCAAGATCGCCCTGCGATCGAGCTAGACATGTACTACCACGACATCTGAACAAACAACCCATGGACGATAAGATCCTCTGCTCACTCAACGAATATATGAATGAAGTCTGCCCTTCTAGAGGCAAACGCAAGGCATGACCAGATCCTGTGTACTCTCCTGGAGCAAGCTCTATGTAGCCGAGGATTACTAATTAGACTTTCTGCTGCGCATCGTTGCTCTGGGTCTCCACCTTTTCGTCAGCCATGGGATCACTTTCGATGACTGTTCGCTTCTTCCAGAATTGCCGGTCGCCTTGGACAGCACGGACGAGCCAATGTGGGTCGTTCTCGTCACAATAACGGACTGCAAGATACATCAGCTCCGGTCATAGCTTTCTGAGGACGGGTACACTCACAGGTCCAGGGTTCCTTCGATTCGTAATCGGGAGGCTGAATGCGGCCTCTGGATACGAACTTGAGCACCCAGATCGTACTGTTGATGACTGCGTATGAAAGAAGGCCGCTATCTATAGTCAGCTACAAACCATGTATTCCAGATATTGGCGACTTACGCGATCAGACCATAAGCGATTGAATACGAAAACGGCATGAACATCAGCGTGATGAATGCCGGGATCGCATCACCAGGATACTTCCAGTTGATTGCTACTACGCCCCGCATCATCATGCTTCCCACCAAGATCAACGCACCACCAGTCGCGAAAGGCGGAATGCTGGCGAAGATGGGTGCAAAAAAAAGCGAGATGAAAAAGCAAACGCCGGTCACCATGGCAGTGAGACCAGTCCTACCACCTTCTTGGATACCAGCACCGCTCTCGACGAAGGCAGTGACAGGCGCGAGACCGAACAAAGATCCTATTGAAATGCACACTGCGTCGGAACAGTATGCAATGGTCGAGCGGGGGAAGTCGCCTGTGCGCTCGTTGACGACGCCACTGAAGCGTGCCATGGAATAAAGTGTACCCGTGCAGTCCAATATATCGACATAGAGCATAGTGAAGATGGCCAAGGCGAATTGTCCCCCTGCACCCGAGATGTTCCAGTCCTGTGCAGCGAGGGTATCCTGGATCGGACGGAAAGTGACGACGTTCTTGAAAAAGTCGAATCTTGAATCACCGACGGGCGTCCGTGGGAAATAGGTAAAGTCCGAATTTCGAGGCCAGGAGAAGATGGATACTACCAGAATGCCGAAGATGATGGCGCCGCGGATCTTGTACGTCATCAAGATGGCGGTCAGAAGTAGACCGAGAGTAAAGCCGATCCACATGGTCGGGCTCGAGGCCTTGCCGGAAAGACACTCACCCGTGTCAGCGTCGCGCTGGGCGGCGGTGCAGCCCCCTAGAGTAAGGGGAGTGGCGACGGCACCAGTGATGGCTCCAATTCCGGCAGAGTAGGACAGACCGATAATGGTGAGAAAGAGCCCAATCCCGACCCCGCAGGCGACTTTGATCGAGGCAGGAATGGTGCGGGCGAGCCATTGACGAATCCCGAACAGGGAAAGTGCTACGAATATGAGACCTTCGATGAAGACGGCGGTCAAGGCGACCCGGTAAGTGAGCTGGCCGGATCCATGGAAGCCTACTAGCTGATAGACGAAGTAGGCGTTGATACCCATAGCGGGAGCGACGGCAACTGGTAGATTGGCAAAGAGACCCATCATGAAGGAGGCTAAGGCAGAAATGGCGGCAGTCGCGGTGACAAAATCTCGATTGAGCTCGACCAGACAGAGACTATACTCTTCGTTGACGGCGCATACAGGATCGTCGGGTTTAGCATTGCAAATACAAGTCCCTCCGCTGTCGGTCAAGATCGCGGCCTGATCATGTTAGCCCTGCGTAAGTGCTGGTACAGAGCGATTCTTACGTTGACAGCAATGATGTACGCCATGGTGAAGAAAGTGGTAAGACCAGCTCGAATCTCTGTCGAGAGCTTTGCATTTGTGATTTCCGAGGTCTACAAGTCATTACTACATTGCCCCACGTACGAGGTCAATCTCTACTTACATGACCAGAATTTTCCAAATGAAAATACTTGCCGACCGCCGAACGGGCGACCACATAGTTGAGATTGTCGACATATGACTTGATGGACACCATGGTGGCGGCGTGGGCAACAATATGCACCGCAACAGCAACAGCAACCAAGCTCTGGGTAATGGAGATTCAAAAAGCACGCGAGCGACCTACTAATGTACGAAAGTAAAATGGATTACCTATCTCTGTCCAGTCCCTTCGCGGATGGGGAGGGGGCTCGCGGGAGGGACATCTTGGCGAGCTTAATATCCTTCTGCACGAATGGGAGGCTTCAGAAAAATGTGAAAGGTCTGATAAGGCCAGAGGGGGAGACGGCGAGAACGGCGGCGTCCGGTAATGCCAAGAAGTCTCAAAGATAACGACGGGCGGAGCGATCGCGCGCTGGCTCGAGGGTCCCGGCTGTGGAAGTTTCTTTTCGCGTCTCCGATGTCGCACGCAGCAGAGGGATGCACCAAATTTCAGAATGCCAGTCATAGATATCAGGCACCGGAGTCATCGAATTAAGACGACTTGGGTAGAGTGATGGCCAATGTGCATTGCATTTCCTCTAACACACGCAGACTTCGATATGTACAGAAAGCGCCATGATGGCATCGTCCCAGATCAATCCACTGATGAGGTCGTCGCCGAGTCCATCGAGCACGCAGCTGCGTCTCACGCTCACTTCAAACTCTGCTACCCGAGATGACATGCTGAACATTAGGTGCTGGTCAACGGCTGCTTGGACAGAATCTGCTTCAAAATCTGGAGTGCTGCGGCTGGCTGGTAGTAGGGTGCTTCGTGACCCGAGGCGTACAGCTGGAGCCAACTGAAATTGCTGACTGTCTTATACAGACCAACGGTCTTACCGGCGACAGAGTAGGTCTTTAGTGGTGTGGACGCGAAGGTAGCCTTGCCGGACCAATTCACGGCATTGGCTACGTTGAAGCCGCCCTCTGTGGGTTGTTAGTTGCAATTTCGAAACCACAATGGGGAGCATACCATAATTGCATATCCAGTCGGCATCACCGGCCCAGAGGAGTACCCGAATGCCACTGGATACGACGGTGCCGAGAGTTGCGAGGAGCGATCTGCTATTATCACCGGTGTTGGAAAACTTCTGGTATGGTCCTGTGGGGCACTCCTGATAGGTAGACTGAGCGCCGATTGCTTTGACGACAGAAGGATTGGTGAGGTAAGTAGAGTATGTCTGTCTATGGTAAGCATGAGCTTTGATATTGGATGAGCAAGCTTACCTTGGGTGGGTAGGCGTCATCGGATGGCTGCCTAACGTCGTAGACGTCAAAATCACTAGCTTGCGACAAGGGACCCTCGATGGCATTGTAGCACACGTTCTCCGCATTTGCGCAGGCAGAGTCGCCACCTGTAAGCGCAGTGCATTGCTTCAGAGCAGGTACGCATTTGGTGTTGTAGGTGTTGACGTAGCTGTTGTAAGAAGACGCACTGGTGATGATCTTATTATAGGAGTTGTTGTAGCTGTAGTCGATGTACGCACGGTACTGGATCGTCGGGTCGAACCATCCATTGTTGACTCCCAGAGCGACAAGAGGTATCTTTTGGCCTTGCACAGTTCCGGCAGCGACCGCGGCATTTTGCTGTTGAAAGTAGGCAGCAAACTCTGGACCGTAGTGACCGCCGTAGCTTTCGGTGAAGATGCCAAAGTCCCTGTTCTCATACTGGGGGAATTGAGCATAGAAGGCCTGGAGGAGCTTCCAGACGTAGGGTGCGGCGGACACGGTCGAAGTAACTGAATCAGTGCCGTAGCTGAAACCGACACCGATAGGTTGGTCGATGTACAACATGTTGGAGAATGTGTTCCAGCTGTCAGGGTTCAGTGATGGAGTTGACGCTCCGTTGACGAAGTGGCAAGGGCCGTTCTCTTGGAAAAGACCGATCATGGAACTGCAGCCAGGACCACCGTTGAACCAGGTAGCCAAAGGAGCCGTGGTAGGACTATTGCGGGCCTCGAAGAACCAGAACCCTGGCTAGTCAATCATGGATTATACTACCAGAAGGGATGACCTACACATGTTCATGTTGGTACCCACAGAAAGATACCCAGAGTATTGATTAACGCCGGCAGTGGTTTCGCAAATGCCGCTATTGGTGACAAACTCAAGCTTCGCACCAGTGGCAGCATGCTCGAAGACGGTGTAGTTGACCCCGTCACGTTCGACGAAGGACCTTTTGTCCTTGAGCGTGCCTTCTAAAGGACCGGCTGCAGCGGCTGCCGCAAGAGCAAGAAGGGAAATGAGGAACTTCATGATGATAGTGATGCTTGTTAGAGTATGAATACTGAGTGCGGAGAGAAAAGCTTTATACAGGCGCTGACAGTCGTGGTAGTATCATCAAAGTGTTGCTAGATAACGATGGGCATCCAGCAAACACCGAAGCTGGAAGGTGTCATGCGAGCAGACCTGCCTGATATTCGCAAGAAGAGAAATACACTTTTGCCGCATGCACGACCACGGAAGGAGGATCTGTCTGCTGCATCTGACCAGGAAGTAGATGACTGGTCGACATAGATGAGGTCGATGAACAGAAGGGTCGAGGAATATGCCAATGGGTAGGATGATTGGTCGACGAAGCGTCTGATCATGTTCCAGAGGTCGACGGACTGTGTCTAGTGTCGCGTAGCTGATTTCCAAGCACCGACAAGCTTCCCAAGCCTTTGACAAGCTTTGCGAATGATCAGGAGAAGCTCGGCAAGTGGTTAATCATGCTGCATGTCCCTGAACATCCTTGGACGCAAATTGCGTATGCGTGCGGAAGTGAATTTTCGGCCTGCACAAGCAAGCTGTGGTCTGTCGCTGGAGCCGACGCTCGCCGCTACGCCGAAGCACCTCCCGTAATTGTCAGAATGACCTGCAAAGGAGGTCAACTTAATGGTAGGAGGTCTTCTTTCCAATCCGCAAGTAGTGCTGACCGAGAGCGTGATCTCGTCGGCATGCGCCGCACGGTGTCTGAACATCCCTTGCATCGTTTGAACACTGTAAGCTGCCTTTGGCGAAGCGTTTCAACAACTGTCTCCACGAGCCCTACTTTGATTGCCTTGTCGTGAGCTTGCATGCACCAATGGTAACGGGGGCACAATAAGCTACACCCTGACAAGCAGTAGTACTGGGGTCCAGAAGCTGGAAAATGTCCTTGCAATACAGTATGTGCTCATTCAGCGACAAACATACGTGCTGATTCTGTCTTCATATCGCTTAGGCTTCCCTGCGCACACAGCCGCAGGCTTGCATACTGATCGGGGTTATCAAGCTTCATCACACATTATCGACCTCGAGTTCGAGACGCTTGCTAGACCTGTAATAGAATCGTGATAGCGCGTACCGAATTGACAAGCTGCTAATCTGCTGTCATCAGAAACAATCAAGTGTCTGCATACACGGCTGTCGTTCGTTATGAGCAGACATCCAGGGCCTGCTTACTGTAACCACGACTACAATCGACGGCAGTAACGTACGATGTAAGGCACCGAGAAGACAGAAGTACCGCCATGTTCTATCACCCAAAAGATCCAGGAACAAGATCGACATTTTTCCGGTTCCCCATGTTTGACCATCACAAGCGTGGAACGGCGATTGGTGGGACTGTTCTGCGCCCGCATAACCTCCTCCCTTATTAAACCTTCCTCTCCACCATGAACAACATGACTTGCATAGCGATCTCCATGAAGCGACGTCGCGAGTGGTGATACATAGACACCCAAGTCCGCTCTACGCACGGTAAGGGTAAGTACGCCCCTGTTTCCATTCTAAAGGCAACTCGTACCCCATCATCGCCAACTGTCAGACTACCATCACAATGCGCTCCTCCATTGCTCTGCTCTCCTTCTGCTCGCTTGCGTCCGCGCTACCACAATCCTCTTCCGCGCAAGCCAAGCCTCCTTCGTTCTTCCTCGCCGGCGATAGCACGACCGCCACTCAATCCTCAAATGGTGGCGGCTGGGGCGATGGCTTCCTTAATACAACCCTCTCTGCTGGCGCAACAGGGAAGAACTTTGGCCACAACGGCGCCACGACTGTCTCATTTCGCGCAGGCGGGGACTGGGCCTCTGTCCTTGCCGCAGCCAAGTCTGCTTTGACTACCAGCAAGCCTTACGTGACGATTCAATTCGGACACAACGACCAGAAAGCGGACAAGAACATCTCCATTGCGGCCTTCACTGCTAACCTGCAAAAGTTCGTTGAGGAAGTACGCGCTGTACCCGCGACGCCAGTGCTGGTAACAAGCTTGAGCAGACGGAGCTTCAAGGATGGAAAGGTTGTGCTAAACCTAGCCGACGTGGTGGAGGCGACCAAGCAAGCTGCTAAGAACACCGGAGCGAAGCTCATCGATCTGAACGGAGCGAGCACATCGTACTTAAATGCGATCGGGGAGGATAATGCGCACAAGTACAACCTAAACCCAACGGACAATACACACGTGAACAAGGAGGGAAGTGTGGTGTTTGGTAACATAGTTGCTGGACTTTTGGACACTGCGGTGCCAGAGGTAAGGAGCTACGTGAAGCCTGTCAAGGCTATTGCGGATGCCGTCAAGCAAGGGCAATTCATCTTTCCCACTGTGTAGTGAAGTAGGAAGATCATGTATTAGTATTAGGTATTAGTGAACATCATCGCTATGCCACCCACTGTTCAATCCTAGATATAGTGACTGTCTACGCGTCGTCGTCCGTGCTGTTGTCGGCACTTCCATTATCGTCAGGATCATTGCCGGTCTTGCCGCTGCTGCCGCTGCTACCAGTGCTGCCGTGTCCCTTCGAAGAGTCGTCGGAGCTGTCTTCGTCACCGCTACCAGCGGAAGTGTCATCGCTGCTAGAGCTGCCGTCGGAGCTGCTGTCGTCGTTCTGGTCGTTCGTGGCTACGGCCTTGAGGTAGAGGACGGCGGTCGATGTTTGAGACCCGTTGGTGACGAGAGTGAGGTAGACATCGTCGGAGTTGGCCAACGCAGCCTTAGCAAGACCACCCTGGGGTTCGGCGTTGGTGAAACAAGACGCAAATTGACCCATGCTACCCTTCTGAGTGAAGGTGCAAATCAAGCGGCTGTTCAGATTGGAGTCGGTGGCATTGGCGGCTATGATACGCTTTGGAAGATTGCCGTCAGCTGCAGCGACTACCAGAATCTGGGTGTTGTAGAATACGTTTTTCGAAGCCTGGTTGTAGGTGTAGACAGCATCAGAGCCATCAAAGCCGAAGCCCTCACCACTGGCAGTGTGCTCAAGACGGGCAAGCTCTTTACCACCATTATTAACGGAGACAATGTTGAAGTTCTTCTTGAGGGCGTCTGCAGTTGGGCTCGGGATGATGGTGGCCTTACCAGGCTTGTGTGGGATCGTCTGAGTGCCGTTGCCGTTCGAGGTACCATTAGTGTGAGGAGTCACGGTTGGGGGAAGGGCGCTGGTCTTGGAACCCTTGCCACCATTTCCCTTGCCGCTGCTGCCCTTTCCGCCGTCGCCCTTACCACTGCTTCCCTTTCCGGTGCTACCCTTACCACCACTGCCCTTGCCAGAGCTGCCTTTACCAGAGCTACCCTTACCAGAGTTTCCTTTACCAGAGTTGCCCTTACCAGAGCTACCCTTTCCGGAACTGCCTTTGCCCGCACTGCCTTTGCCACCGGCAGCTTTTGTCGGAGAAGCATCTCCACGACCTTTTCCACTGCTAGCCTTGGTCGGAGAAGCACCATCACTGCCCTTTCCACTAGAGGTCTTGGAAGGCGATGCGCCATTACCACTCCCGTTGCCGCTGTTGCCACTGCTTCCAGATCCCTTGCCAGTGCTGCCAGTGCTGCCACTGCCTTTGCCACTACCTTTCCCAGCACTACCGCTTCCGGTGCCTTTCACGCCACTGCCCTTCCCAGTACTGCCCTTCCCAGTGCTGCCTTTGCCACTACTACCCTTACCACTAGAGCCCTTACCACTGCCTCCAGATGATACGCCGGAATGACCTTTTCCTTTACCACCCTTGTTGTTTTTGCCTTTTTTGCTTTTCGCTTTCGACTCTGGGTGAGCGACATCGCGCTTCCCTGGGCCATCCTCGGACGAAGCAAGGTTCACGATATCGGTAGGAGGCGCAGGGATAAGGGCGGCGAGGTCGGCATCCTTCACGATCAGGTCCTCGTCCCTTTTGGCAAGAGGGCTGGCGACAATGCCTGGGATCGTGACGCCAAGGGCGAGAAGGGTGGCGATGTTGAAGTGCATCTTGTGAGGGATGAGTGTAGGTAAAGAATGTGGTCAACAATGGCTTGTGAGAAAAGTATGCTGCGTGCTAGTAACAGAATTTGTCTTAGGATTTCCTAACTTCTTTATAACATATGTCAACTTTGTACAAGCATCTGTCAATAAGCTTAAATGGATAGTTGATAGGGCGCCGATCAACGTCGAGAGACATAGATGGGCTGCACTAGGACGTGGCTCAATAGCCGCTGAAATTGCCTAGGCCTGTCGGCGAGAGCGAAAGCTGGAAGGCGCCGACGTTGCGTCAAACTATGGGGAGAAACTGAACATGTTCGCCAATATGACCGCTGGGTATAGTGGTAGGCTTGCGCGTGGACGACGTGTGGCCGCGGGAGGTATCTCGTATGGGATAACGTAAGTAGCAAAACGTTGTCGTCCCGGACAGCGACAACGGGCAGAATGGTTGGATGACATGTCTGAGACCAACTCGAAGAAGTGATAGCCGATCGTCTGTATAACGTTTCTTAGCAAACTCTGTCGAGTCTGCCTGTTCTGTGATACTGCCCGTGTCCGCGTGCGCAGCCAGGTGTAGACGACGGAAGGCGTCGTCACGAACGGATGAAATGAAGGAGAAGAATTGTCAGATGCAACGGATGACCAGAGAAAGTTTCGAGGCTCCCAGCTACGACCAGGTGCAGCAATTCGAAGCGATCTCTGAATAGAAACATGAAATGTCCTGTGCACAGTGGACTGTCATTCAAAGCCGTGAAGGAGCCGAGTTTTGAGCTTGAGCAAGCCCGGAAGATGCTCGCCGTTGTCCTTTGCCTGATTGTCAACCTTGAGGAGGATCGTCTAGGCCATGTGACGCTGCGCCATGATCTTCCATTCCTTCTAATATTATTCTAGCGCCTAGCCATTTGGATTTCGCATTGGGTTGTGTCTGATCGGAATGACGCTGCGGGGATGAGATGCGGTCCGCTTGATGGATGTGTCTTGCTCAGCCTCCACTTCGGTGGGCTTGCATATAATGTTCTAGGAAAAGCACAGATATATAAATGCTGAGACCATGGTCTAAAGGTCCCTTCCCTCCATGATCTCTCATCTTATGCAAAACAGTGTAGAGCCCAGAAAATCGAAGAAATGACCACCGATTCAAAGTCCGCCTCTTCCCCTTCGCCACCACCTTACTCGGGTCCATCATCCTTGAAGCTCCTTGAATCTCCTTCTGACGAATATGACTTGATCTATTGCTCTCCATCGACGAGCTATCTGGTTCATTTGACCCGGTATCCGGATACTCCACACCTAACTCTCCACCATCCCACCCTGTCTCGATCTTCTTTGGCCAGCCTGAACTATGAGACTTCTGTGAATGGTAGTCTCAGTATCGGCGACACGTCAGATACAAAGCCCGTGCGGTCGACATGGGAATTCCCCTCAATCAGCAACCACATGACGTTCATCGCTTTAGGCCGCAAGCTGCGATGGACCAAATCATACCAGACTGAACGGCATGTTCTGCGCCCATCAAGACGATACATTCAGTACGATCTGTACGACGCGCCAATTACCTACCAGCCCAGCGATGTGCAGGAAGTAGGTACCAAGGAAAGCTCGAGCAAAGAGCAGCTGGGACCAAGACTTGCGACTTTGGCCCTATTGCCGCCCGCCAAAGGCGCAACGACGGCCGAGGGCAGCGAGCTTGGACAGCTTACTTTCCACGGCGAGCTAGAGAAGACTGTCCAAGACGGAGCATTATTGGTCATTGCGGCAATCGTGCATAGAGACAGGCAAACGCAGAAGCGTGAGCCACTTGGCCCAACGATTGACGTCAAGATCACAACGAGACCACATATATATGGAGTATTCCAGTCAGGCAGTGGTTCACTGGCAAGCACAGTCTCGTATGCAGGAGGAGGGGCAATGTGATAGGAGTCCTATATATATATAATGTTATGGTGCTTGTACCGTGGTTCACGCAGCCGTCCAGACTCTTCCGCTAGTAATTCAGTAAACATACCGGAATTCCGTATTCTGCCTGTCCGTGATGTTGGCCCAGGTATCCGGATCAGTATCTTGGACCCTGGTGGACGGCTTTTCGTACAGCCTGTCACGTCTGGCGTTCTCCCAGCGATAGTAGATAAGCAAAATTCCTACCAGAACAATCGCGACGGCAAGCACAATCATAAGTGTCAGCTTTGCAGGGATGTAATCGGGAGCATCTTTAGCCTGGAAAGTTTGAGGCCCGATCAGAGAACCCATAGCAAAGGCACCGGACAGGACAGCCATGATGAAAGCTCGCTTAGTGACACCGGCAAAATTCGAGCTCGCCCATGCCAGGTTGAGCGTGACGGTCGCTGGGATGGAGTTGACCAGATAAACGCCTGCGAGGAGACCGCCTTTCTGCGATCGGGGCAAGAAGGACATCAGCCCACCTCCGATCATTCCTGGGATGCACACGAGTGCAAGCCAGAAACCGCGAGATTGGAACTTCTGAAAACCCCAAGCTGAGCCCATGATGCAGATGACAGCGACAAGACCAGATGGCGTATTCAGGAGCGCTGCGTGGCGGGGTCCGTAGCCGAAGCCGCTGATCAAGGTCGTGGAGTAAGCCGCGATCACTCCAGAAGGTGTCATTGTCTGTACATGTCAGCCTATGCTAGGAAGTATCAGCAGTTAGACCTACCAGAATCATCAGGACCGTCAAGAAGTAAGTTTGTGGATCTTTGACCAGGTCCAGAAGTTGCGCCTTTGTGAATTTATAGTTGCTGACAGTCGTCCTGTTACTTGCAATATGTCTGAGCAAGACGACTTTCTCAGCATCACTGAGGAACTTGGCCTTTAATGGACTATCCGGGATGAAGAGCCAATAGCAGAGCCCGAGAATACAGGTCAGTCCGCCACAGAAAAGGTGGAGTGCTCGCCAGCCAGAGAAGGATGGGTTGTTGATATGCTGGAAGCCAAAGGACAAGAAGCCACCAATAATTTGACCGACACCCATACCTGCCACAGCCGAGGCGAATCGAGTCGCTTGCTCTTTCTTCGTGTACCAAGCACTGAGAATGATGGGCGACGATGGGTTCATGGCAGCTTCGAACAGACCAAGAAACAGCCGCACGGCTAGCAGAGTCCCATAATTCTTGATCGCTGCTCCGCAAGCCGTGGTCACTCCCCATAGGAGGATGTTGGTGCCGAGCCATTTGGCTGCTGGTAATCTATTTACCACATAACCTGGGATGATAAGCCACGGACCAGACCGTACAGATTGGTGGACATAGATACCATTCAATGGAGTAGCGACGAGGTATGTAATGAAGAAGAAGGAATTGGCATTCGAGAACTGGTTGCCGACAAGCTTGATCTCTCGGTTCATGCCCATGACTGCAGCATACTGTGCCCATTAGCTTTGCCTCTCGGACGAACTTGGACTACTTACGTTGAGCAAGACTTTGTCAATAAAGGTGAAGAAATATCCACAAAGCATGATCGGGATCATGCGTGAGTCAATCTTGCGCTGAATCGTCTTCAAATCAGCCGCAGCGAGCTCTTCTGCTGATACATTGACGTTGACAAGGAAGCGGTACGCCTCGTCCACATCGTCTGCGGCGGCATCGAGCTTCTCTTGGCTACTGTTGTAATTTTCGCCGGTCTCTACTACCGTGACTATGTCTTTATTCTCGACAACAGTAGCCATGTTGTGTAACGGCTCAAAATTGCTGTATGTCCGGCGACAGGAGCACCCAGGGAGTAATCCACGGGTGTTGTGTATTCATATATCACTGTAGACTCCTCAGCAGCCCTAAGTACTAGGTCTGCAGCTCGTCGGACCTCTAGCCTTGGACGTCTTGCGGACATATAGCCACGAGTCTGTTCGTCCAATGGCGTGACCAAACAGAAAGTGGTGAGTGTGTTAAGACCATTCTTGTCATTAGCATGCGTGGTCTTGTCTGTCTAGCCACTGGGACTCAAGACAACGTCTCGGACATTGGCAGTGAGGTGATTGGCGGCTCGGGGATCGTTGATGTCTTGTCATTGTATAAGAAGTGATGCCAAGTTAGTGATCCGGTGATCAAAACAGAATGATGTGCTACGCATCGTCCATTCCCAAACGGCACCTGGACGGACTGAAAAGCAAGAACTCAACTTCCAGTGTCTTCGGGAACTAAATCTGCTCCTGATAGCGAAATTGCTACGTGCACTTTGTATCGTAGCCTGTATTGAAGTCCATCTTTACATTTGGCAGGAGAACAAAGCAGGAGACGGCAGAAGGGAGATCCAAGAAGCTTGTGAGGCTGCCAAGCTGTGCAGTGGTCTTGTCGCCGGCTGTTGTGACTAGCAATTTTGGACTCGAACGCATGATCTATTAACTAACTACTCCCGTAATGCTCAAATACTACTGTGGGCTTAGTCATCAGTACCAGTAGTGAATGATGAGTGATCACAACACTCCCCCTCTGGTCTGAT